>QGSO01000362.1:173603-587934 GCA_011037825.1 Carya cathayensis | reverse complement strand
AGCCTTTCAACCTCATGGTTTTTGGCTTGTACCCGCTGGGAAAAAGCAACAATAGAGGATGAGTAACGAGTTCCGAGACTCACCAAGTCGTAGATAGCATCGGAGTCTGACTTATTAGCCATGCTATTATTTTCTTGCTGCAACATGGCACCAATGGCAGCTGCAGAAAGGACAGGAGGTTGAGATGTAGAAGAATGAGCCATTGAGAAAGGAATTGAAAACTTAAAGCGAGAATGTTGAAGGAATGCAGATGAGTTATAGAAATAAGAAGAAAACTTGATGCGGATTGGATGAACTTTAAGACTGATTTTATAGAGATAGCATAAAGAACAAGACGAACTGTCATCCTAGTCAAAAAGCAATGTGATTTTTTTTCCCGATCGGTGAAAATGACATTTTTTTAGAAACTCGGAGCCTTCAATCTCGTTTGTCAACAACATCAGGCGTTTTTGCTTAAAGAACAAATTGCTGTACTTCAACGCATTGTTCAAGAGTCTCACACAAGGGAAGGAATCCTTCGGCAGCAGAATAAACAGTTGAAGTCTCTATTGGATTCTTCATTCCGCTTGCCAGCTCCCATGAATAGGGCTGACATAATTTTGTATGAAGAGAATGAGCGTCTCCAATCTGAGGCTAAGAACCTCAAGTTTATGTAAAAGCATCTTTATTTATTTATTTATTATTATTATTATTTTTTTAACATTTTCCAGCATGTAAAATTCAAAAATGGGGAGTTTCATCTGCTTTCAACTCATTACTAGTACTCCCCAAGATGGACCAAAAGGCATGCAAACAGAGAAATAACTTCTCTTCCACCCCCCAACTAGATTGTAGCATTGTCCTCAATGATGCGAGAGAAATGAAGGAATTTACACAAAGAGAGCAGTTAAGGGGCAAAATCACTAAAAGAAGAATTGAAAATTTAACGAAAAACTGAAGGAAAGAGGAAAAGGAAGTACCTGGACGGCTATGAAAGGAATGCAATCAAAATAAAAATAAAAACTGAAAAAAAAAAAACAAAAGAAAACAATGAAAAGAATAGGATAAATCAAGAACCATCAATTTGGATCAAGCAAATGTAGAGTAGATTCCTCAGGTGCAAAGTTAGAAATAAAGGCTTGAGCCTTTGACCATTAACCTTAAAAGCATTTCCATTTTGAGGATTGACAACCTCAATAGCACCGTGAGGGAAAACTGTTTTAACCACATAGGGGCCACTCCATCGGGATCTTAACTTGCCAGGGAACAAATGAAGTCGAGAATTGTAGAGTAAAACCTGTTGATTAAGCTCAAATGATTTTCTTTAAATATGCTTATCATGGAAAGACTTCATGCGTTCCTTGGACAGCTTAGAATTATCATAAGCATCCCTCTGAAGTTCCTCTAATTCACAAAGATGTAATTTCCTCAAAGATTCAGCTTGATCAAGATTAAAATTAAACTTTTTGATGGCCCAAAATGCACGGTGTTCAAGCTCAACAGGGAGGTGACAAGCCTTACCATAGATTAACCGATAAGGAGACATACCCAAAACAGTTTTATATGCAATCCTGTATGCCCATAATGCATCGGTTAATTTCAAAAACCAATCCTTTCGGTTCGGACTCACAATTTTTTTCAAAATGGTCTTGATTTCCCTATTAGCAAGTTCAACTTGGCCATTCGTTTGGGGATGATATGGGGTAGAAACTTTGTGGTGAATGCCATACTTATGCAAGAGGGCAGCAAAAGGCTTGTTGCAAAAATGGGTGCCATTATCACTTATGATGGCCTTAGGCATGCCAAATCTAGCAAAAATATTTTCCTTCAAAAATTTAAACACCACCTTATGGTCATTTGTTTTGCATGGTATGGCTTCGACCCATTTTGAAACATAATCAATGGCCACTAAGATGTACAAATAACCAAAAGAAGAAGGAAATGGCCCCATAAAATCAATTCCCCAACAATCAAAAATCTCTATGACCAAAATGGGTTTTAAAGGCATCATGTTCCTTTTCGTGACAGCACCTAATTTCTGACATGACTCGCAAGTCTTGCAGAAACTATATGCATCTTTAAACAAATGAGGCCAATAAAAACCACTTTGTAAAATTTTTGCAACTGTCTTGTGTGCAGAAAAATGACCCCCACACGCATCACTATGGCAAAAAGAAAGGACAGCTTGCATCTCATGCTCAGGCACACATTTTCTAATGATTTGATCAGTACAATACTTGAAAATGTAAGGATCATCATAAAAGAACGATCTCACCTCATGCATGAATTTCCGTATATCTTGAGCACTCCAATGAGGTGGTGTTTGTCCTGTCACCAGAAAATTAACTATATCAGCAAACCAAGGCAAATTTTCAACCAACATAAGATGTTCATTAGGAAAAGAATCAAGAACAGGTGTTGGTTGTTCAGTTTCAGCAACTGTGAGCCTAGACAAATGGTCGGCTACCACATTCTCTACTCCTTTCTTGTCCTTGATGATGATATTGAATTCCTGGAGTAAAAGTATCCATCTAATCAACCTTGGTTTTGCATCTTTCTTTGTCAATAAATACTTGAGAGCTGCATGGTCAGTAAAGATGACTATAGGAGAACCAAGAATATATGCACGAAACTTCTCTAAAGCAAATACTACAGCAAGTAATTCTTTTTCAGTAGTAGAATAATTTTTTTGAGCAAAATTCAAAGTTTTACTTGCATAGTAAATGACATAAGGAAGTTTGTTCTTACGCTGTCCAAGAACAGCTCCTATAGCAAAATCACTTGCATCACACATGATTTCAAAAGAAAGTGACCAATCAGGAGGTTGAAGAATCGGAGCAGTGGTTAGCAAAGTTTTAAGCCGACAAAAAGCTTCTTGACACTCGGGTGTCCAATCAAATTTTACATCATTCATCAATAGCTTACATAGAGGCTTAGAAGTAGAGCTAAAGTCTTTGATAAATCTCCTATAAAAACCCGCATGCCCAAGAAAAGATCTAATGTCTTTCATTGACGTAGGTGTAGGAAGTTTAGAAATCAAATCGATTTTTGCTCTATCTACTTCAAGTCCTCTAGATGAAACAACATGTCCTAGAACAATGCCCTGTTGCACCATGAAATGGCACTTCTCCCAATTAAGTAGCAACTGCTTCTCTTCACACCTGGCCAAAACAGCTTGTAAATTGGTTAAACAAACCTCGAATGAATCACCAAATACAGAAAAATCATCCATAAACACTTCTAGAGTGTTCTCAATCATGTCAGAAAAAATGCTAAGCATGCATCTTTGAAAAGTTGCTGGTGCATTGCATAAACCAAAAGGCATTCTCCTAAAAGCAAAAGTACCAGAGGGACAAGTAAAGGTGGTCTTTTCTTGATCCTCTGGTGCTATTTCCAATTGATAGTAACCGGAGAACCCATCTAAGAAACAATAAAAAGCATGTCCAGCGACTTTTTCTAACACTTGATCAAGGAAAGGCAAAGGAAAATGATCTTTCCTAGTGGCGGCATTCAACTTCCTATAATCAATACACATGCGCCAACCAGTAGGAATTCTTGTAGGAATCGATTCATCTTGATCATTTTTAACAATGGTAAGCCCAGATTTTTTTGGAACTACATGAATGGGACTTACCCACTTGCTATCCGAGATGGGGTAAATGATACCCACATCAAGCAATTTCAACACTTCATTTTTAACTACTTCCTTCATTGTGGGATTCAACCTTCTTTGCATTTCCCGAGAAGGCTTTGCATCATCTTCTAAATAAATCCTATGGGTACACTCCAAGGGACTTATACCTTTAATATCAGCCATTGTCCATCCAATAGACTTTTTATGCTTCTTAAGCACATCTAGCAATTTATCTTCTTGTTCACTAGTTAAGTGAGAAGAAATTACCACAGGGAAAGTGCTTTGTGGTCCTAAGAAAGCATACTTCAACTCCAATGGAAGAGATTTGAAGTCCAAAGTTGGGGATTGCTCCTCCGAAGGTTTGAGAGTTGATGTCAATGGTGGAAGTTGCTCAAATTTTGGCCTCCATGGTTGTGTAACTTGTGACCTATTGAGGAAACAAGAGATGAGTCATTAATATTATCAAATATTTTCAAATCTTCTTCAAATTCCTCTAAAGAATCAATAAGTTGAAAGTAATGTGCAGAATTTTCATCAATGAAATTTTCCAGCAAATTCACTTCATGAACTTCTTTAACTTCTTGCGGTTGCTTGCAAAGATTAAAAATATTTAGCTCCAAGGCCATATTTCCAAAACTCAATTTTAAAACTCCACTTCTACAATTTATGAGTGCATTAGAAGTGGCCAAGAAAGGTCTTCCTAAAATAACCGGTGCTTGGAAAGTAGAATGATTAGTCAATTGCATATCGAGTACGACAAAGTCTACTGGATAGTAGAATTTGTCTACTTGAACCAAAACATCTTCCACAACACCTCTAGGAATCTTTATAGACCTATCAGCCAACTACAATGTGATAAAAGTAGATTTCAACTTACCCAATCCAAGCTGAACATAAATATTATAAGGCAATAAGTTCACACTTGAACCTAAGTCTAATAATGCTTGGCCTATTTTTGAGTTCCCTATCATGCAAGCTATGGTAGGGGATCCTGGATCCTTGTATTTGGGAGGAGTGTTGGTTTGGATAATAGCACTAACTTGCTCAGTAAGAAAAGCTTTCTTTTGCACATTCAATTTTCTTTTCACGGTGCATAAATGCTTTAAAAATTTAGCATATGTAGGAATCTGTTGAATAGCATCCAACAATGGTATATTTATCCTAACTTGCTTAAAAATTTCAAGGATTTCAGCGTGATGCTTATCTTTGTGCAAAGGGATTAACCTTTGAGGAAAAGGTGCAAGTGTAGTGCTTGGGACACTTTTAGATTCCAAAGGATCATGTGCCTCATTTTCAGAAGGAGGGTTAGAAATGTTACCATTCTTTTCTACCTCTTGATCTGGGATGCCGATCACCTTACCACTTCTCAAGGTTGTAATAGCCTTGACTTGCTTTACATTTGGATCTCTTGCCATACTTTGAAATTGCTGGTTTTGGCCTTGTGGATTAGGTTGAGATTGTGCAGGGAACTTCCCTTTCTCTTGAGCGCTCATGGTTGTGGTCAACCTTGTGACTGACCCTCGAATGTCAGCAATGGCTTGGGAATTTTGACTATTGATAGCAGCTTGGCTTTGCATGAATTGCTGAAAATTGGTGGACAGCTGCTGAAAGTTGGTGGATAATTGCTGGAAATTGTCTTCAAGGTTCTTTTTCTGAACTGGTAACATGTGGTTGGCATATTGAGATGGTCCTGGACCTCCTGGAGTAGTGTAGGGTACAATTTGTGAAGGACCAGCTATGTTGGGTGCAGGTAAAGCAGCTTGATCACCTCTCCAACTGAAATTGGGGTGATTTCTCCATCCCGAATTATAGGTGTTGGAATAAGGACCTGAAAAAGATTTAGCAACCATATTAACAGCATTAGATTGATCCAAAAGAACTTCTTTAAAAGCTGGAATGGTTGGGCAATCATTAGTTGAATGCCCTTGGCCCTCACAAATATTACAGCTCAAAGTAATCTGAGGTACAGTTTGTACTTCATTTACTTTCTTCAACTCAATCGCCTCCAATTTTTTTGACAATAAGGCAAATTTAGCTTTCAAATCATCTTCTTCATTTAAAACATATTTACCTCCCCCACTTACAATCCTCAATGGTTCAGCTCTATCATAGACACAAGAAGTGTCCCATGATTGAGCGTTTTCAGCCAAGTAATCGAAATATGCAAATGCTTCTTCCGGTTCCTTATTAAAGAATTCTCCATTACACATGGTTTCAACAAATTGTCGCATCTTAGGTATCAAAGCTTCATAAAAAAAACTAATAATGCGCCAATTTTCGTAACCATGGTGTGGACAAGCATTTAAGAGATCTTTGAATCTTTCCCAACTTTGATAAAAAGTTTCAGTTTCCTTTTGAGAAAAATTCATGATTTGTCTCTTTAAAGCATTGGTGCGATGCATTGGAAAAATTTTTTTTAGAAATTCGGCTTGCATTTCTTGCCATGTTCCAATGGATCTTGGCCTCAATGCATTCAACCATGTTTTTGCTTTGTCCTTAAGAGAAAAAGGAAACAACTTCAATCTAACAATTTCCTCAGTACAATTTCGATCCAAAAATGTGGAGCATACTTCCTCAAACTCCTTGAGGTGCAAGTAGGGATTTTCAGAATCCATCCCATGAAAATGAGGTAATAATGGTATCATTCCAGGTTTAAAATTGAAAGTATGAGCATTCAAAGGTGTAATGATGCATGATGGAGTGGTGGTCCTAATAGGATGCAAATATTCTCTAAGTGTCCTGTTGGGATTTGCCATTTCCCCATCATTGCGTCCTTCTTCTTCAGCCATGTTACTATGAGTGTCAACTGATGATTTAAGAGAAACAGATGATGCACTCGATGATGAGGTCGATGATTCAGTCCTAGCAAGTCTATGTGTGCTATCTCTAGCCCAACCAGACATGCAACTTCAGCACAAAACAAGATAACAGTAAACCAGTAAAATGAGAGGTAAAGATATCACCCAGGCTGTGAAGAGGTTCACAGCTCCATAAACATCCTCTCAGAAAAAAAAAAAAAAAATACTCTGATAAACACCAGTTGTCCCCGGCAACGGCGCCAAAAACTTGACTCAGCTTATAATGTTGTCTTCCAAGCGTAGAAGCTGTCAAAGTAATACAAGGGTAAGTCCCAAGATCGAATTCACAGGGACAAAGGGATTATCAAAGCGTTTGTGAGATTTTCTTTGTGTAAAAGATGTATCGATTATGAAAGATGAAAATTGATGTGGATCTATATTTCTAAAATTACCAAAACTAAGAGACTTAGAGAAAGTGTGTAGCAAATGAATTAAACTTGCAAGAAACAATAAAACAAACACTTGGGTTGGGTTTGAGATTCTTTTTATTTCGGATTCTAGATAATTTCTCGATTAACAATCCAGTCAAGGAATTGATATTCGGAAGATAAAAATTAAGCTCAAGTTTTTGCAATATTTTCTCAAGAAATTCTCTAATTTACTAGCCAAATTTATATTCATAATCAATCGAAAGAGGCCTTGATAAATTCAAGCTTTTGTTGTGCCTTACGTCAACAACAAAACAAGAGCAAGAGCCGCAATCTATTTTCCATTTGAATCCGACTAGTAATTTAGTGAAATCAATATTAAACAATAAAATATTGCATCAAACTAGAATCTAAAATAAATTAAATCTCATCCCACAACCCAAGCTTTAAAAATTAGTTACACATGATATTTTTAGTAACAAAAATAAATCTAAGTAGAACCATATCAAAAACTATAACAAGGTAATAAAATTGAAACTATAACAAGGTAATAAAATTGAAACTATAACAAGGAAATAAACTTCAAACTAACAAGGAAATAAACTTCAAACTAACTAGGTAATAAACTTGAAGCTAATAAACTTGTAGGTAATAAACTTGAAGCTAATAAACTTGAAGCTAATAAACTTGAAGGTAATAAACTTGAAGCTAATAAACTTGAAGCTAATAAACTTGAAGGTAACAAGGAAATAAAATTGAAAATAACAAGGAAATAAACTTCCAATTCAAACAAGGAATTAAACTTGAAACTAACAAGGAATTAAAACTTCAAAACAAACAAGGAATTAAAACTTCAAAACAAACAAGGAATTAAACTTGAAACTAACAAGGAATTAAAACTTCAAAACAACTCTCCTTCGGCCTGCTGTCTTCCCTTCATTTTATAGGTGTTGTCCGTGAGTTATATGAGTGGGAGGCTTGCATGTGCTGCTTTGCTTTTCTTCCTTTTTGCATGTGCATGTGTTGACTGCATGTTAGCCGTGTATGAGTGGTTCTTGCATGTGCATGAGCTGTGTGCTATTTTCTGCATTGAATTTGCAAGCATGTGCCGTGAGCTGCATGTGCATTAAAGTCTGCATGTGTTTTCTGCTTTCATTTTCTGCATGTTGTTTCTATTTTCTGTCCGTGTGATGCATATGCTCCAGCTGTGAGCTTCATTTTCTGCATGTGCCGAATTGCTGCTGTGAATGTGAGTGCTTTATGTGAGCTGTCCAAGTGATCTGCATGTGTGCTGAACTTTCTGGTTTGCTGCTGCATGTGCATACTTTTTTCTGCTGCATTGCCGAGTGATGCATGTGTAGTGCTTTATGTGAGCTGTCCAAGTGATCTGCATGTGTACTGAACTTTCTGGTTTGCTGCTGCATGTGCATGCTTTTTTTTCTGCTGCATTGCCGAGTGATGGTTGCTGTCATTGCATGTGCTGTGCTGCATCAAGTTCCAGCCGTGAGCTGCATTTTCTGCATGTGTAGACTGTCATGTATGCTGCTGCCTTGTGTGTTGCTGTCCACATTTTCTGCATGTGTGTATTCAACTTTCTGCATGTGTGAATTCAACTTTCTGCATGTGTATTTTCTGCACTTTCTTGCATTTTCTGCATGCTATTTTGCTGTGTTGTTGTCCGTTGAAATCTGCTTCATGTGCTGTCCAAGTGATGCTTGTGCTTGGTTCTCTTTATTTTTTTCTGCAAGTGTGGTGTCCCGAGTGATGGTGTGAGTGTGCTAGCTTCATTACAAACTTTTTTAAGAGTAAAATATCATGATTTAACAATTGACTCCAGTTTATAATTTACTGCATAATTAAGTGTTCAATTCATTTTTTAGTTAAATAATTTAATCACTTTAACAACTTAATATTGCAGTTTTAGCACTTTATCAAGTTTTCATTAGAGGCATGGAGGTCCTCAATAAAAATTGTAGAGAAGAGCATAAGGGTTTGGAGGTCTGTAATTCTGGGTTATAGTGGTATAGGGTGGCTAGTGGCTACGGTGAAAGCAGTGTTTCTAGCAGAGAGAGACAATCAGAATTCATAAAACACATGCGCCAAGGAAACATAGGATTTGTGGCTCAACAATGCTCCAGCATACATGGTAGATTTTTAACTGTAACCGAACATGGTGGAGGAGTCATTCCGAAAGAGTATGAAGGCCTAGGTTGGGATAAATTTGTTGTCGAGTTATGCATATTTGCTGCTCTATGGTGGCGAGGCGATCGAATGAAGAAGCTCTGAATACAGGTCATGCTTTGGTGACTCAGTTTGATAATCGAAGCAAGAAGGGAAACTGTCAAAATGGTCTGCAACCTTTGCAGATAACCATGGACAAAACCCAAGTCAGACATGGTCTGTCTCCTTTGAAAGCTTAAGAATCGTTTCTTATGCAACAAGGGATGGTTTTGGTCTTCCCAATTGCAGTATGACTGAAAGAGATATCCACAGTACATTGAAAGAGATGCAAAACTAGCTAGCTGAGTTGAACGAAGTGGTTGCTATGTTATTAGTGAAACTTGATGGGCTGGATGTGATAAGAGGTGGTACTGTGGCTGTAAGGCCCAATAAGGGGGAGTATAATCCCAAGTTATTTAAACAAAAGAGTGGGCTAGGCGTGATAAGTGACTGGCCGAATCCTATAAAATTGGATAAAGGAAAGAGAAAGTTGGGTTTGGCGTAGTTTTTATATACAGATCTAAGATAGTGTGGTGGGTCGAAAGTAGAATTAAGTCAAAAGCAGAATCGGGTATCGGCGTAGATTCTGCAGAAACAGGCTACCCTCCACCCTAGGTGACATAGAAAAGTTCGCCGACGTGTGCCAGTGCTACACCCCCAGTAAGTGTTCTCTACGACGAAACAACATCACTCACGCTGGTGTTGAAGGAAAATAGTATAACACCAAGACTTGAGGGAGGTGTTGGGTCTATCAAAGTGGCACACCCCCTTTCAATGTTCTCTTCATTGAAACGATGACACCCACGTGGGTGCCGTAGGTGAAGTAACTTGAGGTATTGCCGAGAGTTGGGGGAGTTTATGGGTTTTCCCCAACCCAAAACTTCAAATGGTGATCATGGCTCCACCACCCATGACGAAGGGAACCAGTTTCTCGGTACCTCTTCAGGCACCTTGTGGGTTGACTCAGCTTTGGACAAGGTGGTGACAACAATAGTGGTGCAGTGGAGAAGATGCTGGATTTGTATGTAGGAGATGGTGTGGAGGAAATGGTGGGGTTGTCATTGATGCCTTGTGAGGAGGAATATAGGGCATGGTCTACAGTGTGGAGTTGAGTCTGCAGAAGATGTTGTCTCCCTAATATCTCTTCTACAGATCAACAGTCTAGCTGGTTCATCATCAGATTCCATGTGGAAGATTTGAGGACCAACTCACGACAATTCTCATTGCAATTGAGGCAATTCACTTGCTTGGAACAAAATCAAGATCTAAGAAGAGCAAGAAGTTAAAGCGTCTTACTTGGACAATCAACTATGATACTAAGAGAGGTAGTCCAAGTCGAGGAGGGAGGACTAGAGGGAGCGCAGAACCAGTTGTAATATGAAGCCTAAGATTCTAACCCGGAATGTTTGGGGACTAAAATCTAATTCTAGTAGGGATTAAAACCCATTATTATTTTTTGTATTTTGTTTGGAAGTTTGTAAAAATTATATTGGGTTTTTGTGTTTGAATTATGATTGTGTAATGATTAGATGAAAAAGTTGAATATTTGAAATTAAAAAATATTTTGTATTTGAGTGATATTTGAGAATGGAATTATGAGAAACTTTGATAATATTTAAAAATATCACGTTATCCCAAAAAGCCCATATTCTCTTTTGTATCATCCATTAAAAAAGAACATAAAGAATATTTTTTTTCATCAAAAGGGTATAATATCTTACCAAATAAATTGCATATACCTATTCAACTATCAAACTTAGCACTTTCCTCCTAAATTTATCTTTTTGTTAAAGATGGAACATCTAATATGTGACAATACACGATCTTAACAATTAGATTTTAAAGGATAGAACAAGATTTTATAAAAAGTGATAGTTTGCAGATAAAATGACAAGTTTGATGGTTTGATAGCCATGTTAAAACATTAAAAAAAATTGGTAGCTCTCAGCTGATGAGATAAAGTGTAGTTTTCCCATTTCTTAGAACCCATTAGGTTGATATAATTTACAAGATTATACAATTAGTTAGGAAAATAATGGTGAAAAAAAAAAAGAAATGATATTTGCAAGTTGTGTATAAGACTCCATTATTCTTTTGAAAAAATTTGCTAAATTTAAGATTTAAATAAAAAAAAGAGTAGTGCTACATACAGTTGTAGAGTATACAAGTGTTGTGCAATCACTTTGAAAAAAAGTGATGTTTATTATTAAAAAAATTATTTATTTTTATGTAAATTTTATATTTATTTATTTTTTAAATGATCATATGAAATTTACATATTCATGATTGTAACTATCATTTCTTATCTAACATTAGTTAAAAAAAAATAAAAATAAAAATTGAAAACAACACCACAACTTTGAATTGATCATTTGATGTGATCTCATCCAAATGGGGAAAGACAATGTCCCGTGTCCTATCTCACCTCAAAAACACTGCAGGCAATATGAATCCGCGTGGTGCCGAATTCCTAGACTTTAATTAAATTTACTGAATTTCCATTACTATATAATTTATGTTGCTGCTGATGGGATGGTATTTAATGGCCGTTAAATTAATTCTTATTATAAAAGATAATAATCTAATTATTGATTACTGTCACCTTAATAGATTGAGACAATAATGGAATATTGGTGTAGTTTTTTATTTTATTTTATTTAATTGTATTCATACTAACTAAATATTTATCATATTTAATATTATTTAAAATAAATAAATATTGATGCGTTAACATTCTTTTTCTGGAAATTATCTTTCTATATTAAAAAATCAGAATACCCTAAAAATATTTAGATTTCTTAATGACTAATGTCTAATGCTTGGCTAGTTACCGGAGTTATAGTTATAGCGGGGAAAAACCCTATAAACGTTTGCAAGAACAAATTTAATAAAATACTTATGTGATATAATTTAATTTAAAAATAAAATTTGAAAATTTAAATTTTATAAATTAAATATTATTATTTAAATTATATCAATATTGTGTTTTATATACCGATTTGAGAATATAATAACTCTTTAATAATCTCTGTATGTATACTTTACTCGAAACATACTAGATAATGATAAAATCACTTAATAAAAGTACAATAACATTATGTCTCTCTAAAAATATGAATAACGTAGCACTCTCACCAAATTATAATATATTATGAAAGAAAAAAATATTTGTGCAACTATAAACTTAATTTGCATAACATCATATTATAAAATAAAATAGAGTTTTGCTACATGCAAGCACAGTTGCGCACTAATCTATGTATTAATACTGATTTATTCATATTTAAAATTTAAATTAACACTGTTTTTAATAAAATCTATTTTTTGACCAATCACATCATATTAGTACACAGATTAGTACACAATTATGCTTGTAACTATATTTTTTCAATAAAATATTACTCGTCGTGTGTTATTTTGTTATTCGCCGAATTACGGAACCAGATCGCGGCCCACGGATATATAGCTCTATTAATCGCACACCACCAAATCTGCGGAGAGATCAGAGCCGTCGAAATGGTGAATATTTGCATGAAAGTCTCATGTTTTTCGCCCACACCTAACCAACTCTCACTGCATTCATTCAACTTGCCCAAAGCTTCTATATTTTTTTGTTTATTCTTCTCTTTATGAAAATATAAATTAAATGTGAATAAATACAAACACAATATATATATATATATATATATATATATATAAATGCAATAGCGTAAGATGTCAGCCATTGTTGATGACTGCTGTGGAAGTGGAACAATAGCCCATACCACAATTTCGATCAATTTCATCGGTCTCCTCTCTAGGTTTTGCCGTTTGCCGATTTCCAATTCCATGCTTTCCGCCCCACCTTAGCGTTGATTGTTCCTCCACTGGCGGCGGGGCTCCATCTGTAGATGTCTCTCGTGCAAACCCCCACCGTCGATTGCGTTCCCCAGCTAGGTGGTCCCGCCACCGTCGGCACCGCTACCAACGCGATCCTCAACACAGTCGATCACCCCAGACTTTCCTCGAAGCGCAAATTGGACGATTATGGTGGCCCCACCTTCGACGACGACGACGAGGACCAGGATGAAAACGACGCTGCTTTCGCCGAGTTAGTTTCAGTTAGAATGAGGAAAGACGAACCCAACGCCGTCCACTCTTCATCGGACGCCCAACCCCGCTCCATCACCTCCGCGGAGTTCAATCCTAGGGTTCCCGATGACCGATCGACTTCATATTCTTGCTCGACTCGAGCCGAGTCGACTCGTTCCGAGTCCCGGCTGCAGTTCTTCATAAAGATGATCCCCGAGGGCAAAACCATGGTATTCCAATTTTGTCCTCGCGACACCGTGAGATCGGTTCACGACCGAATCCAACTGGTGACCGGAATTCCGGTTCACGAGCAAAGACTGATATATCGGGGGAAGCAGCTCCAGTGGGAGCGCACGCTCGCCGAGTGCTCCATCCAAAACGACGCCGGACTTGAATTGGTGGGCCGTATGCGCAGCACCGGGCACCCTCACGCGTGGCAAGTGGTTGACGACATCGTTTCGGTGGTGTGCAGGCTTTGCCGAGGCGAGACGATCCTTAACGCGGAGAAACATATTAAACTGAGGATGACGGAGTTCTTGACGGAAACTCCAAAGGACGAAGAGCGCGTCCCCGGGCATCTGCAGATATTCTTGTCCTGTTCGGCCCCGGCCGCATTGGTTATGCTTTATATGTCGCCGATCAAAGGTAACAAGGATTGTGCGTATAGTTCGATAAAGCATTTCTTGAATTCAAGTCGTAACTCGTTACCGAAGCCCTATCATAATTATTGTGCACCTATAGTTCTCGAGTTTTGTAAGTTGCTTAGAAGAGCTGCGCTTGAGGACCCTTTGTATCTCTCGTGTCGGAATACACTTGGGTCATTGTTGGAGAACTCTAAGAAAGTAATTGTGATGCAAGAGATTTTCCCATTTGTTAGCGAGTTGGGGAATAGGTTGTCCAAGGATTTAGTTTCGAGTATGGAATCGCCGACAAGTGTGGGGCCGGTTCTGGATGATGTTCATGATCTAGCCGCGTTCTTGCTCCTCCTGCGGACTGAGATCACCGAACAAGTCGGTTTTCAGGGTCCCATTCCTGTGACTTTGGATGGGAAAGGATACAAGCATCCATTGTATGGGAAAGAGATTGAGTTTCTTCATCTTTTATTTATTGATTTGTTGAAGAGAATGGGAGAGTGCCTCCATAAAATGGAGGAGTGCTTGGCTGTTAAACACAAGGGGGAAGGTGAAACTATTTATTCTGGTTGGTCTCAGTATCTTGCCATACTGAAGGAGCTGAATAGCGTTTCCAAACTTTATCTGGGTGCTGAAGAAGATTTTTGGATGGTTTTGAAACTTAGAAAGTCTTCACTGTGCACGCTAATTATTAAATGTGCTAAGCGTACCGATGATCATCAGTGGCTTCTTGAGCAAAAGGATGTGACTGATTTTGAATCTAGGAGGCATTTGGCGATGATGATGTTTCCAGAGGTAAAAGAAGATTATGAGGAACTGCATGAGATGCTTATTGACAGGTCTCAGTTGCTGGCAGAATCATTCGAGTATATAGCTAAGGCAGAACCTGAGGCTCTACATGCTGGTCTCTTTATGGAATTCAAAAATGAGGAAGCCACTGGTCCAGGTGTAGTGCGGGAGTGGTTTTTTTTAGTATGCCAAGCTATATTCAACCCAGAAAACGCTCTTTTTGTGCCATGCCCAAATGATCGCAGAAGGTTCTTTCCTAATCCAAGTAAGTTCCAATTGGTTTTTATATTCAACTCAGAAAACACTTTGTTGCGTTATTTGTTTTATACCTGTTGAAATATGATATGGATGTAAACTTGAGAGTTTGGCTTCCAAAATTGCATTTGTGCATGCAACTGTGATATGGATGTAGACTTGAGAGTTTGCCTCCCAAATATTTTTTTCTTGATGAGTAACTCCCTAAATTAACATTTGTACATGCAACTGTGAGTTTGTAGCGTTGTTAACTGTTAAAGATGAAAGTTCTTGAAATATGATATGGATGTAAACTTGAGAGTTTGATTTCCAAAATTAACATTTGTACATGCAACTGTGAGTTTGTAGCGTGGCTTATTAATATCTGAATGTAGTTGCAGACAATATCTGTCTTCATCTAGCTCACTGGTACGTACTAGGAGCAGAATAGTTTTTCAAGTGTTATATGATATTTGAGGAACATGATGATTTGATTCCCGTTAATATATTTTTGACATAATGTAGAAGTCGGAATATGACTGGTACTGCAGCCGCTACACTTGAGTGTGTTTGTGATCTGTTGAGCCTTATAGTCTAGATTTTTCATTTGTTGAGGTCTATGCGTGATTAGAATTATGTGGAGGGTAGAGATCGTAGAAAAGTGATCCTTGCGGAAATCTTCTTTCCTTGTATAATACAGAGCTGGTGCTATGATTGTGAGAACTGACAGAGTGGTTCTCAGTCTGTAGCGGCGATGGCATATTCTGGTTCTGGAATATGGTTAATGTGAACTTGGGCTAGACAAGACGTAATCAATACAAAATCTGATTCATCGGAAGTAATATACAAATCTGACGCATCAAAAATCCAATAAAAAACTAGAAGATATATTTCGATGCACATATTTATAAACAATAGGTGACATGAAACCAACCTAATATATATGCATAGATATAAAAGCCAAAAGGGAAGACCAGGGGCCAGACCAAGTTGGATTGTGGTGCCCAAAAAAAAAAAAATTTGAAAACCTATGTAGAATGGAAGGTTCTCATAATCACCTTGAGCAGTTCCTTCTCAACATAAGCACTAAAACTTCTCATGCAATTTCAAAATCACAATGGTGTGGATAACTTAGATGCCTGGAACAACCCAAGTACTGAATCATTTTCCAGGAATTGTTTGGTGTTAGGTTGTAATATTAGTCCAATTTCAGAGAAGCTGCCTGGAGCCTGTTTTGGGTTTCCCTCATTCTTTTGGGAGTTGTATCATCATGCAGAGTTTCCCTGCTTCCGCATTTTGAATTATGTTCTGTTATAGTAAATGTTCTATAGAGAAAAAAAACTTTTTTTCAAAGACAATCATGATCAATTTATTCATTTTCTTCTGCATGCAGCATCTAAGGTGGATCCCTTGCACCTTGAATATTTCAACTTCTCTGGCCGGGTGATTGCTTTAGCTTTGATGCATAAAGTGCAAGTAGGCGTTGTCTTTGATCGTGTATTTTTCTTACAATTGGCTGGAAGGGACATTTCTCTGGAAGATATAAGGGATGCAGATCCATACTTGTATAGTAGCTGCAAGCAGATTCTGGAGATGGATTCCGATTTTATTGATTCAGATGCTTTAGGACTAACGTTTGTTAGAGAAGTTGAGGAGTTAGGAACCAGGAAAGTTGTCGAGCTTTACCCTGGTGGGAAAAGCATTGTTGTGAATAGCAAGAACAGGGAGCAATATGTAAAACTTCTCATAGACCATCAGTTTGTGACATCTATCTCAGAACAGGTATTACATTTTGCTCAAGGTTTTGGTCATATTCTTTGTAACTCCAAGCTCCAGAAGTTCTTTTTCCATAGTTTAGAGCTTGAAGATCTTGATTCGATGCTTTATGGAAGCGAAACTACCATCTGCGTGAATGATTGGAAGGCACATACTGAGTACAATGGCTACAAAGAAACTGATCCTCAGATATTCTGGTTCTGGAAGGTAAGTGCTTGCAGGATTTTACTTTTATTATTCTCTCTAGCTCTGATTAGTATCTTCTCTTGTAATTCCATATTTTCTGTTATTTCCTTTTTTTATTATCTTATTTTCTGTTTTTACTCCTGTTGGCAAATTTAAGATTGCTTCCTATGTCTTATAATATGGATTGCCTCGTGGGTGAAGTCTTCATTTTTGGGTATGCTGCATGCCTTCTTGTGCCTTTCTAGATATCTATTTTTTCCAAAGTTCTATTTAGCTCATCCTTTTCCCTCTTCACTAATTTTCCCTATAATGTTACTTATAGAAAATTCTCACCATATTTTTAATTGATGTTATTTTTTTTAATTTAGCTTTCAAAGCATAGAACACGTTATAAGAGATGTTGAAGGGGGCTGGTTGCTCCATTATTTGCTTAATTTTGAAAAACTATTTTTTGTATGCTGGGCACCTTTTAATGCCTCTAATACCTTCTGACTATTCAAATGGCTTACCCAAGGCATGGTGTGTTTGTTTTTGGTAATAGAAGAAAGGAGCAAAGAGTTTTCTTATGTAAACATGCTTATACTTACAATGCTGCATAACGACAGTTGGAAGATAAATGTATGTGAATATTATCAATACTTTGCATGGTTTTTAAAAATGGGGTTCAAGTCTTGATTAAAAAAAAATGGGGTAAGAGTTTGGTGAGGGTAAATTTAGGGATTAAAGTGCTGGGCATAATGGATTCAGTCAAGTTCTCAATGGTTATGGGCCATTATGGCTTAGCAATATTTACTAATTGTTGATAATCATCGAGTACTTAAAGAATGTGATCCTATTGTGGAGTAAAAACTCAAGGAAGCATGTGCTATTTCTTAGCAAATCTTGCTGTGGTGCACCATGAGTTTTTGGTGTAGACCATCTAGCAAGTTTTCCAAGGGAAAATAGCTAATAGTGAATTAGTTCTGCTCTTATTCCAGGGATAAGAATGATCTTTCTGTACATTTAACATTTTTGGTGGAGATGTTGTTTTGTAAGCTTTAGGTCTTGTTGTTGATTGGGGGGATTGTTCTCTTGAGGTCATTGTGATAGAAGTAGGGCATAATCTAACTCAATGAGGTTGAGGATTTTTTCGATAGGTAATCAAGAAATTTTATTCATAAGAGAAGACATAATCCAAGTACATAGGAATTATACATGAGAAGTACCTAACTAGGGTTTACAACAGAAAGTAGAGAATTGTGGACATTTAGTGCATTAAAATCAATGGCCCCCCACCTATAAGAACAAGGTTTTACTTTTAAAAAAGAAAAAGAACTAGGTTAGGTTTTAAGCTCATTCATTGATCTCTCACAATCCTTGAAGCTTCTATCATTTCTCTCCCACCAAATGCACCAACACATACATATAGGAGTCATTCTCCACATTGCTGCCATTTTTGGATTACCCTGGAGTCCTCTCCAGCTTGCTAGGAAATCCACCAGCCTAAGAGGCATGACCCATGATAATCCAAGTCCCACAAAAAAATTATCCCACATGGTCTTGACCACCTTGCAATGTAAAAAATCATCTCATTCTTCTTACACAAGCAACACCAGTCCAACTCCATTATCCGATGTTTTTTCATATTATCTATGGTAAGAATCTTACCCAAGGAGGATGTTCAAATAAAAAAAAAAAAGCTTTTAGAGGGGCTTTCGTCTGCCATATATTCTTCCATTGAAAGGTGGTCATACTCGAGCTCGTTAGAATTTGGTGGAACAATTTGACTGTCAATCTACCTTTCTTGGAGGGGCTCCAGATCATCTTGTCTATGGTACCCTCAATCATTCTTACAGAATACAGTAAATCAAAGAACTTGGCGATAGCCTCCAACTCCCAATCTTGAGCTACCATAATGAAGCCTACATTACATTGAGGGGAGCTACTAGTGAAGACCAAGAGATCAGCTATTGCCGCAACCTTCACTTGTACAAGCTAAAAAATGGTAGGGAATGTGTCTTGGAGGCTTTGTTCGCCACACCATTTGTCGTTCCAAAATTTGACACGAGAACCATCATCCACCACAATGTGTGCATGTCTGAGGAAGATCTCCCAGCCTTTTCTAATGTTTTTCCACAGACCCACCCCATATGAACCACGAACATCATTTGAGCACCATCCTCCCCACTTCAAATCTATGACGTGCTTCCATAGGGCTCCCCTTTGGTGTTGGTACTGCCACAACTATTTATCTAAAAGAGCTTGGTTGAAATTATTTGCAACTCTTCCCCCAACCCGCTACACCAGAAGTCTCGTTGTAGCTTCTCAATATAGTTGGCAACCTTTGTGGGGAGTGGGAACAAGGACAAAAAATAGGTGGGTAGGTTAGAAAGAGTACTTTTATTCAAAGTGATCCTACCCCCCTTTAGACAAGTACAGCCTCTTCCAAGAAGCCAATATGCAACCCACATTTTCAACCGCAACATTCCAAATCCGCTCAAATTTGAAGGAATCACCCAACGGTAAGCCTATATACTTATTGGGTAAAGAAGATACCTTGCATCTCAAGAGAAAGGCTAGATTCACCTCATCGGGGACAACCCCCACTAGCACCAATTCAGACTTTGAGAGATTAAGGTTGCATTTGGATGTTAAGTTGAATTGAGATGAGTTGAATTGATTTCTCTATGAATGGTAGTGAGTTGAGTGTGTGTAGTGAGTTTTGTGGAGCCTACCTAAGATGAGTTTGATGTGTTTGGATACTAAGATGAGTTTAGAGATATTTATGGGAAGTTGGAGAAGGTTGTGGGTCCCATGTATAAAGAGGTGTTGAGTTGAAAAAGGTTGTGGGTTCCACGTGTTAAAAGGTTTTGAGTTGAGATGAGTTTGGTAATTTGAGAGTTTGGTGTTTAGATGTTAGACTGAGCTTAAAATTAGACTGAATTGAGTTGATCTCAGTTGAGTTTAACAACTAAACGGGGCCTAACTCTCAAATCTGAGACAACTTCAAAACAAAGGAGAGCCCTCAAAGATTGTATATGCCCAAGATTTCCTCCACTGAAGACGAGTATTGTTAGCAAAAAGCAAATGAGCAATATCAATAGAGCCATAATCACCTTTCCCCCACCAAGAAGCCATATAGAAAGCCACCTTCCACTAGGCCCAAAGTCGTCCTACTGAGAGTTTCCATGACGATTATGAAAAGTAATGGAGAGGGTGAGTCCCCCTGTCTCAACCACGGGAGGAGTAGAAGAAACCCACCCAACGGTGAACCATTCAACAAGATAGAAAAGCAAACTATAGAAATACGCCACCCAATCATACCATTTTTCCCCAAAGCCACTTCTTGCAAGTAGATAAAATAGGAAATTTCAATTGACTTGATCATAAGCTTTCTTTATCTCTTATTTGCCAAGTAACCCAGGTTCTCTAGATTTGTGTCGCCCATTCAAGACTTCATTTGCAATTAATATTGAATCTAGAATTTGTCTATCTTTGACAAATGCATTTTGAGACTTCAAAATTAACTTCTCATTCACCGTACTCAATCTATTCGCCAAAACTTTAGAAAGTATTTTGTAAACTCCATTCA
This sequence comes from Carya cathayensis, assembly GCA_011037825.1. Taxonomy (NCBI): domain Eukaryota; kingdom Viridiplantae; phylum Streptophyta; class Magnoliopsida; order Fagales; family Juglandaceae; genus Carya; species Carya cathayensis. The sequence continues at coordinate 567,616 of QGSO01000362.1, read as the reverse complement.
CAAGGCAATGAATCTTGTCTTGTTTAGGCTCAGCCAATAGCCTATGATTGTTGGTGGGGCGATAGTCTCTAATATCCATAGGCCCCATTCTTTTGGGAATTAGGGCTAAGAAAGCAGCATTTAGGCTAGGTTTGGATACAAAAATGATTTCAACTCATCTCAACTCATCATTACAACTTTCTCAAATTCCCACACAAAATATAATAAATAATTCAACTTTTTCAAATTTCAAAATAATAATAATATTAAAAAATAATATTTTAATAATATTTTATTCAACTTTCATCTAAAATCATCTTATCTCATCTCACTATCCAAATCTCACCTTAGACTTTTTTCAAACTTGTCATTAGCATGAAACTCTTAAAATATCCACATAAGTCACCCTTGATCACTTTTTTCTCAAAAAAAAAAAAAAAAGTCACCCTTGATCACTTCCCAACAAACTTGGAAAAAACCTGTGGTAAAACCGTCACGGCTTGGAGCCTCGTCACTAGCCATGCCTTGGATTACTCTACACACTTCATCTTCTTTAAAGGGCCTCTCTAGCCACCCTGTGATCTGTTGGTCTAATGATTCAAAAGTTAATCCATCCACTTTCAGTCTCCATGTGTACTATTCGGAGAGGAGGTGCTCTTAATATTGTACGATGTGGTTCTGACTAACTTATCCGAGGAAACTTCTCTATCTATCATCAACATCTCAATAGCATTATTCCTCCTATGTGAATTAGCCACCCGATGTAATAACTTCACACACTTGTCTCCCTCCTTGAGCCATAGTACCCTTGATTTTTGTCTTCAAGAGATCTCCTCCATCAATGTTACTCTTTCAAGTTATGTGACTACCTGACTACTATTAGTTCTCTCAAATTCAAAGAGAGTTCTCACCTCCTCCTCGCCCTCTGGACTATAGCTCCTCCAAGAGAGAGAACCTCAATTGAGGTTGATAATTACTTTTGAAATTAACTTAAATACAACATTCTTATATAGATCATACTTTATTTATGCAATAGAAGTATGACATGATTCATTTACTTATAAAAAAGAAGAAGTATGACATGACTCATGAGGGCGAGAATTACTTTTAAGTTGCTAATGACATATTTGACCAACATACACATTAACAAGCTAAGAGGAAAGTTACTTAGCTTGTAATTAGGTTTTTCTCTTGCATACCTCCTGTGTACTGAGTCTTTGCCTAATTATGTGGATTAATAAATTCTTCTTATATATAAAAAAAGGTCAAGAGGAAAGTTATAAGGAATCGACATAGGATAGACATGGGAACGTGTTGGGAATTGACGAAGCTGGCTTCTTTTGTTCGTTTGTGTGAGACAGTCCTTTTCATTATGCTAATATTTTGCAAGTTGACGCAAGCAGTTAAATAAAGGCTTTCACATGGTGTATAGTACTTTTTTGTTTGGCATTGGGTGTCCGAGAACAGCGTTCCGACTAATTCCGGAGGTGCACAAATTCTTGGCAAGGAGTTTCCTGCAAGTGTCCTTCGGGTAATTCAAGGGAAAAATCTCTAAGTCCAATGGCTCCTAGAGATTGTTTGCACCCAAGAGAATTTGAACCTTAGACCTTGGAGGGAGCATACCACCAAGTCTAAAGCCTTCAGTCAGGGTATATGTGATGGTTGAACTTAAACAGACATAAGTGCTATAGAAATAGAATTAATGCAATCTTTTGGATGCTTAGAATACCATAGTTAAATACCATAGTAAATTATGGCCATAGTTTGTCGCGGGTCTGTGCACTATTGGGATTAGTTGGAACGTTATTCTCGGACACTCGGTTCCAATAAAAAAAAAAATTATGGCCATGGATAAAAATCAAAGTGCAGCAATAGTTTTTTATTGCTAATTTACAAGGCACCCAATACGCCTTGAATTCATGACATTACCTTCCACTCCAATTTGAATACCTATAAGTGTACTTTGAATTTGGGTAGACAGTTGTTTGATCTTGTACATTTTTTGCTTTCTAGTTCCACTAGGACATATGATCACCGACAGCCTAACATGCTCCACCATTAAGAAATTAAGCACTTAAACCTACCTGATGACAAGGCATTATTAGCATTTATTTATTGCCAGTTTGTTATGTTGAATTTTCTCATGGTTAAGAAACTTGCAGATCGTTGGCGCAATGTCTGCAGAGCAGAGAAAGGTTCTTCTCTTTTTTTGGACCTCAGTGAAGTATTTACCGGTGGAAGGTTTCCGTGGGTTGGCTTCTCGGCTTTACATCTACAAGTCCACAGAGCCTCACGATCGCCTGCCTTCATCCCACACATGCTTTTATCGGCTGTGTTTCCCACCATATCCATCTATGGCCATCATGCAAGATCGCCTCCACGTCATCACCCAAGAACATGTAGGCTGCAGCTTTGGTACTTGGTGATATTAGTTACAGCTTTGCATTTGGGGGTTGCGAAGGGTTTTTGATTGCACATACACTCAGCTTGTACAGATTATAGGAATATCGTGTTCGTCATTTAGACCATGGAAGAAGCTGCTTTAATCCTCTTATTTTGCGCCCTTTTCCAGTGTCATTGCTTTTTTCTCGACTGTCTGTATAGTTATAGTATGAATAAAGCTGGAGGCAGGGGGAAAAAAAATCTCCACTTCCATCATGAACTTCTTGCCTAGTGTTAGATATTTGGCTTTATCATGACGTTTAAGCACCCGAGGTTCTGCAATGACATGCTTAGTCAATTTCCTCTCATAGTGTCTTCGGCTTCTTTGTTAGTGTGTGTGTGTGAATTCTTTCCAAGATTTGTTTTATTTAGAGAATATATATATATATATAGTTGGTTTATCACGGCATTGTTTGTTGTTTACATCCATAACTATTATTAATTGCTCTCTCTTCCCCCAAATCAAGGTTTCTTTAATTTCTTATTCCACGTTGAGATTCGAGAATCTCGAGGGAAGAGAGACACATGAAGTAGACTATCTTACTATATTCTCGGTAAATATCATGCATTTCTTTCGGGTGGAATTTGATCGACCTTCAGCGGATCCATTCGGCAACTCCAAAATTAAAGCAAAGTTAAGTTTTACTTAGAAAGGCACCAATATAGAACTTGACATTCAATGCACTTTTATTATGTTAATACAAAATAGGACTCATGCATCGTTCCGTTGCTTTCATTTTCCTTTCTTCTTCCTTTTTTTTTCTCAATTTTTTGGTCAGAATTGACTTCAATTTCAGATGCCAGAGACCTGACCTAGTAAAGGGCAAAGCAAATGCGTCGTACCTGAAAAAAGATTTGAAATAAGAAGCTCTTCATTTCACCCAAAGTTATAATATTCATTATTTTAATTATTTCACTTGTCAATTTAGAAACTCAGTAATTAACATATTTTATATTTCACATTAAATGCATTACTATTTATTATGTATTTCAAGTAATTTAAATGATTCTATGCTTTATTATCTATAAGTTAGTTTCATTATGATAATCAATTATCCAAAGAATTTCATTCCAAAGAATTTCATGTATATTTTCCCATACTTTATCTTTTAAAGCATCCAATGCCGGTGCTCAATCTTATTACTAGAATCTCCCAAAAGTTTAAACTAATGAGAAGATGTAGATTTTATTATTTAATTTATATATTAACATTTCCCTCACTTGTGGGCCATACTTCTTATTAATTAATGGCCTAACAAATATTTAATTAAATAGGATGAAGTGTAGAGTTGGTGTTCAAACTTAAAATTTCTGCTCTAATACTATATAAAATCACCACTTGTCTCAAAATCTTGATATATTTTATTATTTAAATTATATCTTAACAGTCACATATTCAAAACCTATGACCAGTATGCCCCTTGAAGATGAACGAAAGAGAGAGGCTTCAAAGGAACTTAATAATTTGATATCCTCAATGTTTTCTGCACATAATATAGATGGAAGGTCAGTTTACTTTGGATCTTTTAGTGCTAAACCATCTCTTATCAGGCCAAGTCGGGCTCTGGGGTGTCCAATGCTCGACGCAATCAGCGAGGTATTTATCAACACTAGACTTCTCATTTGAATTTCCCTTTCATGCACAGTGTTTATAATTTTTTCTTTACTAAACTCTCATCTTTTCCTTGTAAATCATATATCTACTTGTGTGTGTGTGTGTGTGTGTTTGAGAGAGAGAGAGAGAGAGACGTAATAGAATTATAGAGCTTTGCTTGTGGCAAGTCTAAATTATCTGAAAGCTCGCGATTTACAGGAATCCTTGAGCTGATCTATGTGCCATTTCACATCTCATTGCTCTAAATGTATGGAGGGTTTGGTTACGTTCACAATATCTGCAACTTATGGCCCTATATAACATCTTGATCAGCCCCCTTGGAGCTTGCAGGCACAGTTTGAATCCCCCATGAAGATCAAGGATGGTTGTAACAGAGACGGGAAACCAAAAATCTCTTATGTTGAATACAAAAACAGTAAATTTCATCATTCAAGCCTAGAGATCACATCTCATCAAGCCATTTCAAAAACCACCCATTCAGAGCCTTACCGCAATCATAACCATAATTAAACTAAACATAAAATAAAATAGAACTAAATAGCATACCAACTTTGAGAAATGCAACCTAAGAAGATCCAACAAACTAAGATCCTCTTTTAGTTTCACTTCTTTTATAGAACCATTACTCAGTCTTCTCAACTGGAACTTCAGTGCTAGTTTCCTCTGCCGCTTCAGCTGGCTTCTCTTCTTCCACTGTTTTCTCTGCCTCAGCCGGAGCTGCTGGGGCCGCAGCCACTTCTGCAGCCTCTACTTTGGTCTCTACCTTGTTCACCTCCTCAGAAACAGGCTCTACTGCCACTTCTCGAGTCTCTTCCTCTGTCTTCTCTGCTGCTGGCTTCTCTACCTCAGCCTCCTTGGCTTCCTCTACCACTTCCTTGGTCTCAACTTCAGCTGGAGCTTCAGATTCAGCAGCGGCCGGTTTCTCTTCTGCTGGGGCTTCAGGTGTTGCTTCTTTTGTATCCTCAGTAACTGGTTCTGGGGCAGCAGGTGCTGCCACTGGCTCTTCTGTTGTTGTCACCTGAATTGTGGTCACCTCAGTTTTTTCATTCTCTGGCAATGTTGTTGGAGCCGATGCTACCTGCAATACCCGATTTACCTTAAATGACAGAGATGAACCAATGCAAAAGTTCTTGAACAACTTCAAAACGACTTCATGCTTTGTATATCAAGCAGTAAAACTCAATTATGCAAAGCTGAACGTAAACAGAAGTTTTGGGACTAATAATACATTGAAAAAAAAGGCAATGACAAAGTAGCCAAGAAAAATGTAAAATACACGACATTACAACAAAAGTTCTCCATATCAATCCTCTGTTGTATAGCAGTCTGATGAGGTTAAAAACAGTAAAAGAAAAGCCTTGGATTCATCAGATCAATACTCTTGTATCAAGGTTGATGGAACTGATCTATCAGATGGAGTTATTGCTATAGCATATGTTCATTACGATCTGTTGTCACCCAAAAAAAAAAAAAGACTATTTTTTTTCTTCGGCAGGCAAAAGATGAAAAGGGTAGCCGAAGATGGATGATCCGTCATTTGCGAGGAAGCTAGTGTGTGCGGGGTAAATACCAAAATATTGACATATTTTCTCTGATCATATATACGCTCAGGTTGATCGGACATGGAATTCTACCATTGGTCTAAAACAAGAACCCTACTGCAAATACTTTAAACAGTGTCAAAGATGGAATCATGGAATGATCTATCAGAAACTGTATTCAAATCGATTCTACGAAAAGCAGAAGATATATATATACACACATACAAGCAAAAGTGAAAATAGTAGTTGAATACCTCAACAGTGGCCATTTTATATACAAAGAGAAGTAAAAAAGAATTTGGAACAGAAAATGGAAAGAGGAAGCGAGAAATATGATCAGAAGTTGATAGCGAGGTGAGGAGCTGATCCGAATGAGAGAGCTATATATAGAGGCCTGAGTGCTGTGTAAAAATAATAAAAGAGATGTAAAGACTAGGGGCGAAATCAGGAGTGTGATCAGCGCCAGAAGAATCTTTACAGCAACACACCTCACGTCAGTACTGACACACACCAAAGCACATTATAATTAGTAACTCTTGCTGTGAATGTTTTCCTTTCTTCTGTTTTTAAACAACTCAATATATAAATATATATATTTCCAAAGTAAAAAGAATATAAAAGTTATAAAATTTTACCTAGAATTATTTTTACGGATTCTTATATATACTCTATTGATGTAATTAATTATATATTAAAAAAATTAATACAGTCAATTATATCAATAGAATGAGTAAAAAGTATATAAAAATGACTGTATGTAATATTATAAAAAAAATTAATACAACCAATCACATCAGTAGAGTACGTGGAGAGTATGTAAAAATGATTATATGTAGAATAATAAAAAAATTGATACAGCTAATCACATCAATAAAATATGTAAAAAATACTCAAAAATGACTGTAACTAACATTACTCTAAAAGTTAAGATTGTGAAAAGTAAGAATGATGACTAGAAATATTAAATATTATATATATTCATTTCATTGATTTTTGGAAAATAAAACAGGAGTACTTTTACTTTAGGAGTTTGCTTTTATTTTGGAGGGGGGTGTTTCATTTGATTGTTCACCGTTTTTAAGGTTTTCTTTCACTGTCGAAGTAGCCAATAACCACTATTTTTTCTTATAAACCAAACACATTCCAATGTTCCATCATGAATGTAATGGAGATGAGCCGACCGAACAAAAAGCCAACAAGTTGCCCTAGGGCGGTGCCCAAGGTGGGGCCCCTTTACCAACACCCACTGCGATCATTACTGTCCAGTTGTCCCCACGCAAAATATAATATATGATGACGTGGCCTGCTTCTCCGTCCTTGATTCTGCCTCTCCCCATTTGCTCCTAGCGTTGGGAACCGCCTCTTTTACAAAAGTCGAAACGCCGTTGTGACGAGGGCCCACCTGTGGATGCTTTCCAGTACGTATTCCTCGTGACTCCGGACCTACCTACAGCCGTCAGATTTGCCGTGCTGGATCGCAGTCACTCCTCTGATTCATTTACATGGTAACGCTTACGTTACACATTTTTATTTAATTAATATATAATTTATCATTTTTATTTTTTTTATTTAAATAGATATATTTTTAATTCTTAAAATAAAAGAATAAAACTGATAAATCATATATATTGATTAGATAGAAAAACATAATGTAAGATTTTCAGGTAAAATCTCTTTTATTTTCCAAGTCAGGTAGAGCAGAAATATGACATGTTGATTAGTGATGTGATACAATTTTATTTACATAATTTAAATTTGTAAATTTTTTTATAAATTAAATATTGGCACATCAATAATTTAGGGTATATATTCTCTGCACCGGTTTGTGAATATAATTTTTTATTTTGATATTTCGGGTTTTTCTGATATGAACTTTCAAAAATATTTTATTTGGATAAAAAAAAAAAGCTTAATAATAAATCTTTAAATTTTTTTTTAAGGAAAACACTAAGGCTACCGTTGGTGGCCCTCGTTGGGGGCCACTACTGGTCAAATTTTTTTTTTCTTAACGATTAAGAAGTTTTTTTTAATATTATTATAAATTTTTTATATTTTTTAAAAATATTTAAAAGTATTAAAAAATGATTTAAAAAAAAAACAAAACAAAAGATTTTTTTTTGCCTAACGATGGCTCCCAGCGGAAGCCACCAACAGTACCTCTAGCACCGTCCTTCTTTTAAATTTACATCAAGATTCTATATATATATATATATATATATAAAGTCTATACCTTGACGTGACTTACTATGAAATCTACTTTATAATATAAAAAAATATTATAAATTGACAGTTCACATTAAATCACGTCAGTGAATAGGTTTTCTTATATAAAATTATAAAGTAATTCCACATACAATCGTAAAGTGCACAACCGTCACGTAATCGTTTTGAAAAAGAGTAAGATTTATTATTAAAAAATTAATTTTTTTCATATGAATATAATGTTTTATTCACTTTTTTCAAAACAATTACGCGGTGATTGAACAATTCGTAGTTACAAATAAATTTTCTCAAAATGATAAGTTGTAATATTAGTGTCTATGCCTTTCTCATTTAATAAAATTGGCTCTAACATTAATGTCTATGCATTTCTCATTTATAGAAAGAGTTCAAACTTTCCTACTTATTGGTAAGTCACATGGTTAATAATTCTAACCCACAATAAACCAACAAAACCCCAAATATTTACTTATTACATATCTAAGAAAGATGTTGGTCCTTAATTTTAGCATACTTATTGTGTTACTTTATAATTTAAAATTTACTTATTACATATCTATTGAGTATTGAGATAGACATACTCCTCAATTTTATATAATTTAATTATGACTATTTTCCTAAAAATAATTAATATATATCACTAAACCATTAATTTTCGAGCTGATTATAATTATAAAAAAAATTAAATTATGTATTTTTCCTAATTAATATAAAAGAATTCTCTACAATAATACTTAAATATTAATAAATAAATAAAACACTGGTGAAAAAGATTTTTACCAATAGCCACTGTAAAGTTGGTGGAAAGTTGGACGGTGGAGTGGGGTCCCACTAGATTATGGACCTCAGCAACGGCCACCCAGTGGTAGCACGCCACGTGTAATGCTGACTGTGCTTTCTCTGTTTTGGGAAATTGGACTTGACCAATTTCGCTTGGCCTGCCCCATATGAGTCATCGAAAAATGGAAATTTTTTAATGTAATTTGATGAGGTCATTGAGGTGGGCCATCAAATATTTTGATGCCGGTGTGGGACCCACTAGTCATATAATTCTCCGTCCCATGAATTTTTCAAATGTTGATGTCTCCCCACGTGTATACACGTAGGATCATGCTGGCCATACACGACAATTCGCGGGGGTTAATAATTTTCTGCCATGCTTGCTTTGATTCACCACTGTAGACTGTAATTGGTCCCACTCCCATGGCTGCATCGTAGCTTTTATGCCAACATGTTAATTGCCACCGGTTTGGCTAACATTAATTTTTCTCCGCTCATATAAATTTCCTTTTTCCTTTTTTTCAACGTCAAGAAGTCTAAAGTCCAATTTGATTATAAGGTTCAATTGATATCAATTTAATTCAATTTAATTTTATTTTAAATTAAATCTAATATTTAAATATTTAATTTTTAAATTATTAAATTCATCTCAAATCAAAATATTTTTACACGTAAGACTTACAACTATTTTTCAATTTCCTATAAATAGTACTAAACTTATATTAACATCTAAACACACCTAAATTCATTTTTTTATGGACCCTACATAACTCACTCTACTTACTCAACTCATTACTATTTATAAAGAACTCAGCTCATCTTAACATCCAAACACAGCCTAAGAACTTTGGTTTAGTGATTGATTTATTTTAGGTTTGGATAATAAATTAAGATGAGTTGAGTTGAGATTGAAGTTGAAAATTAAATAAAATATTATTAGAATATTATTTTTTAATAATAATATTATTATTATTTTGAGATTTGAAAAAATTGAATCATTTATTATATTTTATGTGAAAATTTGTAAAAATTATAATAATAATATGAATCTCAAAATCGTGGCGATGTCGCAATCTCACAATACATTGCCAACTCAAATATTATGAAGTTACACTTAAATAGGCAGAATCAAATTTCTTGCAAGAGATGAGGCAGAAAAAGCTTTTGTCATTGTTGTAAAAGGCGTTGCTCATGAAGTGGACATTCCACTGAATATTTCAATTATCAATCAAAAGGGCTCAAAATATCAAAAGTTCCTGCCACTTTGGAAGCTCGTTTCAGTCGAAATTGCTGCGAAATTTGCTAAATCATCAACACTATGATATTGGTTGTAATCATTGCCCACCTCCTTCAATTTTACGTTTTTTGTGACAGGATCGTTTTGTTGAACGCCAGACTACAGAGTTTGATCATCTCATCTACACCCACTTTCTGTTTGCAGATAAGTCCGAAACAACAACTTATTTAGCAATGTTTGAGCTATTTGGAATACAATAAACCAGCCATATTGCTCATGGAGGAACTCATGCAGGAAATTGCAAGCACCACAGGTAACACTACGGTCAGGTGCATAAACCAGAATGCAAATTGGAGACCGTGAGGACAATGTTTAAATGTTTTCTTATTCAGATGCAAATAAAATGAACCTCCCTACGGGACATAGAATTGTTTTCCAAATGAAGCTTAGGAATGCTAAATAGAAATTAAGTGTTAGAATTAAGATAAACCCTTGGATGATTTATCATGCTGTTGTGAGAGTTTTGGGAGGCGCCACCTAATATCCTTTGAAGGAGTACACCTAAAGATTATAACTGAAAACATGGGGGGAAAGAGCTGTGTAGCCATGGCCCCCATGGTACTCAAGATGTTGGTTACAACACTGGGGGGAAAAGACTGTGCTGTGTACAACCTCGTCAAGCTGCAAATCAGCAGACGCCATTCTTCATCTGAGAGCCTTTCTCAAAACCGCTTCAGCACGTTGCTCAAATTTGGGCAGGGCCCAGTCATGCTGAACTATGTCGAGACTGTCTTTCTCAGCCCCCAAACTCTGAAAGAAAGTCACCGAGGCAATCAATTTTTCGAAAGTTAACATATATCAAATGGGGAATCTGGCAGGATTTGTTCCACCGAGGGTACAGTACCAGATGTATATAAGGAGCAATATCAGTTGAATCCCAGACAACAAGTTTCAAATTAATTCGTATTAGAATCCTACCGATTCCTACGACATGAGTCTTTTCTCAGTGATGATAAAACCCCCCCATATTATAAGGTTGGTCACTCACAATCTATGAATACATGTTGACAATAAACATTTACGAGGGCAACTATTGCAGTTAAATTAGATGCATAATCAGTGGTCCTAGTTCACTGGCCAAGACCAGTAGCTCTTACACAAAAGTGAAACCACAATCCACCTAAGCTGACAATGCATGCTGATATATTTATATCAGAGAGAGATGGAGAGACATGGAGGTGGAGGAGGTCAGGTAACATGTGCACACGAGCAATAGTGAGAAGAAAAAGAAAGGAGGCGGGAGGGGTGTACAGGAGCGGGTTGTTTTGTACACTTGAGGTGCTCAAAATAGCTGGCATTTCCCCCAAAAACCAACAAAGTAGGGTGTCAATTCAAGAACTAACAGAGTAGCCAAAAATTTAACAAGCCATGATTCTACACAATAAAAAGAGTATATTTCGCTAGCTTATTATTTTTATTATTATTAGTATTGCTTTGTCTAAAAAAAAAGAAAAGAAATGTAAACTGTAGAATTTGGAGGTTGATTTCCAACGAAAAACTTCCAAAAACCGACATTCTTTTATTAAATCTGGCGATAGTATTACTTTTATGCTCAAAATTTTAGTAAATATTACAAGTACTGCAGTGCTATTCTTCATATGACTAAAAAGGAATAGAGAAAGTTGTAGGAAGATATATGGCAGCTTGATGAGTAAAAACTTCTTAAGCCTATGAGCATTCGCATAAGCTCATGCACCCTCCAACTGAATTTTAACCAGAAAACCCCATTTTTCTATTTTGCCCATCCACTATTCAAAAATACCATATATAAGCAAATCTGAAGTTTTTCTCTACTCTATTTAAATTATCTGTCCAATAATTAATCTCACTTCTCTCGTGCACGAACAGCGCAAAAACTCCACCTCCCCCAAACCATCACACCCCATTCTGGTCGAAGAACTCGATCCTGTCCGGTTGAAATACCACACAGAAAGTCTCAACATCCCCAAAATCACCAACAAAATCTCAGTCAACCTAGAAAATCCACCTCAACACCCCCACACGGGATCGGCCAAACAACCACCACACCAAAATATCAAGGAGTCATCAATGAAACCTTGAAGTTCACCACTTGTTTTTGTCCCATCGCCACCCCCACACGCCACCATCCCTCTTTGGAGCTCAACCCATAGTGTTAAGGAATGCTGATACCCCAGGCTGCCAGGCAAAGCCAAGAAACCCATCTTGCTTGTGTATACGTGCTCATGTACCAGAGAGAGAGAATTGGGCAATATTATTTAGCTTTGCTACAGCGTATCAACAGCTTGGAGGCACTGTAGCTCATTGGTATTTTGGATTGAGAATGGCTAACTGGATGTGGGTAATTTCGGGGAATTCTATCTAAATTTTTCAGAGCAATTCATTTTATCAGACCCATTGCAAATGCATTAATAAGGGCGATATCAAAAACCTTAAAACTGTACCTTTGTTGGATCAAAGCCAAACCCACTCATTTGCATCATACGCTGTGTGTCATCTGTGGCTGCATCAGAAAACACCATATGATAAATTCAAAGAGGGCATAAAAAATCTCAGCATCAGAGAAACTCTAAATGACAGCTCCAGGGCTTCAGGGTCTTTTTTATTTTGATTTTTATTTCCTGAGCTGCTTAATACTAACCATTTTCTTCTCCCAGAATGAGACTAAATAAACCTCTTAGTCCAAACAAATTGAGGAAATACCTGAAATAATTTGTTTTGAATTATTAGATGCAACCAGCAACTACACGAGGTAGAAAGAAATTAAGAAAACTTATTTAACTAAAAGAATCACAAGCTTTGACTGGTACCATGAGCGGCTACTGACATAGCTAACATCCACGGTACTCAAGTCAATTCCATTCTGTAACATTGACCTAAACCTCTGAGTCAATGGAAATGGTATTTTAGCTGCAGGAAAGAGAAGAATTTAGATAACCATTGCATGGTAACATCAATATATGGACATTAACAAAGAGAAAGGGATCAATCAAACAGTGAGTTTAAGACTGACAAGAACTGCCTAAATTCTGAGAGACAATGAAGATTCAAAAAGGTAAAGGACGCCGAAATCACTATTGCCAAAATGAAATACTGAAGGAAATAATTTAAAAAGCTAACATTTTTTTAGATAAATAAAAAAAATGAAGTGATGACATGCAACAGAAGAGAACTGAAGCGATTATTCCATATTTTTTCAAGATTGAATCCACAACCTATGCATAGGGAATTAACATAGTGGTATAGCGACAAACCTGCAACAAATCCCGAGAAGAAAAAGTTGACCCATGCAAAAGTTAGAGTCTGGCCAACAAGAAAACATCAATGTGATTGATTATCTAATCAAGAAATTACACCACCAACTAATAGTATGAAATTAAAGCAACCACCAAGTTACCGTAACAAAAAGACGCATTCACAATGTCTTGCCAAAATAGAAGACAAACCATGCAACTTGCTATACCTGAGGAATAATCATTGAAAGGTTTTTCTTCATCATATCCATAGCCATATTTGGATCAGAGAACATTTGCGCCTGGGCATTTTGAGCCTGGCCCTTAGGAACATACAATAGCCCATTTTCCTGCCACATCGAAACATACATATAACTTAAATATCAGAGTCTAGACTAGAGGCAAATGTAGATGACAATCTATTGTAAGCAAATGCATTCTTTTTAGAGACAAGATAAAAAAAAATATACACATAATAGCCTGATTCTTACAGCTGTAACACATAAAAAGAAATTTGATTTTTTTTTTTTATTAGCACTGGGTGTCTAGGAACAACGTCCCAGCTAATCTCAGGGTGCACAGGCTCTCAACAAGGAGTTTCCCGCAAGTGCACCTCCGGTAATTCAAGAAAAAAATTCCCTACTCCGATGGCCCCTAGAGATTGTTTAAACCACCACTTGAGCCAACCCCTAGGGATTGAAAAGAAGTTTGGTTTTTAAACAGAGTTTTATCAAAACATTTTCCTAGTAGGTTGTTGTAACCAATATGTAATTGATTCAATTATGGAATCATGAACAATCATTGGTTCTATTGATACATAGTAATCTATACTTTTATGAATAGGTAGTTTATGAAGAAGCCGCAACAAGAATTCAATTTAACCCCATAGAATTTATATTAGAATTTGACACTAAAACTAGCATAATCCATCTGTCTTTGACTACGAGGATAATTGTGATACCCCATATGATAAGGATAAAAGTAGGTGGTATATGAGATTCCACAATACTTGGGAATGAGAAGTTTTAGCTCTTGTTACAATGGGGCTCCAATTGTATAATTGACTAGTCCTTTTGGAGTATAGAACATGTGGTTTGGTCTTCCATTTGAGTGTTATAAATGATATCAGAGCCTATCCCAACCAGAAATATGGGATTTGAGTCGTGCTACCTACGATGGACTAGCTTGACGAGAAAGTTAGGAATTTAAGGTGGATACATTGTGATACCTCATATGATAAAGATAAACATAACTGGTGTATGAGATCTCACATTGCTTGCGAACGAGAAGTTCTTGCTCTTTATAAGGTTTCAATGGGGCTCCAGTTGTATAATTGACAAGTCATTTTGGAGTATAGGTCATGTGGTTTGGACCTTCCATTGAGGCGTTACAATAATCTTTGTTTATTAAGAACCAAAAACTTGCACTTAAATTGGACTTCCGTCAGCAGTAGAATCTTTTCAAGTCTTACTTAGAGGTTAGTACTAGATTCTCCAAGCTCTAAAAGTTAATAAAGACCATTTTATAATTTTTGTAGCACTCAAGGAATAAAATTTAAGAAGAGATTGCTCAAACAACCCATTACTGAAATCATATACACTTCAAATCATTCTCTAATCTAATTTTCGAATAATCGTAAGCCTAATTACCGAAACACAATAATATTACAATTCAGACAAACATATGTACGTTTAAACAATATACCTCATTGCTAAAATAGAGTCTGCGAGCACGAAACGACTTGGGAGGAATAAAGTTAGCGCTGGCACGTAAATTCCGAGCCCTAACGACCACTTGCCTGAAAAAGTTGACCACCACCACAAAACTCAAATTTTCGAGTAATAAGAGAGCTACATATACATAGACGTGTGTACAGATTGGGGTTTTAGACATACCCTTCTTTGACGATTTTGGCATCGGGGACTTGGTTAGAGCGCATGAACTTGGCAACGAAGTGACGGAGTACGCCGATGAGGACCATCACCACCGAAAGTGGGATCAGCACCCAATCTCTGATCGCCGTGTCTAGGACCAGATCTTCCGCCATTGATGGACCTTGCAGACTATAGAGATGAAGGCCGTGTTTTCTGATTCTGTTCACTCTCCCTCGTCCCTTCTCTTTGTTATGCTTCGATGAACCTTAATGACATCGTCACAACTGATTAGAGCACTCTGATTATTGGAATAGCGAAGGTAAATCCAAGTTTCAGTTAACATGGGTATGAATTTATTTTTATTTATTTCATTCTCATTCAATTTTTATATTGGATTATTTATATATCTTTTATAAAATAATAAAATAATATTAATTTATATTTTTAAATATTTTATTTTATTTTATCATATTTTATCGATTATAATTTATATATTAATTATTAATAATATTATAGCTCTAAAAAAATTGCTGCAACTAAATCACAGTATAAAAAAAAGGGAAGAAAAAATAAAGTAAAAAAGAAAAGAAAATAAGAAGAACAACGAAGTGAATAGAATAGGTAAAAGTAAATTTATGTCATATTAGCTAAAACTTAGATTTGAATTTAGCTATCTCAACGATAGTAATATTATTTTTTCAATTATGGCGACGAAATTCCGTTGTGCAAGTTTTCTTAACTTTATAACAAAAGCTTGGGAGAATGAAGTGGGAAGTTGTCATCGTAGAAGTTTTAAATTAATGAGATAAAGAAAAAATTGAAAAAAAATATATATAATTTTATTAATAATTACTTTTTTAATCATTAAATAAAAAATAATATAAATTAAAAAAAATAAAGAAAACAGTAAACGGATGGTATGAGTTACTATTCTTATCATTATCCTAATGAGATTATTTCCTAGAACTAAAATTTATCTTATGATGGAGACACTATAAATATAGAATTATTTTTAAAATTTATCTTTTAAATTAAATTATATCATATAAATACTTTACTATAGGCCTGCAACCCGATCGCCAGGTTTGGGGTCGACCCGACCCGATTCCAAATCATAAGCATGCCAACTCGATCCGCACTGATCTGAATCATTCGGGTCGGGTCGAACCTGAGTTTAGTTGCAGAGTATTCTCCAAGAAGAAGAACAGAGCACGATTACAGCGTCATTTTTCAAGGAGAAATTGAAGGAAATGGAAAATAATTAAACATATTTTCTTCTCAAAACATATTTGACAAACCAAGGGTTTGATTTCCGATTTTCAACCCTTTTCTTCTTCTTTGATTCAAGCTCTTGTTTCTTGTTTGGAGAGATGGACCAAGGGTTTCATCCTCCTCAATCGAGCATGGGTTTCAACAATCAAGGCCTCACTCCGCTCACGGCCACGTCCAAGCACAACCATGCCCACGCCCACATCCAAGCACGCCTACGCCCACTCAATCGCGCAAGAGATGAATTCTGGAAGCTAGTGATTTCACTCTGGAAGCTAGCCACTCAATCATGCCCAGTGACCCACTCCCATCTCCCATTCCTCAAGAGACCATAAAAGATTCAAACACTCTTGAGAACTTACGAAAACTTTCAGATTGAGAGGGTACGACGCCATAAAAGCCATTAAAAATGATGTCGAGATCGCGTTTCTTCAGCTTCATGCCACCGCGAGATTACAAGACCCACTAGCACCATTTCGGTACGCTCTTGAAGCTCAAATCGAGTAGATGTCGAGAGAGACAGAGAGACAGAGGCTGAAATCATCCAGATGCTCCAACAGCAGCTCTTGATGTCCAAGGGTGTGGCCGGAGTAGGAGATTATGGGCTGATTTCTAGAGATGCTAGGGTTTGAGGATGAGGGAGAAATGGGAACGGTTTCGACGGGTTGGTCGGTTTCGATGTGTAATAAACCCGTAAAGGGTTTGACCCGTTGAACCCGAATTTAGTCGGTTGGGCCCATATCGGATCTGTCGGATTAATCGGGCCAAGCCCTTTTCTGCACAAGCCTAATTTAGTATGTATGTTCTATATACTAATTTGAAAATAAAATTTTCTAAACAAAATAAAATATATCTTTTTTATTTTGAAGATAAAATTTTATAATAATTAATTAATATGACTCAATATAATATTTTTTTTAATTATAAAATAAATCTATCATGTCACGTTAAATCATGTGAGTTTATAATCAAAATTTTCATTCTCCAAGTACGGTCACATGCAATTGATTTTTCACAAGTTTCAAGAATGATACCTAGCTTGCTGTTGATGCATAGTCCAGCTTCTTGATTCTTTTTTTGTTATGTATGTTCCTGACTTTTCTTCTTAAGGTATTTCTGTGAAATCTTGAATAGCTTTCCAAATCATTTCCATTATTTCTTAACGTAGAAATGGCTTTGGTCTCTTTCCCCACCCCCCAATACAGCAGTAGGCTAATCTCTTCTTCCCTTCCATATAATAGCTCTATAGCAACAAGCAATGCTGGAAAATCACAAGAGAAGGGTTATGTTCTTCGTAATTTTCAGTCTCCAACTTCATACCAACCTTTGGTTTATAGCAGCTTCTCTTCCAGGAACAGGCGTTTAGCACAACTAGTGCCATTTGATGCTAAAAACTCAGGATCAGGAGAGGAAGACCATAGAGCTCTGGAGACAGTCCTCAAGCTTTACGATGCAATCAAGAACAAAAACATCCTTGAATTATCTGATGTCATTGGAGATGAATGCAGATGTATCTGCAACTTTTTCTCATTTTTCCAACCCTTTCAAGGGAAAATGGTAAGAACTACTCAGTCTTTTTGTTTGTTTGTTTTTTATGAAAATTGCATTATTATGGCATTTCTTTCTTGCAGCAAGTGCTGGATTTTTTCTCCAATCTGATTAAAAGCTTGGGAGATAATGTTGAACTTGTTGTGAAACCAACATTCCATGATGGACTGAGTGTTGGTGTCTCATGGAGATTAGGTATGCTATCCATCTTCTTCTTATAGCCATGATATTGTCTATCTTCAGAGGGTTCTTTAACAGATTCTATCAAATTTCTTCTGTGGTGGTTTGTGTACAGAATGGAACAAAGTACATGTGCCTCTAGGAAAGGGTTTAAGCTTCCATGTATTGCAAGTGTACCAGGGGAAGGTGTACATAAGGTTGTCTGCCTCAGTTTTATTTATTTATATTCTTTTTAATTTTTATTGTTTAGAAGAACAGAAAACACGATTAAGGCCTGGTTTGGTTTGTTAGATATCTCATTCCATATCATCATTACAATTTTTTTAAACTTTCACGCGGAATATAATAAAAAATTCAATTTTTTAAAATCTTAAAACAAAATTAATATTAAAAAATTATATTCTAATAATATTTTATTTAGTTTTTAATTTTTATCTCATCTCATCTGTGCAACCAAACGAGACTTTCTAGTAGATCTCAAAGAGAACTTATTTGAAATGTGATTGCTCTATTAGGCTTATGTGAAATTACCATTTTCATAAAAGTTTAAGCTGATGAGAATATATAGATTTAATTGTTTTTATTGTATTCTTAACACTTCTCCTCACATGCGAGCTCAAC
Organism: Carya cathayensis; assembly: GCA_011037825.1. Classification (NCBI taxonomy): domain Eukaryota; kingdom Viridiplantae; phylum Streptophyta; class Magnoliopsida; order Fagales; family Juglandaceae; genus Carya; species Carya cathayensis. Next base: position 549,038 of record QGSO01000362.1, on the reverse strand, counting down.
TCTCTCTTAATGAGTGAGTCCAACACATGAAATATTTAATTATATGGGGTAGAGTGTAGAGTCAAGGTTTGAATTAAAGACCTCTGTTCTAATACCATATGAAATCACTATTTATCTAAAAAATTTAACTAATGAGCAATTATGTTTCAAAAATCAGAAAGAGAATTGATTTGCACGTGTACGTGAACATTTACATAAACAATTGTCCTTCGTTTTTGGCATTTTATGCGAATGATTTATTTTTCTACGATCCAGAAACGTAGAGATGTTCATGGAGCCGCTGCTTCATATTGAACCTTTCAGACTGGTATGAAACTCATTGGTCCTTTCCTTTTCCTTGTTTCTCTTTCTTTTATTTTTTTCCTTTTTCTTTTTCTCAATATAATTTTTTTTTTCTTTTTCCTTTGAAGAAATTGATGGCATATGTCATGAATATGATAGACAAGATGGATACTTACAAGGGGTCCAACAGCAAAGCCAAAAGAGTTGTATATGTTTTACTCACTCTGTTCCTCATTGGTGTCTCTCTGTTCTTATTTAAATTCACTTTGCATTCATCTTAAGGTATGGACCATAGTGATGTGATTTTTGTACCATTTAATCCCCACAGAAAATGCAATTTCCTTCGTGGCAGAAATAGTAGAACCTCAGTGGCTAAATAACTTTAGTTAAATACACTTTTCATCTTCAAATTGTTGGGTAATATATAAATTCCCTCCTAAATTATCAAAGGGATACATTGCAACCTCCAATGACACATTTTTATAGTTAGATTTTTAATAAAAGAGTATTATTTGATAAAGAGGTATGCGCTAAGAGCCTAATGGTCTGATAGCATATGACTCAATTCTCCAAATAAAAAATCTGGATTCGAAACCCCGCACCCCTGTATCAAAAAAATAGATAAAGAGTTTATGTTATTCTTGATCTAGTATGTAGAGCACACCATCCATATCACTTAAATTATAAAATTCGATTTGTAAGATTCAAATTTTAAAATTTATCTTCCAGATCATATTATATCATATAAGGACTTTACTAGGTATGCTTTACACACCAACTTGATAATAAAGCATTTATTTGATTATTGGCAATTGTTGAGGGTAAAATCTGTCACTTTTGATAGTTTGAGGGCAACCTATAAATCACTCATAATTTAGGATAAAAAGTGTATTGAACTCTAAATTTGACTTGCATCAACTCACTCATGACCATAGACCACTTGCCTTGATGGATATACTTCTAGTTAGTTGACCACTCAAATAAGTAGGAACTGCAGTAAAAAACGGTCTTAACAAGATAGGACCAGTTATAGATAGTTAAGTGCAACAATCATTTCTGCCATCTAAGAAGATACACACAGTGATCCATAAGGATGTACAGAGAATTTAGCATTCTAACCAGTCTCCGTCAGTCAGTTCAGAGGTTAGCATCGAATGGAAAGAAAAACAGAAAAATTAAATCCAGGGCAAAGGCATAACTACAAGATACTCCTTTGCCATTGGCCCGTGGGTACATATTCTGAGATATCACCAAGTCATGTAACATGTCATCTAACCATGTCATGGCACCCAATAAAAAAAGGAAAAAGAAAACGAGTCTTCACCATCTGTTCTACCATCATATGTGAGCCGCAAATCAAAGCATCTGCAAGAGTATAGTAAAACCATTCCATCAGTTTTTTAGCACTAAACAGATAGTATACAATATATTTTTTTGATTGGCACTGGGTGTTCAGGAATAGCGTCCTGACTAATTCTGGGGGTGCACAGGCTCTTGGCAAAGAATTTCTTGCAAGTGCATCTCGGGTAATTCAAAAGAAAAATGTCTCAGTCCAATGGTAAAGATTGTTTGCACCCAAGGGAATTTGAACTTTAGATCTGGAGGGAGTATACCCCCAAGCCCAAGGCCTTTACCACTTGAGCCAACCCCAAAACAGTATACAAAATATTTGTTGGTTAACTGTTGTAAGATATATATTGGTTGGCGGAAACAGCCAATGAATCACAACTGCAAATCAAGCTCCTTTCGATGCCAAAAACAGAAAAGGAGTGGGTTAAGATATTTGAGGTTGTTAGGCATAATGATATAAAAGATAGAAATGCTAACTATAACCCAAACTCTGAACTCCAAGGATCATCAAAATGGTACCCAAAAGATAAAAGGAAAAATACTGTAAACGAGAAATCCAACATGAAGTGTGAGGTTCACACTGAATGTTATACATACACGTGTAAAAGCATGAGATTTGCAGAAACTTTGCAAATATATCAATTAAATGTGAAAGGCAAAAAGGGACGGCACATTAACATTGCATGAGTTAATACCAGTGAATGCTTGCAGGCATCATGACCGTTTGAATAAATGATGGCGTGTCAACATCTCCTGTATCCCCAATGCAGAAATGCTTTCACATCCAAGCAGCTCACGAAGGTTTGCATCACATAATATCACCATTGCATTTAAAGGATCCTAAAATCATACAAGTAAAGCCAAAAAGATTTAATTGCTAAATGATAAACTCCACATAAACCCCCCCCCCAAAAAAAAAAAAAAAAAACAAACAAAAACCCCAAAAAAAAAAAAAAAAAAAATCACTTTAAATAGCAGAGAAGGCCAGCTGCATGAGAAGATGTTGTTAATGAAAAGGAACCAAATAGAATCCTAGTATGTATAGATGAGCCTAGATAAAGCTGCCAATTTAGATTTGAAAGAGAGCAAGAGACAGGGGAGCAAACTTGTGCATCAGGATACCTACCTCCAAACTGTTAACTTTAATGTACTCCCAAACACGCCTTAAAGCCTCAGATTGGAGCATCTCCCTTCCTTCAGAGCCCAAAAACTTGGCAAGTGCTTCAGATATAACGACAGCAGATGAACCCGGTTCACTACTTTCAGTTGTAGACTCAATATCTACCTTCAATCGTTTAGCTTGACCTGACTCCTCTGCAGACATCAAGTGGGGGAACATTGACTAAATGAAAACCATTATAAGACAGATAATGTGTTCTATGCCACATTACATACTTGAAGGTTCAAGTGCAATGATATGTTTGGCTAGCAGCTTATTCATCTTGAACATGTCAGTACAGTCTGTCTCAAATACCAAACGCAAGGCATCATCACAGATAATCTTTCTTTTGTTACTTGGATCTTGAAGGTTGTTTTTCCTTATGTAGGCCCACAGCTGCTTCACAATCTGAACAAAGCAAACCAGAGTTTCTTCAATATCCATATCAAAATTACTTCATAAACCTTAACACTTCTGTAATGTAAATTATAAAAGAGCCCAATAAGATTGCAAAATATGTGGAAATAACAACCTCAGTCCTTGGCATTGCTGGCTGACCAACGATTGCCTGAAGTTCAGGTGAGACACCACACACTTTGTTTAAACCCCCAGGACCACCTCTTCTTTTGGCTCCCACCGGAGTGCTGAAACAATACACAATACACACAAATACATCAAGTCATCCATCAGAGTTATACTTCCTATTAGGAACAAGCCATAAAGTGCTTGCTCGTGTAGATAAAAGGGTGAAACAAAATTAGAATGCATGCAAAGGCAATGTCGAGTAGCACACCACTAGTTATCACCATATAAAGATAAATGGCACTCCTAAGATTAAAAAAGAAAAAGAAAAAGAAGAAGAACAAAAATGCTACACCTAGATCACAGAAATGTAATCACATAAAAGTTCAGAATTTCCATAATAAAGACACAAAAAATGGACCACCCCCAACCAAAAAATTATCACGAAAATCTATTCACAAGTAATTTCACTCAAAACACATAAGCATGATCACATTTTAAACCAGTTAAATGGAAAGGGGAAAATCCCTTTAATAAAACTTTTAGTAGATCAAAGCAGAAGCAAGCCATGCACTTCATTTTGCAGCAAGAATTTTAGTCGCTAGCCGAACAGACTAGAAACGTATTCCTAGGATATGCCGACACATTGACTACATGAATTAGTCTTTTATATTCAAAGACAGAAGATAACAGCCTGAAATGCATTTCAGTAGCCAAGAAATAAAAATAAAAACTATCACTATATGGGAGAGTATAAATACCAATCTTTTTTTCTTTTTTTGACAAGTCTAAATACCAATCTTATTATCAGGCCGTACTCATAACTCTCTTCCAAACCAATTAAAGACTGAACCAAAAAGAAAAAAGAATGTCAATATATGGAACCTAATCCCTTTAAAAGGTCAGAAATTCATTATACCAAAGAAATACGTACCAAACTCAAAATATTGAAATTAGCTAGCACATTATGAAAATATGCAACTAATGGATGCTAGATTAGTCAAAACAGACATACTTATGGTAAAGATAAACCAAACAAACTTAGCCGCAACAGAAAAACCCTAACTTTGCAACTCCAGCAACCCCAACCCTGAAATTGAACAAAAACACCCGAAAAAACCCTAAACGGACTCCCAAAGAAAAAAAAAATAGAACCTTTGCTTCGGGGTCTCAGTGGTGGCATTCGGAGCGAAAGCCTCAGGCTTGGTCACCGACGGCTGCGGCTGGACCTGTGAGGCCAGATGCTGGGGCTGCGGCGGAGGGTGTTGGGGCTGGCGGAAGGAGAGCTCGTCGGGAAGGTGGTGAGGCTGAGGCTGGAGGGCAAAATGGGGAGGGAATTGTTGGGGGTGGGTGGATGGGAATTGAGGGTGGTTTCGGAGAGCAAAATGGTCTTTCGGTTGAGGGTGGTAGTGGTGGGTCTGTGGATGGGACGGTGGCTGAGCGTGGGGGCGGAGGAGGAGGTTGATCTGGTCCCGGATGAAGCCGGCCTTGTGGGATAGGTCTAGCCCTAGCTTTGCCTCCAACTGCTGAACGACGCTATTATAAGTGGTGCCGACGGTAGGGTCCGCTTGACTGAGCACAGACTCCACGCCTTTTGCTATTTCTTGGTCGGATGCCATGGTTTCACCTTCATATACTAACTGAAAAAACGGACTCAAACGGCTCTCGTCTCTCTGCTCTCTTTCTTTCTCTCTCTTCGTCTCTGTCTCTCTGTCTCTGTCTAATCTCTCTCCTTTTATAATCAGGAAAAGACTAGAATACCCGTCAGATGCGCAATGACGAGAAAATCCCTTCGGTTCGTAACCTGCTAATATCACAGTGCGAAAGGGCGAGCCCAGAGATGTAATTCGGAAGCGTGACGGTGCAGACGTCACCTTTTCTTTTTCTTTTTCTTTTTTTTTTTCCTTAAGAAAAATAAAGAGTAAAGATAAAGGGATATTATCAAATTTACCAGACTGCCAAATATCTGTGCACTTTTTTAAGGAAAATGAAAATCTCGAACACGTGTCGTGGGCATATTGGTCAATGTGATTAGGTTTTGGTAGTCTTGACTTTTTGAATCGTCGGATAAAATTGATTGGGGGTTTGCTCAACGAACTGTAGACTGCCGTTGGAGTGATCTGGGATAATGAGAGTCACTTCATCCAACGGTGATAGGGGTAGAGAGCTGATCACTGAAGTGTGAATGTCTAGCTCTGACTCTAACCTGCGTATCCTCTATTCAAACTTCGATGATTTTGATTTGTCGGAGAGAGTCAGACACGAACTTTTTTATGGGATTTTTTTCCTAACTTCATATTTAGTCATTTAAAAAAAAAAAGAATTTTTATGGACTTTTAAATTTCATTTTTTTTCAAAAATTTATTTAACATGTAAAACTAAATCATTCAATGTTATTTACTTAAATTTTACTAAAAACATAATCAAAATTGTAAAAATAAATAATTCACTGCAAGTTAGAAAAACATAGCCAAAATTACAAAACTAAATCATTCACTATAAATTAAAAAAGCATAAACCAATTTACAACTAATCACTACGGATTTACTACAAGTTGCAAGCAATTGAAGCCAAAACTAAAATAAAAAACTAAAAACTTACAAGCCATCATTATTGTTACTTGTTCCCAACTACAACAGCCAACCATTACAAATTAAAATCACATGTTATTGTCTGATTCCAACAACAAAGGAAACCAAAGAAAGCCAACAACATTGATCATCTGTCATCCATTCCAAATTATCCAACCAACCCATCACCCATCATCTACAACAATAACAAGTTCTTATTCCAACAATAAAAAAAGACAACAACAACAACAACAACAAAATAAATATCTTGTGCCAAAGAAATTAACCAAACCCTGAGTACTATTCCAAGTTATGCTTGAAGAAATTAGGGTGAGGAAATAAGATAGATCCACATAAATTAATAAAAACAAAAGAAACAAAATTGAACAGACAACAAGTTATACAGTTTCACAAATGCACCTCAAACCTCAATCATCTTCATGCAGTAGAATCATCATACTAGTGGTCAATTCTACATTAAGATGTTAAAATATAAGACATTCGTATAAAAAAAATGACAAAATCAAGATATATAACAAAAACTAAAAAAAAAAAAACTCCAAATATATTACTTGAGTTTAACTTATAGTTGTCCGCATCATTAATCATATCCGAATAATTTTGACTCAAACATATTAGGAGCGGTTGCCCCGCCCCTGTCCACCCCGCCTCTCCATGGGCGGGGAGGACCCTTATCCGCTAGATGCGGGTCGCGGAGCCACCCGTCCCACATCTAGCCCCCTAGAGGGGGCAAGGAGCGGGCTAGACCCAACCCTGCATTATATATATGTGTGTGTGTGTGTGCGCGCTTATATATTTCTACAAATTGTATATATAGGAGGCTTGTATTCATTCATTGTATTACCTTTATATAGGAGGCAAAGGCAATACAAGAATCTTACTTGAGCAATGCAGGACTTATTATTAAATACAACTCTAATAAACTAAATTATTAGTTTCTTAATATTGTTTGTATTTAAAAATTTTAAGTTTTCAATGTAAATTATGTGATAATTTGGATCTAAAAACATAAATAGTTTTTAGGCCTAATGGGTCATTGGTTGTATTGGAATGGGCGGGGGTAGGGCAAATGAGGTGTCCGTCCCGAGTTCAAATCCTTCTCCCGCATGGGTGGGGGCGGGGTGCGGGAAAAGGTACACCCCATCCCACACCATGCAGGTAGCACCCCTAAAGCATATAGGAGTAGACTTCAACCAATTTTGCGCACACACAAGAGCCTCTAAAGGTCTATGAGCCAAATAAATGACTTCATGTACTAAATGCTGATTTAGATGCTACGGTGATGATTGGAATGGGCCAAGATATTTATTGCCATTAGAGCGAGAACTAGATATTTGGTAGAGTTGGCCCTCCACTAAATTAAAATGTCGAAACTCCCCATAGGAAGCTCAACATCCTCCAACAAATACCGTTCTAGTTTCGACTTACAGTCCATCAAGTTTGTTGATTTCTGCTCTTTATGGAAGTTTCTCAAACAAGCCAAGGGATCGATTATACAACTACTCCCCATTGATGTCATACCCTAATTACGAGTGTGAGACGTACTTGACTTAGACCCACTTGCGCACCCACCACCAAATGTAACATATTGTTCATACAAAAACTCCATATTTCTCTTGAGAAGTGTAGCAAATTCCTCACCCCTCTCATCGCCCAATGTTTACATGAACCAATATGCTTGAGTAACCGATTTGTACTATGGATTAAGAATGACAACAATAAACAACTACCTGTTTATCTTTTGAAGATCACCCCAATATTTATAATACTTTCTTTTCATTCTAAAGCCATTGAACTCAAGCGTTGATTACTATTATCACAAAAACTATTTAATTTTGCATGAATATTAATAAGCTATTGGAAATACAGATTTGATGTGACATATAGTGTACCAAAAATACATAATGTGACATTATAAAATACATGCAGAAACTTTGTAAAGTTTATTATGGTATCCCAATCATCATATCCAAGAGCTCTTAGACCATTTTTTACAAACACATCCTCAGACAAATAAATTTGCAAGTAGGGATTCTCATCAAGCAGAAGTTGGAAGGCTTTTTTATATTTCTCAACCACATCCAACATAAGATAAGTTGAGTTTTATCTAGTAGATACATCAAGACAAAAGAAACTAAAACATGGAATTTTTGAGCTATCAATACAAAACTTGAAAGTGGCAAGTCTTTGAGAATAAGACTTCATATACTTAAGCAAATTGTCAGCCTTTATGATTGAGTCATCAACATCATTCAAACCTTCACTCACAACAAGGTTTAAAATGTGTGTAGTACATCTCATGTGAATAAACTTGTCATCCACAACACGCTCTTCACTTCCTATTTCCCTTATTGTCAACCAATCAATAACGAAGTCGTTAGAGGTAACATTGTCTATTATAATTGTAAGAATTTTGTTAATGCATCAGTCAAGCATACACTTCTCCAATACCCTCCCAATCGTTGCCCCCACTAACCCGAGTAAATGAAATGATTCGTTTATACGACTTCCATCCACTATCAATAAAGTAAGCCATGACATATATGTAATTAATGTTTTGGATAGAAGTCCAAGTGTTGGTAGTCAAACACACATTTATTTACCAAAACCATTTTCTTCTAGATATCCTTCTTTATTAAGAATAGTATCATACAATCCCTCATTATAGTAAAACGAAAAGGAATAGGAAACCTAAGATCAAGGGTTTAGTGTAGTCCTGAAACCCTTAGCCATCAACAATATCAACAATTCTAAAGGGTAACTCATCACTATCATCATCCTAGCAAGGGCAACCCTATTTTTTTTTCATTATAGTTGGCAATCTCTAGACTCTTCTACCCCTTCACCTCTTTCAACTCTTACCTCCAAGATTAAGAATTGTTGACCCTTGTCTAATTTACTCTTAAGATTTTTAAGGTGAAGACATGTGTGCTCTCATGGCTGAAATGCCTTGTCCTATAGGATGAAATTTCCACAATCTCCCACAATGGTTACAATTAGCTGTAGGTTCCTCGAAATCATAATCAAACACTTTTGTGAAGTGATCTCATACCTCAAACCTATTATTGAAATTTCTATATCCTGCTGGAGGACCTTTGGGGGGAGGGGGGTGTTTAAGAGCAGAAGGAGTATAAGTGCCTACCGAAAAGTCTAATGGTTTACTAGACTCTTCGATTATAGGAGTCTCGATAAGCTGTTATAGTTGTCATCATTTTGGACAAGGTGTAGAGGTGAACGTAGAAATGTTTGTGCCTTCATAATTCATGATTTAAGAACTAAAACACAATACAAACAAAAGAGCACGATTAACATAGCCCCAAAACACAACATACAAACAAAAATTGCCCCCCCCCCCAAACTTTTGCATCATATATAAACAGCCTCAACTGTGGTTTTTTTTTTTCTTTTTTTTTTTTCAAAACCTGAATTCACTTTAAATTTTCATTGGATTTAATGAGTGAGTTCTAAATTGGATCATTTCCACAAGAATAGCTTAGTTTTGTACTTCAAGAAGCTGGTAAAGAGAAAACAAGAATTCATTTATCTAAAATGTTTCTTCAGCTTGGATAAAAGGAACAGTAATAAATTTTGGAACAAGTGAAAATATTGAAGTCCAGGAAAAGACCCAAACCAATGCAAATACATACTAAAGATGCATGCAAGTATCCAGATGACAGATGATGGTTCATACAAAAAAATAATAACAAGATACAAGGAGTTTCTAAATTCACAATTTGGAGAAAGAAGCAAATGAAGGACTTTCTAAATTCTCAAACCAAGTTAGATTCGAGAGAAAGGGACTTACTTTGGACCGTGGTGAACCAAAAATCTATAAGCATTTAGGCATGCAAGCAGATCCCAAATTTAGAAGCAAAAACAAAAGCAAAATCAACCAATAATCACAAATCAACCAAAAATCCAAAATAAAAAATCAACCAAAAAGCTCTTATTGTGACTTGATGGTGAATGACGAGGGGCAATGGTGGCCGATGAGGGAACTTAGAGTTAGATTAAGAGTTTTAAAACTTAGAAATCCTAGACTAAACTTAAATCAGTGGTGAATGCAATGATGAGTAGTGATGGAGTAGGAGCCGGCGGTGAGGACTAGTGGTGGACGACAATGATGAGCGAATAGTGACGGTGATGGAAGATGACTCAAAGGCGACAAGATTTTTGAAAGAGATTAGGGTATACGAATGAGATGAGGTCGGCGGGGGGTTGGTTAAAACTCTAAGTGAATATTTGAATAGTGAGTTAAGATAAGATGAGATGAAATTTGAAAGTTGAATAAAATAGTATTAGAATATTATTTTTATTTCGAGATTTAAAAAAATTGAATTGTTAATTCTATTTTGTATGAAAAATTGAGAAAGTTGTAATAATTGAAAGAGGTGAAAGTCCTTTTGTATCCAAACCTCCATTAAGAACGTAAAATGGTACTGTTCTACCCACTAAAAACGAGGCCATTTTACTGGGGCAATTGGTGGGTTGGTTTTTAGGCTAGGCTACCAAGGGTGGGTTTAGGCTGCTACACCCTTTTTTTTTTCAAACCCTAAATTAATCTTAATCTTTGTTTTAGCTATGATATTTATAATTTTTTCACCTCTCAATTTAATTGTTAGTATTGATTATTAGTAATTACTATTTAAATAGAATTGTACTATAGTGTTATCATACATCATTATAAATAGACTTGTACTATAGTAATATAGTGTTTAAATATAATTGTTAGTATTTATAACTAGAATTGTACTATAGTGTTTAAATATATTTATTAATAATTACATGTTATCAGACTTTAGTTTTATATAATTTATATATTATTAACTCGTTATACTAGTAACTATTCTATATTAATATCTAATTTATTTCTAAGTTACTTATATACTAGACTTAATATTACATATTATTATACTAGTATTATTATTCATTATTATAAATGGACTTGTACTATAGTGTTTAAATAGAATTGCTATTATTTATACTTATACTACCGTATTGATTATTAACAATTACATGTTATTATACTATAGTACGTATTATTTAGCCCTGCAACCTTGCTCGACCAATATTTTTTGGGCCCGCCCCCACCCGATTCATAACCCATGGACAGGGAAAATAAACCAACCCGACCTGAACCAATCAGGTCTGGTAAACAAAGTACTGTGACCGACATCTTGCAATGAGGCAAGTGCCCTCTGCACCAACTAGTTGTAAAATAATGATTGGAATGTTCCTTGACCCCACTCACTTATCTTGTTTCCTCCGATTGCGCAGGGGACCAGACCAATGGCACCAAAGTAGGGTCTTTGGCCAAAACCGCATTAGCAAAAGCCATGTCAAGTCCGACCCCATCGATCTTGTTGACATCAATGTCTGCGCATAGAGGCTCGTGGGCTAAAACCCATGTGAGGTTTGCGCTGAGCTGGAGAACTAAAGGGTTGGGTTGGCACTGGGGAGGGATTATGCTGTCTCAGGTGGTAATGCCAATGATTGTATTGTTAACCACGCCTCCACGTCCAATCATGTTGTTCTATCCGGTTAAGATGAATATATTTTTAGGTTCCAAGAATTGTTGGGACCTCACGACCATGCTTAAGCCACATGGACTGAAAAGAACAACAAGGGTATCATATCCCTTTGCGACGCTATGTGGCAAAGTTGAAAGGTTAAGAGAATCGGTGCAAAGAAAGTACTCGATTGCTTGGGCATGCGATCGAGGGGAGAGAGAGAGAGCCGTCTAGGTTTGATTCATGAATTGTGTGATTCAAGACCACCCAACAATTTCTTCAGAAGAGATGTGTGCATGCACGAATGTGTATACATTTCTCTTTGACATGAAAAATGAACCTCCAAAGATTTTGGCTGTTTAAGAAATTATTTTGAAATTATATTAATTGATATGTCACATCTTAAACAACTTTAAAATTGAGTCATGAAATTATTTAAAATGTATGACATTAATTGTTATAACTAAAAATAATAAAACTAAACTAAAACTTAGAAGCACTCAAACATTTAGACTGGGCCTTCCTCCACCAAAGAAATTCAAAGAAAATGTATGCACAATGTTTTGCTAGTAAATAAATTATAGTCTATAGATTATGATAATGAATAATTGAGCTAATCTGGCATATATATATATTTTTTAGAAACAGACTTTATTCATTCATAAAAGCGAAGTTACATCTGTGACTTGATACAATTATAAGCCAACTACTTATAATTGTAGCTCTTCCAATATATAAATTCCTTTATAATTGATATAGTCTTAACTTCTATAACTCTCTATAAACAATCATTTATACTAACAAACATACATTTATGCAGGAAAACCATTTGTACCACACGTAATCATTTTTTTACCAATAATACACGTATCACCAAAATACCTAATAGAATATAAAGCACAAAAATGTGTCCCCAATTGAAATGTAATGATTTTGAAATAACTACGAAGATATTCTATAAAAGTAAATATATAATTTAATGTGATTTGATATGACACGTCAAATTATAAAATTATTTTTATTATAAAATAAATATAACGTATCATATGAAATCATGTCAATTTATAAATTTATTTTTATAAAATTACTTTATTCAAGAAGCGTGAAATATATTTTGGATAGGTTCCACCAACTCTCGTGGATGCAAATCACAATATAAATTTTTTTTGAAAATTATAAAAAGTAATATTGCTCATCATCTTAATTTTTATCGTCTTTTTATTTTTTTATAATATAATATTAGATAATTAAAAATTATTTATTATATTTTATTTATAAATCTTTCATCTACTACTATATTATTAGATGACGAGACCATTACAAAAAAACTGAATAGATTTTTCCAATTATAAAATACAAAACAGCAAAAGCATGCCGCTCGTCTCCGTGGAGGCTCGTACGGAAGTGACCCTCACGAATCCACGATCTCACCACCTCTCTCTCTCTCTCATATATTTTTCTTTTTCTTTCTCTCTAGGAAGGTTGAGAATTTCGGATCACCACACGACCATTTCCTTCTCTGCTTGAGCTCCCTCCCTCCCTCTCTCTCTCTCTCTGTGGTTATCCTTTAGTGGGTTTTCTTGATTATATTTGCTACATTACCTTTCTGGGTTATCCTCTTAGCTTTTTTTTGCTTGCTTTAGTTGCTCTTATATTTGGTGAGTCCGATCCCTGTGCCATTCGGTTCTTCCTTTTGCCACTGTGTATGGGCTAGCTGTTGATTTATTTCGCCTTTGGGTTGGTTTCAAGTTCCAGAAGCAATGGGTTTTGACGAGAAAAGCAACGAGGGTGAGGAACACAGCGAAGCTTCAAAAACAGAGACAAGAGCAAAAGCCGCTAGAGATGAAGAAAATGCTGGTACTGAATCAGAAGGGCTGGTACGGGGAATGAGTGAGGTTTCCATTTGTGCGACTGAGGATGACGAAGATGAGGAAGGAAGGAAGATAGAATTGGGTCCTCAATACACTCTGAAAGAACAATTCGAGAAGGATAAGGTTTTGTTTATGCATGCGTTTATGCTTTTCATGAATCCTGTAATCTTTCATTGAGTCTTGATTATAACTCGTGTAAGCCTTGTTTTGTGGTTATACAGGATGATGAGAGCTTGACGAGATGGAAGGAACAACTTCTTGGAAGTGTAGACTTCAATTCTGTTGGAGGTAATCATTTTTGTTTATCCAAATTTGTCTGTCACTCATGAACTTTGTTTGGTTGCAGAGAAAATGGAGGGGGAAAATATATAAGCTTGGAATCTTTCATTGTTGTGAGGTTCAATTTTTTTTCTTTTTTTCTTTTTCGCTTGAAATCTGCTAATATAACTTAATCATACGCCCTAGGAAAGCAGAGTTCAGCAGCGAAGCGTGGAAAATAATAAAACATAGGTTAACTTTTCCAGAATTAATTGTATGACAATAGAATTATACCTTTTGAAACGATTTTTCTTCCAAATTTTCCTAGCTTTTGCTTTAAATCTCAGCTGTTTGATGGTCAATCTCTCAAGTCTTATAATGAGGTGCATTTGAGCTTTTTCCTCTCTTCTTCAGTGTCCAACAATTAAATTAGTGTTCATGGATATATTCCTTGTGTTAGCCGAGTTATCTTTTCAGCAAGGGAGCAGCTTTAGCTTGTCAGTGTTTGACATTGAGTTTTGTCCTATTTCTTTCCTCTGAATGATGTAGAAACTCTAGAGCCAGAAGTGAAGATCCTTAGCCTTGCAATTAAGTCCCCTGGTAGACCTGATATCATTATTCCAATTCCCGAGAGTGGGAAACCCAATGGCTTGTGGTTCACTTTGAAAGAAGGAAGCCGTTACAGCCTCAAGTTCACTTTCCAGGTCAACAACAACATTGTTTCAGGTCTCAGATACACCAACACTGTGTGGAAAACTGGAATAAAGGGTAATTCTCTCTTGAACTCTCTGCTAAAGAATTAGTGCTTTTACAGTCCTTGGATTCATCTTTATTTTTGTTCTGTCTCATGAATCTTGTAGCAGTGGACAGCACAAAAGAGATGATCGGAACCTTCAGTCCTCAGGCAGAGCCTTACACACATGAGATACATGAAGAGACTACACCATCCGGTCTATTTGCCAGAGGGTCCTACTCAGCTAGAAGTAAGGTTGGTTCAATCAATTTTCTATGTCGCCCTAGCGTCTGGTTTAATTACCTCAATTATGCCAAATAATTTGAAGGAAATTCTGCTCCAAGAGACGAATAGATAAAGCTAGGCTGAGTTAATGCCTCTCCTGCAAATGCATAAATGAACTTAACCCTGTACATCCAACCAATTTGTTGTCAGGTTTCCTGTGCGTTATAAATCATACATGTGAAATTCAAAATTGTGGGCCATCCAGTGTTGGAAAATTGAACGTTATGGCTCCATTTTCTTGTCTTAAAGACTTTTAAGTTTGTAGTTGTCACACTTTTCTCCTTCATTTGTTTTTCTCTGTTTTCAGTTTGTTGATGATGACGACAAGTGCTACTTGGAGATCAATTACACATTCGATATTCGGAAGGATTGGCAGTCGGCTTAAGCTGAGAAATATTCCTTCAGTGTTGCTTTTTAAGCTGAAATCTGCTGTCTGTGTTGACATGTTTCATTCCCAGTATCGGATATATTTTCGAATCTGTATAAGACCAGCACCTAAACAATGAACAGAGGATTTTGTGGGGAAAAAAAAAGTGAAAGAAATTGTTGTTATTTTTGTAGGTTCTTGTTAAACGAAGTCTCTCTCTCTCTCTCTCTCTCTCTCTCTCTCCAGTTGTCATTATTATCAGCATTCTTGGGGGAGTCACTAGTTGGGTTTATGTTAAGCTTTGTTGACCTGCTTTGATCTTGTTAAATAACAATTACTCTAGGGGCTTTTCTTGTTCAAATGTAGAAAATAAATGCTTTTAGTATAAATGAATTTCACGAAAATAAATTTATAAATTAAAATTGATGTGTTACGTCATATTATAAAATTATTTTTATTATAAATTAAATCTATCACATCACACAAATATATATTAATTTATAAATTTATTTTTATAAAATTTCTTTGTAACTCAAACAATTCTCGCCGTATAAATAAATGACTTAAAAGTTCACCAAACCATATGAACTTTCTTCTATGTCCTGTTCTTTTCATTATGGGGGCCGCCTTGGCTTTCCCTTGTTTTCGTTTTCTCATCCTTCATTATCTCACATGTGACTTTTCATTTTGGACTGGTAATTGTTTTAAATGATAGGAATTCTGTTGGTGGGTACATTTCTATAAATGAATAGTACAGCAAAATTCCAATACAAACTCAAAGGTGGATTGAGGTTTTGTTCAAAAAAAATGAAAAAAAAAAATGCAATCCAGATTTTGATTGTCATATCAAAAGGACAAAAAAAAAAATAAACCTTCATAATCTCAAAATTCTTACAACTTCTCATAATTTCATTCATAAATATCAATCATATACAAAACATATTTTAATATTAAATTTTTTAATTTTTTCATATAATTATTATCTAATCGTTATTTAAACACACAAATCAATACAACTTTTAAAAATTTCAAAACAAAACATAAAACCAATACAACTTTTACAAACTTAAAACAGAATAATATTTCAATAATTTATTCATTTTATAATATTTTTATTCATTTTTTTCTGTACTTTCTCAAAATCCAATAAAATATTTTCATTCAAATAATTTCACTACTATTTACAAAATATTGAAATACTCCAAGTGTTCAAACATGTCCTAAGAACTTATTCGAAGGTTAATTATCTCTTAATAAAGCACTATAAAGGGCACATATATGTGTAGTTTATAAAATAACGTGTATATATATAGAGAAATATTTTAGTCACAAAAAGATTAGATAAAAGTAAATTCATAAAATGGTGTAGTTTGATATGATACATCAAATTGTAAAATTATTTTTATTGTCAAATAGATCTAATAGATCACATGAAGCCACATTGATATTGATATAGGGGTTGTTTGGGAACACAACTGTTTTCAGATATTCTTAAACTATTTAATTACTATTTACAAGCTATTTATTACTAATTTTTATTTTTTATTACTTTTTATAAACTATTTTACTAATATTCACAAATATTATGAGATATTAAGGCCTCGTTTTGTTACACATATAAAATAAAAAGAGATGAAATAAAAGTTGAAAGTTAAATATAATATTGTTAGAATATATTTTTTAAATATTATTTTTATTTTAAAATTTAAAAAAGTTAAATTATTTATTATATTTTATGTATAAATTTTAAAAAATTATAATAATTATATAAAATAAAATGATTTGATTTATGTAACTAAACCACTGTCTTAATATCCAAACGAGCCCATAATGTGGTGGGCTGAAAAAAGGAAGAAAACGGGCCATACTTGTGTACTTCTCCAAGCCCGTAGACTGCACTGAGTTGAAGCCCATGACTAGCTAGCTTTCCCATTGGAGGTGCTATCCACAGGCTCGATCTGTCAAAGACCAATCTTAGCAGAGTGTTCTCGACGAGCGGCCCTCACGACCCGTTTCGAGTTACCGGTGACCGACTTTCGGAGAGATCCAAAGAAGCTGAGCTTCTCACTTCACTCAGCTTTTCAGTATCGTTCTCGGGTTCGTTGATCAATTATCTTTATTTAAATCTTTTGCTTGCGCTCTTTCCCCAGCTTTTTCTTTCGCGAAAACCCTAGAACCTAGAAACAATATAGCTCCGTTTCCTAGCAAGTTGAGGGTAAATAAATGAGTGGGAATTCTCGAGTTTTATGTTGCAACCAAACGGAGGAGTTAGTTTTGCGCTTAGTAAATGGAAACGCTTAGTTCTTGATCTGTAGCAATTTTTATTTATTTTATTTTTAGTTCGCGTTTTTGTTCTTAGTATCATTGTTTTTAGATTTAATGCACTTGAAATAATTAAATGAATGCCTTATAAAATTTACAGGTTGGTGAAAATTAGTGTTCAATAAGCTGGTTGAACCTTGATAGGAATGAAGCCGAAGAGAGAAAATGATAATTTGGTGGATCATGAGGAAGGGTTCGATTCAGAATCGAAGAGGCGGAAAGTGGTAGAGGAGTCTTCTCCGTCCCCGCCTCCTATTCCCATTGCGAATCCTCTTGCTGGACTAGCAAATTATGACGATGATGAGGAGGAGGATGAAAATCAGTGGCGAAGGGCTGAGGAAAGCAGTGATCGAAGGGTTGATCAAAATGGAAATGGAGGTGATCAACAGGAGGACGAGGACGACGAGGATGAACATGAGCAAGGATACAGTCAAGGAAAGCGAAGCCGTGAGGTTGAGCGCCGTAGGGACTGTCCATATCTTGACACTGTTAATCGTCAGGTATACTAGTCTTGGATTCTAAACAATTTAACTGCACTATGGGGGAATTTCTATGTTGCCTGCCTCTGTATGTGTCTGTTACTTTCCTCAATAAGTTTAAGTGTCTTGCTTTTGTCGTTTTTAAATGTTTTCAGGTTTTGTGTCTTGATTTTTGAGAATTATTTTCCTTCGTGTGTCAAATTTCTAGTATATCTATTCTAACTATTGACATACATCTATGTAAATGCAGTCCCAGTCCTTGTGTGTGTCGTTTCTCAATTAGATAGTAGTTTTTTTTTTTGAACTTTTGTTTATGGTCGCTCTTCTCTGTTTTGCAGGTTTTGGATTTTGATTTTGAAAAGTTCTGCTCTGTTTCCCTGTCAAATTTGAATGTCTATGCATGTTTGGTCTGTGGAAAGTACTATCAAGGAAGAGGGAAAAAGTCTCATGCATACACTCATAGCCTTGAAGCAGGCCATCATGTTTATATCAATCTTCGAACTGAGCAGGTTTATTGCCTTCCCGATGGATATGAAATTGACGACCCTTCATTGGATGACATTCGGCATGTCTTGAGTCCAAGGTGTGCTTATGGTTTGTTTATGTGCTTTTACTTTATTCCTTCTCTATTTCACATTGTTCCCCAACCTTTCTTTGCATGTCTTATTGTGTGTGTGGGAATGCACACACAAATAGCTTTTACTGTGAGCAGCTGTGCCTGCATATATATTATTTGAGGCTACGATGCCCAGATGTTTTTTTATGCATATATATGTGCCTGCATCTGGTCATGCTCTTGTTGACACTCACTGGCTGTGTGCACCTTGATCCATGTGGATTATAGTTTTGATTTAGATTAGTTTGGTGAGCTTCATCAAGTTTCTCAGTGAAATTTGTGATAATGATGTGTAATCTTTGCTGTCCCATGTTATTTTCCATATATTATTGCTATGTTATATTTAAGAATTATTTCATCGCATGCAATTGCCCATACTTTACCTATCTTCTAATTGAAAATTTCAGTTTACTGAATTAGGTACTTTTAAGCACTTAGTTTTATTCTTCTGCTGTTTTCTGGCTACCTTATATGCAGGTTTACTAAAGAACTAGTTGAACAACTTGACAAGAACAAACAATGGTCTAGGGCACTTGATGGCTCTGATTACCTCCCAGGAATGGTACCTATCTTCGTCAATATGCAAAATTGCATCTCTGTTTTACTGTTAGAGATGTCATAAGATGTTAATTGAAAAGTGTTAATAATGTCTATGATAAATTGCAGGTGGGTCTTAACAACATCAAGGAGACAGATTTTGTGAATGTCATAATACAATCTTTGATGAGAGTCACACCTTTACGGAATTTTTTTCTTATCCCCGAAAATTATAAGCACAGCAAATCTCTACTTGTTCATCGATTTGGAGAACTCACACGAAAGATTTGGCATTCAAGGAACTTTAAAGGACAGGTTTGATTCCCCTGATTGTCACTTAGAATTAATGGTTCTAAACAGGAAATTCGTATTAATAATTTTTAATGTTTACAGGTGAGCCCACACGAGTTTCTGCAGGCGGTTATGAAAGCAAGTAAAAAACGGTTTCGGATAGGTGCGCAGTCAGACCCAGTCGAATTCATGTCATGGCTTCTTAACACGCTTCATTCAGATCTTAAAACGAAGAAAAATAGAAGCATTATCTATGATTGCTTTCAGGTTGTTTAGGTCATCCTTTTCTTGTTCACTTCATTTGTTTGTAGCTGGGTATTCGCTTGTGCTTATCTAAAATCTACTACTGTATACTTGATAGGGTGAATTGGAGGTTGTCAAAGAGATTCATAACAAAGCTCTTACCGAGAAGAAAGAATACGGTAATGATCAGAATGCTGTTTCCAAACTCACAGGTGGTGGAACTGAACTTGAAGCAGCTGTGACTGAAACTTCCAGAATGCCATTTTTAATGCTTGGACTAGATTTGCCCCCACCTCCCCTTTTCCAAGATGTCATGGAGAAAAACATAATACCCCAGGTAGTTTTTATTTCATTATTACTTTGTTTCCAAATAAATGGGATATATATTTTCTGCCATCCTTTGAAGGTTTTTTTTTGTTTTTTTGAAGTGTTTTTTTCCCACTATAAGGTTTGATTCGAATCAACTAGGGGTTGTGAATTCTTTTAACACAGTTCTTTAGTAATTAGAAAAGTGAGATGACAAGGGTGACAGGGAAAGAGGGGTTAGTACTTAGTATGCTTGTTTTATGTCTCAACATACATGCATTCTGGGCCGTTTTAGTAGTGTGTCAAAGATAAAGAGCCAATGATAGTTCTCTGAAGTGACTTGGAATTGGTGAATCCTTTAAGGCTCTACTTGGTTCTAAAAAAATTAACATGAAACTGAAAAGTGGGAGAGTTGTTAACTTGAGTCTTTTCTTTGATCTACATATGCTTCATTCTACACCACTTTGTTCTGTATGCAAGTTGTTTGAATTTTTATTTTTTTTTATAAATAAAACAAAACATACTGAACCAAAAGTTGTTTGAAATTGGCGTGGCCTTATTTATTTAAAAAGTAAAGGATCACACACAAAAATGCATTCATATTTTAAGAATGCTCGCACAAAGAGCAGGGTGGAAGGTGAGTTTGTGGATTCTAGACCAATCGGATGCGTGTACCACTTGCCAATGAAAAAAATAGAGTTAGAAAAGTGTTGACTGCAACACCAAACATCTGCATCATTGTTTAATGAAATATTATTTGTAGGATCAAAGTGGCCTTCTTTGTACTGTATTTGAGGGAAATGAACTTCTGGGGAATCTTTTAAAGATACTAGTACAAAAGGATTTTTGTGGGTTTCTATTTATTTTCTTAGTACTATTTCTTGTGGATCAAATTTTGCATTTGATTTTATTATAGGTTCCGCTCTTCAACATCCTGAAGAAGTTTGATGGTGAAACAATCACTGAGGTTGTCCGTCCTCGAATAGCAAGGATGAGATATCGTGTCACCAGATTACCCCAGTACATAATTCTCCACATGCGTCGATTTACAAAGAACAACTTTTTTGTGGAAAAGAACCCTACATTAGGTAAGATTTCATTAATATATCAGAATGTGGAACTTGGCCAGCTCGTGTACCTTGTGCTAATGATGTTTTTGCTTATTGCAGTCAACTTTCCTGTGAAGAATCTGGAGTTGAAGGATTACATTCCCTTGCCAACGCCTAAAGAGAATGAGAAACTACGTTCAAAGTATGATTTGATTGCCAATATTGTTCATGATGGTAAACCCGACGAAGGGTTCTACAGGGTATTTGTGCAGCGGAAGTCAGAAGAACTATGGTAACTCCGAAATTCTTATATTTTCATACATTTGTGTCTCTGAAAATGTAACAAATATTGTTACCGACACTGATGACAATCAATATTGTCAGGTATGAGATGCAGGATCTACATGTTTCAGAAACACTTCCTCAAATGGTTGCACTCTCTGAGACGTATATGCAGATTTATGAGCAGCAGCAGTAATGTAGTGATTATTGGTTGTTCATGATGTTTAAGCAAACGCAGTGTAATTTGTTTCCAATGGATGATAAAATGTGATGATAGTAGAGATGATAGAGAGAGCATTAACCTTTTGGAGAGGGTGATATGTCGATATATTAAGGAAGCTGCGCACAAGAAAAAGCCGATTGGTTCTATGAAAATTGAGGCTATCATCTTTTTGTCTCCTGAGATTATCTAAAGCACCAATCCATTTGGTAGTTTTGGCTGTAAAACCGTCCTTACATTTGTCATGAGAGAATTCTATAGGTAAAATCTTTTATAGCATCAGAATTTTTGACAGTCTGTATTTTGATGATTACAATATTGTCTGGCTATGATTTTTGTTCAAATGTCCTTGAGAAATTGTAGATATTTGTTTGGGAAAAATTCACAAACCTTTGCCAAAGTACCACTCAATGTGCATTCATCCTCTCTAAACTATCAGTTTCGGCAATTACCTACCCCAAGCAAATAAAAAAAAATTGCAATATATATCCTTTTATCACAAAGGACAAAATGAATCATAGAAATTCTAAGAAAGACAAAATATCATAATTAAAATTTTAAAAATTACTTCAAAATATATATAATTTTTTTGAAATTATTATTATTTTTTAAATTGAAAAAACTATTCATTTTTTATGTTTTTATTTTAACTATTTTAAAAATATTAATTTTTGTCATATTTGTTGGCTTTTTTTAATTTTTATTTTCAATTGTATTAAGAATATTTACGTGAAAATTACTTTTTTGGATGAGGTTGATTACAATTTATTTTTTTACAGTTCTAGGGAGCCGAGCGATTCTCAAAGTATCAAGTTTGGAAGCGCCCTTGTGTCCACTCCTCTAGATAGCCACCAACGTTGAATCAATGTAGGCCTTGTGTTCAACGTAAAGGAGTCGAGCTGATGGAACTCTCACGTTGACAACGAAGTGGGTACAAACTACAAATTGGTTTTTCGCTATACACATCAACATTTACATATTTAATGTGCAATGCGTCTTATCGACTTTCAGGAATAATTATCAATCCATGCAGTTAGTGGAGGCACCTTTTAACTACATTTTACAACATTTTCTAAGTTGGGAATAGTAGTTTGGAATATTAGAGTTTCATACATTTTGTCCCGCCATGCAAAGACAAAGGAATCAGGACATTCTCTAAGGTTGTAATCACGTTGAGAATATCATTGATCATTTTAAAATAATAGGTAATTATTAGTTATACAAATACGTGATACTCTCATCTTATTATTAGTTGTACGGATACGTGGTATAGTGGAAATACCATGCAATCCATATTTTGAGAGTATATAATACTTTTTTAAGATATCTATTCTCTAATTTAAATTTCAGATCATGATCGATGAATAGTCAGAAAACCGTAACTATCTAATTTTTTTGCCGTTAACATGATCACAATAGCATTCTACCCGTTAAAAAATTGAATTGCATACAAGCAATGTGTATTCTCTAGAAACTCACTCCTCTATCTATAATCGAGCCATTGTCCTAAAAAAAAAAGATTGGAGTATTTGACCCGGAGACCTAAGCATTGGGCGGAATGAAGAGCCATTTGAATGATATCAGACATTGGAAGTCAAATCTTGGAGGCTGGAATTGCTTTGAGAGTTCGTTGGTAATAATCAATTCCAATTTCCATGAGCAGATTCAAACATAGAGGAGGCTTAATACATGCATTGACTATAGACCTGTAGGAAAGAGACTCCCTTGTCGCTAGTTGTTAGTATAATTTCTTTATTAAGCACCTGTCCTTGTTCCTTAATTAATAGGTAATTATATAGTTCTTGAATTTACAATTTTTGTGCTCATTTAAAAAAAAAAAAGAGATTTATCGTTAAAAAAAAAAATTTCATGTAAGTTTTAGATTTATCAATATTTTTAATAAGAGTGTGCGAAACTTGCACATTCTAAAAATGTAAATATCATTTCTTTAATTAATAATCATCGTATCCAATCTTCTATGTTTTAAAGTTTAATATGGAATGTGGTGTTGGGTTTTCAAAACAAATTCATTTATTAACTTAGAAAATTAAGGGCGTGTTTGGACACTATGAGAGTTTTTAAAATTGTCAAAACTTCTAATAATTTTATTTTCAAATATCACTCGAATACAAAACATTTCTCAATTTCAAATTTTTAACATTTTTATCTAATTATTATTCAAATACAAAAACTAATGCAACTTTCTCAAACTTAAAAAAAAAAATCAAAATTCAATATAACTTTTACAAACTTTTAAAAAAATAATATTGAAAAACAATATTCAAGATTAAAACAATCTTTTAACTTTATAATATTTTTATTCAATTTTTCTAAAATCCTTTTCCAAAATTTAATAAAATATCTTCACTCAAAATATTTCACTATTATTCAAAAAAGAGTCAAGCTACTGTGCCACCCAGCTCTTACCACTGGGCGTGCCACCCAGTTCATTTTTTTTTTCAATTTTTTTTACATATTTTTAATATATTTTAATATTTTTAAAAAATAAAAAGTACACCAATAAATTTAAAATCATTTTTTAATCACTAAATTAAAAAATAAATCTTCAAAAAATTATAGAATACTCCAAATGTCCAAACATGCCCTAAGATTGATACTAGAAAAGAAAGTTTTACGTACTATATAATTATTTTATGGCAAATGTTAGTATGCCCACTCATTTAACAGATCGTGTATTTAATTTTTTTTTAAAAAATACTTTTTACCTAATAATTAAGAAAATATCTTGATGTATTTTTTATTTTTTAAAAATATTTAAATATGTTAAAAAATATATTAAAAAAATTATACTAATGGACACGCCAACTATCAAAGCTGGGCAAGCCACCAACACCCTTCTTATTTTATTTTTACTACGATGAAGTTGTATTGTCTTTCAATTTTTAAATGTCTTTAATTCTTTCTTCAATTTCAAAAGATGATATCTAAAAGATTTAGAAACAAAAAAATATTGCATTTATAAAGATAAAATGAAAATGAGACAGCAACATGCTCCTCATTTTATATCTATATGTAGATTGAGGATTTGGTGAGACATCCTTTCATAATATTTTTTTTTTTTTAAAGAATAATAAAACAACGACAAAATCTGAACAAATCTTGAACAAGTCACCCTATTATAAATTAGCAATCCTGCGTATAGTTTCTATTTAAGAAATGGGGGATTGTAATATAGATATAAGTAATTTTATCTTTACAAAATTTTAAAATTATAAAAATATCTCTCTTAAAATAATTTTTTTTATTTAATAAACGATATGCACGTGTAAATAGAATTTCTCATAAATTAATTATCGAAAACACACGAGAGTTTGCTAGACTGCATATAAATTAGAAGAGAAATGTTATAATTATAAAAAGAAAATACTTTATAAAAATAAGAGAAATAATAATTTCAATCGTGACTATACATAAGTGCTATGTAATTACTTTAAAAAAAATAAATACAACATTCACCTAAAAATATTAATTAATTTTTCAATAATAACCTAGTTCTTTTTTTAAAAGACGGCTTAACATTTATACACTCTACAATTATATATAACATTATTCTAAAAATAAATCTATATCTCGCGTTGTATTTATTTTATAATAAAAAATAATTTTAAAATGGAGCTTATCACGTACGTCAAGTTATAAATTTATATTAATAAAATTTCTTTTGTCCATAGTTAAAACATTTTTTCATTATAAAACTAGTTGCAGAAAAATTTACGGAGAGTCGGTTGCGGAAAATGAAACGGTATCATGAACAGTATCGTTTCTGGAGCATCACGTGTGAAAATCTCGTAACCCACAGCACTTAAGACTTTGAGTTCCGTAATCAAAGCAACCGCTGTTCTCTCTCACTTTTCTGAGCCAAAGAAACGCGGTAGAGCCGAGCCTCTCTACCTGGTGAGTGCTGTACTTTCTTCCTTGCCTAAACTTGTGGTTCCGAAACCTCTCTTCCTACGCTCTTTGCAAACAAGATCAGTACCGTCCGTAAAGCTAGCTAGATTATCAGAGCGAAAATGGAGGCCGGGGATATGAAGAACTTCACGATGGTATGGCTTTCAGTCTTCGTATCTCTGTGCTACTGCTATGCCATAGGTAAGTTCGTTCCCAGAGGATTTCCAAGACTCTTTGGTTTGCTCCCCATCGTTTGCCTATTTCTTGTCCTTCCTCTTAGCATCTCCTCCATTCACCTGGGAGGCATCACTGCTTTCTTTGTTGCTTGGCTTGCCAACTTTAAGCTTTTGCTCTTTGCTTTTGGTAAAGGACCTTTATCCTCCAACACTTCAATCCCTCTTAGGCGCTTCGTTGCTATTGCCTGTTTGCCCATTAAGGTCCAGCAAAACCCTTCTCCTAAATCACAATCAAATGGCCAAAACGGTACTCATAGTCCGGATCGAAAATCACATTCCAATGGCAAAGCAAAAGAAAACCCAGTTCCTGGAAAGCCTAAAATGGGACAGAAATCGCCTCTGAACTACGCAACAAAAGGTCTGTTATTGGCAATGTTGGTACGAGTCCATGACTACAGTGAGCATATTCATCCAACCGTCTTACTCATTCTATATTGCTTTCACATATATTTCGCCCTCGAAATCATCCTGGCCATGTTCGCAGCCCTGGCTCGAGCCCTCCTCGGTCTCGAGCTCGAGCCACAGTTCGACGAGCCGTACCTGTCCACGTCGTTGCAGGACTTCTGGGGCAGGCGATGGAACATCATGGTCACCGGCATCCTACGACCGACTGTATACGAACCCGTCCTCCACGTCGCGACTCGCGTGATGGGAAGCCGCAGGTTGGCATCACTACCGGCCGTACTCTGTACCTTTGTCGTATCGGCGCTCATGCACGAGCTGATTTTCTACTACCTGGGGCGTGTGATGCCCACCTGGGAGATCACGGGGTTCTTCCTCCTCCACGGGGTGTGTCTGATGATCGAGATCGCTTTGAAGAAGGCTCTCGCCGGAAGATTCGGGTTACCGACGATGATATCAGGGCCCCTGACCATCGGATTCGTGATGATTACCGGATTCTGGCTGTTCTTCCCCCAGCTCCTCCGGTGTAAGGCTGATGTTAGGGCGTTTGAGGAGTATGCGGCTGCTGGCGCGTTTTTTAAGAATGCTTTTCATGGTCTAACTTGGACGGCTCTCAACACGTCGGGAATCTTGTAAACGAATGTAGGTCTCGCACATACTCTCATTAGTCAGTTCATCGGACGGTTTAAAATTAAAACTTAATTGCATCGAACGGCATAAGTCGATTCAGGAATTGTACACTGATTTATTAGTGGAGAATTCTAAATCGAATTCCTATACTATACACCTCGATTAATCAACTTATTATTTTTGTCATTCCATCTTAGTTTAAATAAAAATTTTATTAGTAATCACTTTTATATATTTTTTATACATTTTATTAATGTAATTGACTTAAAATAATAGTGAAATTGTTTAAATTAAAATTTGATTGTATTTTAAGAAAGAAGAGAGAATATAAAATAAAAAATATTATTAAAATTTAACTAAAATTGTATGACATCGTTGTTAATTAATTAAACATAACCGATAATGGGGATAATTAATATTAAAGAATGGACATACACATTGGGACCTCTTTGGAGTAACTATACTTCCAAAAATGGTGCACGTGAAAGAAGCTGTTCCAATAATTATCTCTCACTTTCAGTGCTGGCTGTTGAGGATAGTCCGAATGTGTGACAATGGTAATATTCAAATTATTTTGGTTGAAAGAGAAATATTTTAATTATAAAGATTTATAAAAGTAAATGTATAAATTAAAAAAATTCATAAATTTAACTCATCTCATAAAATTGGTTGAATAAAAAATGATTATTCAACCTTTATAAATACTCAACAGGTAATGTGAGATAATTACTCAACACTCTCCTTCTTTACGTGCAGTTTTGAGATAATTACTCAACACTCTCCTTCTTTACGTGCAGTTTAGTATTTTTTCTGATTTTTATTACGGGATAAATAGTGTGGATCACCATTTATTCTATTGTAAATACTAATACTAAGAAAAAATTTATAGATTTAACTCGTATCATAAAATTAATTCAATAAGAGAGGATAATTCAATCCTTATAAATATATTTATATTAATATAATATATTAAATTATAAAATTATTTCTATTGTTCATACAAAGATTGTAAAACTGATGCGAATTTGTATTTGTGAATTTTTTTTTTTTGGGAACATGAAAAGATTAGAAGAATCGAGAAGAATGAATAGTCCCATTGTAGATCTCTTGGCCACGTATTTGTTGTGCTAAAGAAAATGGAACAAGATCAAGCCAAAAAAAGAAAAAATATATATATAAATAAATAAAAGGTTATCAGAAAGTACTGGAATGCCAATGTTGGATGATGTGATTTTGGTTTTGTTTTTTTGGGGTAGGGGGGGTCCGGAAAGAACGGGTGAACCATGTGGAGCCACTGTTTTCTATGTATAGAAAATCCTAAAAGAACATGAATCTGGTGAATCCTTTCAAATTAAGGGCTGTGACCTAACAGTCCATTCGTAGCTCTGGACTGTCTGGACCCACCGGTTTGAGATATGTGATGAAGAAAAAATATTATTATTTGAAATTAAATTCTGTTATATATAATAATTTTTATATATTTTATTAATAAGATTGATTAAAATAATTATTTTATATTAAATAAAAATAAAACAGTCAAATATATTAATAAAATAAAAAATAAATACATAAAAGTGTTTGTATATAAAATTTTTATATATTTTATAAGTTTATCCCCATTCACATCAACACTCGTTGCTCATATATTTTGTATGATGTGGTGCAAATTTATCATTGTCATTCATTTTTTCCTTTCAAAGAAAGAATAGGGGGGCGGGAAAAGTGGAAACTGGCTTTACTAGTTCAGCCCTTAGCCGCAGCACTCCTTGTTGGACGAGAAGTGATCAGGTCAATGGTTTGTAAGAAAAAAGCTAAATACAGTCGATCCATACAGTCGGTGCGTAAACGGTACTGACGTGGAAAAAACAAAACGCACCGTTTTATTCAAAAATGAAAACTGCTAGCTTCCCATTCCTCAATTTTTCATCTCCTCAATTTCCCTCCTCTGTTTCCCTCCCCAATTCCCTCCCTCTCTGTGTTTCTTCCGCACGAAACGCAACCTCCCATCCTTGACGGGGCATCCCTCCCCCTCCGGGCCCTCGACAGCACATCCCTCTCCTTAGCACGTCTATCTTGAGCCGAAAAATATTCCACCGTAGCCTCAGTTTCGTCTCCCACAGAACCGATTCCACCATGGCCTCACTGTCGTCTCCCATAGAAGCCATATCTCCCTTCGTCTTCAGCTCCTTTTAGGTTAGAATTAATGGTTTCTTGGAGAAAACTAAGAATTACCGAAGCAAGAACATTGTAGCTGGTACTGAAGAGGGTTTGCGAAAGGAGCAAGAAAATTGCAGGTTAAGCATATGTTGATTCCTTATGTGCTCATGTTGGTGACTCCGAAAAAATGGAAAGGGTATGATATAGATAGAATAAGTGGTATTAATGTTGGGATTTTCTCTAGAGAGGTTTACTTATATAAAAATTAAAAAAACAAAAAAAGGATTCTCTAGAGAGGCCTGTTTTTGTTCTTAGAATACAATAACTGACTTGGAATGTAAAGCAAAAGTGGTCGTAGTCGACTCTATTAATATTTTTTTTTTAAGATTCTTATTTTAAAAATCTTTTGAAACTCCCTCCAGGTATGACAAGGGTGGGCACAGCTTGTTCCTACCTTCTTATATCATGCGTATTCATGGGTCTAGGAAGCAGCAGGATGCAATTAAGGATGTTCATGCAAAACAAATGCAAAAGGTTTTTGAGGTACATAAATGGTGGTTAGTTGTTTGGTTAATATTTTCTTTTTCTGCTCTTATATCATATCCATATTTTTGTTTCTTCTCTTTGTTTGTTGAAGCTTCTCATTAAACTTTGCCTTGAAAATGCAAAGGTCAATGCGAACACTGAACGATTGTAGTACTTTTACCTATAAGAAGTGCTGAATTATCTGCTTTCCCTTTTAGCTTAACAAATTTGTTTCTAACCATTTTCGTCATCGTCTTACTCTGCATGGTTTTTCTAATTGTTGTGTCCAACACCTTGTGTTAGTTCCTAAATGCAGCACTTATTCTTTCCTTGCGCTTGGTCACAATATGGATTCAATTGTTTGTACTTTCTCAACTATTTTGAAGAGTACTTATTATGTTATTAATGTCCAGGCTTTGGATATGCTTGGTAACACCAAATGGAGAATAAATAGAAGAGTACTTAGCATGGTGGAGTGCATTTGGGATATGGGAGGCAATGTTGCTGGCTTGATTAATCGTGAAGAAGACGTGCATCCCAGAGCTTTCGAGAGAGAGTCGAAGATGTTGTGTAGGCGTCTTCTTGAGTTGAAGTCGAAGACTGTTAGAGCTCCCTAACTCCTGCAGTTAAACAGCACAACAATGTAAGAGTAAACCCAGGAAGATGAAGAAGACATGCGACAAAGATCCACACGACGAAGATCACCCATGCCGAAGACCACGCAAGTTTACGATCTGAAGGAACAACACCACGCCGAAGATAAGATTGAGGTCGAGCACTAGAGCGGGAATCCTACACTTCTGTTTTTCAATTTTTTTTTTTATTCTGACGTGGCAACCACCTCATCAGCCGACTGCATCCCGACTTCTTCCCACGACTGTCTGTAGAAGAATTGGGTTTGTAAATTATATTATTTTCCACATGGCCAGGGTAAATGCATGTTTGGGATTGTGGCGGAAAATATAATTTATAATTTTAGAATTTATAACTTATAACTTAAATAACAAGCTTTATTATTAAAAAAGTATTTACTGTTTGGTAACCATATCTCTAAAGTACTTTTAAAGTTAATTATATTAATTTTTTAAAATATACAGTTATCTGCAGGAGCTTTTCGATAAAAGTTTCAATTTGGTGCTTTTAAAAAAAAAGTAGATTTTCAGTTTTTTTAGGTAATTAAAGCACTTTTTATAAATTTTCCAAACATATCATTTTTTATTTTAAAGAGCTTTTAAACAATTAAAAGCACTTTTTAAACTTTCAAACTCAATCTCAAATAGGCCTAAGTACATGTTTGGGATTGCGTTAGGAAATATAGCTTATAATTTTAGGGCTTATAGCTTATAACTTAAATAACAAGCTCTACTATTAAAAAGTCATTTATTGTTTGGTAACCATGTCTCTAAAGTACTTTTAAAATTAGTTATATTAATTCTTTTAAAATATACAGTTATCTGCAGGAGCTTTTCGATAAAAGTTTCAATTTGGTACTTTTAAAAAAATTAGGTTTTCAGCTTTTTTAAATAATTAAAACACTTTTTATAAATTTATCAAACATATCATTTTTTTTAAGAAAAAAGTTTTTAAATAATTAAAAATATTTTTTAAACTTTTAAACACAATTCCAAACAGGCTCTAAGTACATGTTTGGGGTTGTGGTAGAAAATATTACTTTTAACTTAAGGCTTATAGCTTAGAACTTAACGTAATAAGCTCTATTATTAAAAAACTATTTACTGTTTGGGATCCGTATGTCTAAAGCACTTTCAAATATATTAGATTTGTTTGGAAACGAATTTAAAAAGCACTTTTTGAGGTATAAATGACACAAAAGGGTATATTGTTGATAGAAATAAAATATTATAATAAAATAACAACAAAAATGGTCTAATAGATTTTTCAGTAATTATAATTGAATGAAAATAACTTCAACCATGCATAAGTGAAAGACCAATATAATCACGCTCAAGCTGCCAGAGGTTCATGAGATTTCCTATCTTTTCGAAAATCTCTCCAATAATGTTATTGTCTGCAAATTCCAAATTTATTAGCTCTCCAAAAAGGTTGAAGACAAACTGTCATCTGAAATTTTTCAGCTCCATCTGAAAGTTGAAGGCGTGAAGGTCTTCGAAGTCCAAGAGAGAAATAGAGGAGGGGGGGGGGGAGAAGGGGAGGGGCAGTGCTGTCGTTGTGGTAAAATAGTGAGGATTTTTTCGTAATATACATGTCATAGAAAAATAGGACTTACTTTTTACAAAGTGCTTTTAACAAAAAGCATCACTTTGATGCTTGTATTGAAACGTACTTTTTTAACATTTTTTTTATTTAAAAATACTTTAATATAAAATTATCAAACAAGTAAATTTTATCATTTAAATATTTTAAGCTATTTTAAAATAATTTTTAGACTTTACACCACAATTCCAAACATCCTATAAGTCGGTCAAAAAGGTAGCTTTGAGCTTTATCACAAACAGTGCAACATTTCTACCCGAAATTGTGGCTTTTTCAACAACTCTAATGATAGCCAGAGGGTACGACTCACTGTTTCCACAATATTGCACTTGTCATTCAACGGCAGACAGCTAGTAAGCAAAGGCAATAAATAAGATACGATAAAAGTTTCAGTCAAAATATTGATTTTATTATTTTTATTATAAAATAAAGGTAACGTATCAAATAAAATAATATTAATTTATAAATTTAATTTTTTAAAAAACATTTATGACAATAACACTTCTAGTAAGATATACATGTTATTGTTATGTCAATGGACCGGATTTCTTAGTGTATGGATTTCCTCACCAACTAGAAAAAATATAACTCAATTTGATGAATTCTTAATAAAAAAATTTAGTTGTAAGTATAATTATACATTAATATGTATATTAATTTAATGTGATTATTTAAAAAATAGATTTTATTAAAAACAATATAAATTTAAATTTTAAATATAAATAAATCAATATTAATATAACTTTACTTATCAATATGCAAAATGTCAGCTTTGGGTAAGAAAACAAAAACATTGTCACCTAACTATATCGAAGTTGTCACCTGACATCAATTTGAAAGATAAAGCT
Source organism: Carya cathayensis (assembly GCA_011037825.1). Taxonomy (NCBI): domain Eukaryota; kingdom Viridiplantae; phylum Streptophyta; class Magnoliopsida; order Fagales; family Juglandaceae; genus Carya; species Carya cathayensis. Next base: position 516,823 of record QGSO01000362.1, on the reverse strand, counting down.
ACAGTTTACTCGTTTTTTAGACATGACCATTAAGATGAATAAATAAAGACTAGATATAGATTGTAATAAAGGAGTCGCAGTACGAAGGAGGTGACAAATTTTAAACTCTCGTGTTGCAAAAATGGTAGTAATTTGAAGGATAAAGAGTAAAAAAATTTCTGTGTCGGACAGAATTCTGTAAAATTCGGGTTTTCTCTCTTTCTTGGAACTTGGATTCTCTGTGGTACGTGATGGCCTTCGCAAAGACAAGCCTGATCTTTGGCATGGTGGGTGGGTTTCATTGCATGTCTTTCGTCCAGAATCTGCTTGTAGAAATGGGCCTTCTGCCAATCTGTATGTATCCTATCACTCTTAATGCATGTCTGCTTCTCTGATCACTTTTCTGCCGATTCTTGTTTAAGAATGGAAAAAAAAGGGGGGGAACAAGCATGATTTGCAATTTTTGTAGGTTTTTACAAGTTCTGTTTTTAAAACAGATTCTCTCTCTTTTTTTTTCATGGGAGCTAGCTCTACTAAACGGACAATGTGGATGGGAAGTGCTGCTGCTCGTTATCCTTCCACCGTTGAGAATGGGAGGTTTTACGTTGCTCCGTTAAACCAGCCTCAAGCGTTGACCTCCTTTCTAAAGAGAGAGACCTGACCCACCCCAGAGCCTTCGCTCAGGCCATAATTGACCAAATCCCAGCTTGGAATGGGCGAGCCAGCATAATGCACAGGGGAACTCACCCTGAATCGTTGTCCCAACACCTTGTTATGTATGGATCCGCTAGTTGGATGTTAACTCTCTTATGATTTATGTGCATTTTACTTATTATGTTCCATACTTACAATCCCCACCCTTCATTAGAAAATTAGCCACACCCTCTTTATGGACGAACAAAAGGATTGGATTCGTCAGTTAGATTCGTGATTAAAGAATATGAACAGAAAAGGCAAAACAAAATGATCAAAACCATCAACCTGATGGTGTAAGAAAAAATCTTAAAAAAAAAAATACTCAAAATCCGAACAAAACAAAGAAAGAAATGAATGAAGGAAACCTCTGCAAGCACGAAACCCCAAATATTGGCACAAAACCTCTTCATCTCAACACCCCCTCTCCTTATAAACCTCCTCCTCCTCCATCTCCGCCATGACTTCATCCAAATTCCTCCTCCATTGCAGTATCTCTTACAACGCCACTCTCCAGTGACAATGCTAGATAACTCGACTTGAGAGTGTCTGCAGCCTCACACAGTCTAGATCCCTCATGTTCAGTTCCTAACAGGTAAAGTTCTACTTTGGTCATGCCTAAGTAGAGTTGTCTCCTCCGATTGTCCCCTCTTACCTAGAAAATAAAAAATTACAAAATTCTTTTTGCAAGGTGGTTCTTGAAGGGTTCGGCTCACCTCCACCGTCTCCTGTTCTAATAACTAAGCATTGACACGTGTATTCTTTTCCAACAAATGGTGGAGATTCAAACTCAGTTGTGTGACAACCGTCCGTTATGAAACGGGACCCACTGACCTCTCTCTCTCTCTCTCTCACAACTAAAGGGCTTACTTTAGGCCCAGCACATGTACCCAAGGCGTAGCTAATCCCATGTTAATCAGTTTCTCTCTGTTTTTAGAATCTAAACAAGAATTTTGCTATTCATGAGCTCTACACACCATACGCTTATCATTCTTTATTAACTACCTATTATTTAATTAAATACTTTAGATTTCAATTTTAAATACAATTCTTATTTTTATAAGAATTATGTGAAATGTAAAATCTAAATCATTCAATTATAAAAATAACAATTGTAGCCTTTGGAGGCCGCTCACAAACCCCTTAGAATTAGCTCAAGTGGTAAAGGTTTTGGACTTGAGGTATGCATCCATCAAGTCTAAGGTTTAAATCTCCTTGGGTATAAACAATTTCTAAAAACCATCATTTTCTCCTTAAATTATCCGAAATGCACTTGCGGCAAACTCATTGCCGAAAGTCTATACACACCTGGGATTAGTCAGGACGTTGTTCCTGAACACCCAGTGCCAATTTAAAAAAAAAAAGAAGTTGGATGCCGCTCACAACCTTTGGCGTTTGGACATATTTTGGCAAACAATGGCAGGTGAAAATCTCAGAGGCTCATACAATTGTCGGAAAGTTTAGACACAAGCAAACGAAGCATTTCTAAGTTCTGGTCCCCGAACTTCCTCAGTTTATTTTAGGGCACCCGACAAAAGGCACATTGATCAAACGATGTTTTTTTTTTTTTTAAAGTACATTGATCAAACGATGTTAACTGTTTCATTAGCACAAATTAAATAAAGATTACAGAAACAACGACAGAAAGACATCAAATCTAGCCCAGCTCCAGCAAATTCAATTCACATTGAGGTGATCGGATCTTACTGCAGCTACTTTAATCAGGGAAACAGCATCCTCTCAAGGTTGTGATGGAATAACCTTTCCAGAGCATGTCCCAAAACCAACTTTGTAACCATGCCCCTGGCAATGATGTCAAGTTCAAGCATTTAGTTCTGTAAATTTTGAACTCTAAGATGCAGTAAGGAAGCATCAAATACAATGCTGACGTCTGAAATTGAAGTTCCTTTCACATGATACATATTAAATATTTAGACTCAGAAAATATCCTAAAATTTGATATAAGATCCATGCATGAGTTCCTCAGGGTATGATGGTGAAAAGATGACAAGGGCGTTGAGAGGGGAGAGAAGTTGTAAGAATAAAAACCTTGCAAAAACCAGTAAAAATGACTTCATCTCCATCTTCTAGGAACGTTCGGGGCATCCCATTTAAGGATAGTGGTTTCTGTCCATTCCACGACAACTCTAGCAAGCATCCAAGAGATTCTGGCTCCTGTTGGGAAACACAAGTGGTGGCTCAATTAAAACTGCCCGATTCAGGTATTACAGGCTTCGAACCTTAGTTACGTGGTTTTTTTCAGTTGTGCAGTTATTTGGCTACAAATAAACAGAATTCTAAGGTATGACCTTGTGAACTTCAAATTAAAAAAAAAAAAAAAAAATTTAAAAAATTAAAAAAGAAGAAGAAGAAGAAGAAAAGAAGAACCCATACAGGTCCACTGATTGTCCCAGTTCCAAGGAGATCGCCAGGCCTCAAGTTGCAACCGTTAATGGTGTGGTGGGCAAGCTGTTGAGTCAATGTCCAATATCTGCAATATAAGTAAAAGAAATTCAAGATGCATAACAGAAGCACCACATGGCATACACAAACGAATAATAATGAAATAGATTTTTTATACCAGAGTTTCAGATATTTTGTTTTACTTGCATATAGAATACCAGAAATGATATATAAGATATTTAAACCTTTTTACTTATAAAGAAACAGATATTTAAACCTTTCTATTTAGTGGGAACTTGTAAACATTCCTTTAAAGTAAGAGGGGATGAATGTAATGGAACTTACAAATTGTTGAAATTACTTCTCGTGACCACACTTGAATCTTTGTGTCCCGCAGGTTTAATTTGAACCTTCCAGCAAGAGGGCAATTTCATCATTATCATGAGGATGCAATAATTTGTGGTCCATATTAAGCCTTAAAATGCACATTTCCATATGACATACAAAGAAGATTACAGCAAATTGATCGCTTGAAACAGGGGACACTACATCAAGAATTACAAAGGAAGATAATCTATAAAACAAGACCATTGAAGTATACTTGTAGAAAAAAGCAGCTAGATACTACCTCTAATGCAATGTCATAGTTCTTCGATATTTTCTCGGCCAGATATGGCAACGGAGGAGGGTCCTGCAATTTAAAGAACACATCATATAGCATGTTGTCACACCTCTTTCATGCAAGAAATTGGGGGAAAATATAATAAAATGAAAACTTTCATGTTATAAATGACAGATAGGAGCTACCTGTCTGGGAGCATCACAAGCAAAAGGTTCAAGAGCATCCAGTGTAACAATCCAAGGGGATATTGTAGTACCTAAGGAGATTATGCAAGACAAAGTAACTTCAGTTCTCTGTAGGCTAACAGATCACTTTAAACACTGTTCATGTGCAAACTGCAATCCTAAAAGTGCATATATTTTGAGCTTCAAGTTTGCCCAATGGAATTCAAAAAATGTAGCAATAGAATTTAATCCTTTTACCAAAACTCTTTCCAAGAAAAGGACCGAGAGGCACATATTCCCATGCCTGAATGTCTCTGGCTGTCAAAACCAGCTTCTTATCAATATAGCATCAAATATTAAATGAACAATAACAGTAAAATGAAGCACCAGCAAGTATTAGTACCACTCCAGTCATTCATTAACACAAGTCCAAATATATGATCTGCCGCCTCATTAACGTCGATAGGTTTTCCTAATTCGTTTCCAGGACCAACAAATGCAGCCTGCAAAAAACAAAGGAACCTGAAATTAGTTGCAATGCCGAAGTACAAGGAGGCTATTAGCAAATTCAAAACTGAAGGGCCAAAAAAAAAAAGCAAAACTACAAATGAAAAGAAAGAAGCATAACCAAAATGAAAAATGGATAGATATTAGCTTAATTTTATATTCTAAAATCATAGTTACATGTTCATATGATTACGGGTTATGGGGAAATATATGACCAGGTGAGCATCTATAAAAGGCTAACCATTTCAAGCTCAAAGTCTAGCTTCAACGACGGTCCAAAATATGGTGGAGAGTTGCCAGTCGGTTGGCCTTGACCTCTGGAAGAAATCAAATTTTAAACTGTATGAGATAAAATTCAGATAAATATGATATGGGGGAATAATGTCCCTCTTAAATCTGTCCAACTCAAATCGGTGGGCTAAGGAACCAAATTCATCATTATGATAAGAAATGGATGCAATGCCATCCAAGATTTGGTCAATTAGCCCACTACATTGAGGAAAGATATAATGTGTGCGAAACCAAAGTATCCAGGGAATCATAAGTAGATCAATAAGGTGCACTTGAAGTAAAAGTTCTGCCTGACACTTTATTGATCTCATTAAGCATGAGAAACACATGCATATGCATGCAAAAGAAACTGCATATAAACCAAAAGACACACAAAAACACCTATCAGATGCATACATGCTCACTGTCTCTCATATTCACTCACTTAGAGATGCGCACACACACACACACGTATATGTTCATTTAATGCCTGCTATAGAAGTATAAATGCAATATCATTGTTGTAAGATATTCCAAAACCACCCAGTTGCTCATTCTTTGTATCTGTTAGTTTTTTCTTCATATTTTTTTATAAGTTACATTTTTTGCTCAATGTCTGTTGGGGAAATATATTTTTTCTTCATATTCCCCCAAAACCAACAAAGATGATAATGATCTAAAATTTATAATCTCAAACCTTGGTCGAACAAGGTCTGTTCCTGACATAACAATAGACGATGCTCGCCCATGATAAGCAATGGGAAGGTGGAACCTGGAAATCAAATGACACTTTCTCAGCTTAAAAAAACAAAAAAGTGGGGGTATAGGTCATAAAATACCATGACCAAGGTACCAGTTTGGGGGAATCGGGTTCTGTGGCCCACGAAATATGGTCCCACAATTCTTCGCATGATGCATGGATGAAAAGAAGTCTGTGTAATCCCCTATTGCAACAGGGAGAAGCATCTCTGCCTTGTCCTAAAAATTTGGACATGAGATTAACATTGGAAATGCAAACATCTATAGATTGACTACTTATTCAGGTGTATACAAGTGTATTACCAATGGAACCAGAGACTTCTGCCTTAAAGCTCCATTGTCACGCAATGCTGGTTCAGTCGCTGCATCAGAGGGTAGTGAACTTTTCAATATTTCATTTAAATTTGACTCAGCGTGAGCTTGCTTATTGCTACGACATAAAAAAGCTAATTACTGTATTATTGTAGGGCCAAACAATTACAATTTGCAAAACTAGGAGTTTTTCCGCTAGGACCACTACAAGTTCGGGAAGTGGAAATTAAATTAAAGACCAATTGAACTGATAGTTAGTTTACATGACAATAGCCTTTGAAGTGTAGCACGAGCTTCCTTCCAAGCAGGGCGTCCCATAGCCAGGAACTTGTTTAAATTAGGCTGAAATTGAAAACATAGCACTTCGTAAAAATTAGTTAAGATGTTCTGCCCAAACTCTCAAGTCAAAATTATCAACAAAGCAGGATATAATAGTCATATATTCCGCACCAAACATCTGCAAAAATGATATCATCAGCAAGCTATCTCCGATATAGTGATTGTTCTTGTACCAACTAGAAAAAGTTCCATTCATTAACCACATAGTAAGCCATAACGCTCTTATAATTCCTGATAAAATTCTTAAATGAACTGAAAGTTTCAACCTAAAGTAAGTATCACTAAGCACAGTATCTCTGTTTATTTTCTCGAAATACGATCCCGGAAAAACTATTAGATGTTCATTTTCAACTCCATTTCTTCTTTTTTCCTCCGGTTGATCGGCAACCAAACAAGGTGGTTACTGGTAGCGACCTTTATTTAACAGAAATTGCACGAAAATCTAGCCAAAGCTACCACCCAATCCGAAAACAACGAAAATATTGACTCTAAACTTAGAGCTACAATGAAATGCATCACTAACACACTGCAAACTGAAATACAACACGAACCTGAGAGAAGCAATCGGAGTTCTTAAGGATTTGGCCGTCGAAGAGCCCGGAAGAGGCGATCGCGGAGAGGTCCAGCACATAGTCTCCGATCGCAACACCCGGTCGGGGCACTGAACCGAGTTCTGGCCTGAACACCCCGTACGGGAGGTTCTGGATGGGGAAGTGAGAGTCCGGGTGGACTTCGATGAAAGATTTCAGAGACATCTGGGCTGGCGGTAGCCTGGAAACGGCGTCGTACTACGAAGTTCAAAACTTCAAGCTCCGAGGAGTAACAGACGGAGGAGAGTGAAGGCGTGGAGTATGGATAACAGTTGAGGCAATATTTGTAGCTCTAGTATTCAGCGGTGTGGGGTCATTCTCTTTTTATTTATTAATTATTTATTTATATTTATAAAGAAAAAAAATATATCTTGATAATTAGTAGGAATTAGTAGCTCCTGGTCACGTTTAAAACATTTAAAAAAGGGGTTAGAGAATTGGGTACGGTGGTAGGAATTAGTAGCTCCTGGTCACGTTTTAAGGTTGATGGCCATCCATCATTCAAACGTAAATGGATATCCTTTGGCTAATTCCGAAGGACTAGTTCTTACAAGTCAATGTGACAGGCAGCATATCTGATCGTATACCTACTACCCTGACTAGCGTTGCCCAGAGAAAAGTAGACATTAAAAGAAAAAGTACAGTTATGCTCAGTCACCTTATATCCACCTCCATTGAGAGAAAAGATAAAAAATAAATATTCGGATAAGCATGTGTGTGATTTAGAACTGTTGAGCAGAAAAATTTATTAGGTTGCATGTAAAGCCTAGCTTGTGACAGTAAAGAAAAAAGGGGGACAACCCTCGGATTGTCCCTCAACCTAGTAGTAGAGTGAGGCTCAATCCTTGAGTTGTCTAAAACAATAAGCCGTCTTATAAAGGAAATTGTCTAAAGATTATTAATTAAAATCCTAATGGTCCTATATATAAAACTTATAAAGTCGAAACTCCAAAAGGTCTATTAGAAAAATACTTCAAATAAATAAAAAAAAACATTAAAATAAGTTTTGCCTGGGCCCATGATGGCCCGTGGTGTGCAATGGCCCATGGATAGGCTAGTGTGGTTCATGGCCCACAGTTGGGCTGGTTTGGCTCATGGCCCAGGCTGGTGACTTAAGCGTTGCTGCTAGTGAGCACGGCATGGTGTTGCGCGCTGGCTCTACATGGCCCAAGCAAGTGGCTTGGGTGTAGGGGCTGCAAGACACGGGCTAGTGTCGTGTGTTGGATGACATGCTTGTTGGGCATGCTACTAATTAGAGGTGTAACTGATTCGGTTCGGTTCGGTTTTGGACAAAATTTAGGATCGAACCGGTATGTACCGGTTTTGTATTTTTTAAAACCGATTACGCACCAGTTACCCTCCTAAACCGATACTCTGATTTTACCGATTTTAATGTATTATATATATATATTATATATAATATAGTATATTATAGTGTATAATACTACAGTGATAATATATTGTAGTATATTATAATTGTATTATAGACTATAATGATATATTATAATATATAATATAATGATATATTATAGTATATTATAATATATAGTGATATAGTATTAGTACAACTATTAATACAATAAGCAAAATGATATAAGATTTTAAAATTTGATGTTATATTAATTAATAATTTATCATATGATACAAATTTATTTTATATATAGTTATATATTATATATAAATATTATATACAATATAAAAAATTAAAATATATATAAATCGGTCTGGTCCGGTTTTAGAAAAAGAAAAATTGAAACCGGACCGATTTTGACCGGTTTTAAAAAAACTAAAACCGGTACCGGACCGAACCAACCTCGGGACCGGACCGATGCCACCGGTTTGATTCGGTCCGGTCCGATTTACCAGTTTATCAGTTTTTTTTTACACCCCTACTACTAACCTTGCCCACAAGGCATGGGCTGGAGCCATGCACTAAATGGCATGCGACTAGACTCGTTGCTGCTATTGTGCGTGCTGGGCATGTCTTGACATGGCCCTGGCATAATGATGGCCGGGCCATGGGCTGTCAGGAGCATGTCATGGCAGGGGCCATGGCATGCCTGCTGTGTGCTGTTGAGTGTCAAGAGCATACCATAGTTGGGGCCATGGCATGCCTATTGGGCTATCTTGGGTGTGTCAGTGGGGTTGTTCTGGCATGTCAATGACAGTGTCGATGGGCTATCATGGCATGTCAGCAGGTTGTCTTGGCATGTCAACGGCAGTATCATGGCATGTCTTGGGGCCACTTTCTTTAGGGTTCTGACATGTTCACTCAAAACGTGCTCGACATCTGCTTGAGCAAAGAATTCAATTTTGTCATTTATGGTTTCCAATACCGTTTTCACTATATATATATATGTAATATTTGTTCTCTTGGGTAAATGTTTAGCAAATTAAAGTGAATAGAAAAGAGGCAAATGTGTGAGAGCATATTCAGAGAGAGAAAAATCTCTAGAGAAAGAGTTGAGATTGTTTGAGCAGAGTGGTACTCTTGTAACTCGCTTTGTGATTGTAATCTCCTCTCAAATAAAATTTCATGCAGCCTTGTGGACATAGGCATGTCGTCGAGTCACATTAATTTTGTGTTGTGTGATTATTTGCTTCTATTTGTTTGTCATCGTTGGTTTCACAACAACTGGTATCAAAGCCAAGGTTCGGGTCTAAGGAAGAACGATGACTGGAGAAAAAGTGAAAGCACCTGGAATTGAGAAAATTGACAGCACTGACTTCGGGTACTGGAAGATGTAGATAGATGACTACCTCTGTGGGAAGAGACTCCATCTTCCACTATTAGGGAAAAAGTTGGAGAGCATGTATATTGTTGATTGGAACCTATTAGATCAACAAGTTTTGGTGGTTATTCTGGCAGACATTGTCAAGATCGGTTGCACACAACGTTATTAAAGAGATTAGCACAACGGATCTCATGACGGCTCTATCTGGTATGTATGAAAAGCTAGTCAGTAAATAACAAGGTGCATTTGATGAAAAAACTGTTCAGTCATAAGGTGTCAGAAGGTATATCTGTGGCCCAAGACATGAATGACTTTAATACGATCACAAATCAATTGTCTCCTATAGAGATTGAGTTTGATGATGAGATCAGAACGTTGATTTTGTTGGCATCGTTGTCGAATAGCTGAGAGGTCATGAGGGTGACAGTTAGTAATTCAGCTGGCAAGATGAAACTGAATTACAATGATGTAATTACAGGTCAAGCTCCAATAATAGGGGCAAGAGAAGAACGAGATCTATGGAAAGTCAGGCCATATGAAGAGAGACTGTCAGAATCAAGAAAGTACTGATGATGACAATGTGAACGCTATGGCTGAAAAAATACATGATGCTCTAATTCTTGCAGTGTATAGTCTGATTGACGATGGGGGTTACATTTAGGGATTTCGTTCCATAGCACCTCACATCGAAAGATCATGCAAAACTATATTGTTGGTGATTTTAAGAAGATGTACAAGACTAAAAGAAAGTCACTGGATGTAGTGAGAATGGGCGTTGTGCCCATTGGACTTCCGAACAGGAGCGTCTAGACTTTGCAGCAAGTCAAACACGTTCCAAATTTGAAGAAAAGTATGATCTTTGTGGGATAGCTCAACAGCAACGGTCATACAGTTTTGTTTTCTTGAGGAGCATGGAAGATCATAAAGGGTGTGCTAATTTTGGCACACGGTAAAAGATTAAGGTCCAGCGATTTGAAGGAAAATACAGGAATGCAAAAGGAAAAAAAAAAGGCTTGGTCTCTTGAATCAGATGGGTAAGCAAAAGGGAGTCAGTTTTGCTGTTCCTCATGTAAGCCTGAGAAATCTCTCAAGACCACAGTGCGGAGCAGAGGTGTAAGGCATGGGAGTAGAGCATCTAGTGGGATGTCTACACCTACCGTTGATACTTGCATAATTGCCAAAACGACTAGGTCTTCGTGGTGGACATCTACCTTAAACTATATCCTACTGACAAAAGGTGGTAAGCCACGGAAGAACAAGCAAATCTTGCAAGGCGGGAGATCTAGCAAGTGGACGCTAGCTAAGGTTACCAGAGTCAGTTCGAGATTGGATATTCCCAGTGTAGTGGGAGTTGTGAGTCACCCAATTAATATATTGATTGGGGGCGATGAACTTGAGAGACTGAAGTCGGGCTCGACTTCAGTGCATCTTTTGGCTTGAAGATGGGAGCTGTGAGTTGTATAAGTAATAGGGCTTGTGCTAGAAACAATGGCTGGCATGTGGAGAACTAATTTCCAAGTGAGAGATTGTTAAGTTGCATGTGAAACTTGGTTTGCGAGTATAAAAGGCGCAAACAAAAAGTTCGTTTGACTATCGTTCGACCTAGCACTTGAGCGAGGCTCAACCCATGAGTTCGCTCAACAGTGAGCTTGAGCGAAGAACAAATAAATTGTTCACTCAAGGTTCGCATGATGCTAGACTCAAGTGAAGCACTAACCTTAATGTTTGCTTGAGCATCGCTTGAGCTAATGTTGATTGGTTTTTCACTCGAGGCGTCGACACCCACTCGAGCAAGAACTCAGTTTTGCCGTTTAGGGTTTCTAGCACTATTTTCACTATATATGTAATATTTGGTTCTTTTAAGTAAATGTTCAACAAATTGAAGTGAACAGAAAATAGGCAAAGGTGTGAGAGAATATCAAGAGAGAGAAAAAGCTCTAAAGAGAGTTGAGATTATGTGAATAGAGTGGTGCTCTTGTAACTCACTGTGTGATTGTAATCTGATTTGAAATAAAATCTCATGTAGCTACGTGGAGTAGGTACGTTGCCAAACTACGTTAATTTTGTGTTGAGTGGTTGTTTGTTATTATTTATTTGTCATCATTGGTTTCACAATAAAATTTTAAGGAAATGTTTGAAAATTGTTTTCATTTCATCCTATTTCATCTCATCTCATCCCATTTCATTTTCTTCTCAAATCATTCATATACAAACATTTTCAAACTAAGTATTACAACTTTTCTAAATTTTCATATAAAAAATAAAAAAACAATTCAACATTTTTAAATATCAAGACAAAAATTATATTAAAAAATTATATTCTAACAATATTTTAACTTTATAATATTTTTTATTTAACTTTTTATCTCTTCTTTCACAAAGCTGAATAAACATTTAATTCAAATAATCTCACTACTATTCACAAAATTCTCATCGCATATCATTTCCAAGCATCCCTTAAAAATAATGGCGTTTGAATATCCATCTTTGTGTTTAATTCAATTCAAGAATTCTTAATTTTTGTCTTCTTTAGACATATTTAGTATGGTAGCACATTTCAAGTAGATACCATTTAAGAAGTTGATAAAATAAACCAGTTAGGAATATATCATATTGCCGTATATGACTAAAGATTATAAGGTTTAGGATAAAGAAGAACATTATTTTATTAGATTATAATTGAGACATTGAAGTTGTCCATAATGCTTTAAGAGTAATACTACATATCACATTAATATCCTACTTTCGTAATTTTTTAAGAGGAGGAGATATTATGTATACGGCATAATATATAATAATAAAGTATATGGCAGGCTATAAGATACTTATAAGGAAATGTTTAAGCCAATCAATCAAGCAAATAGGCGCGGCTGGCTAGCGAAGGAAATCCGGTATACAAATATGTTTAATAAATAAAATATAATTACAGCTAGGGGTAGATGTGATTTGCATCCACAATTTGATAGGGAAATGCATTCACTTGTTGCATATTCAAATGTGATTTAAAAGAAGAAGGAAAAAAAAAAGCCTTTCTTCAAACGTAGAGACTACATTGGAGGGAGATGCAAATAGATAGGAAAATATTTGGTCTACAAAGAGATCTTACAACAAAATCTTACAAACTAATATAGTTTGATATAGGGGTGTACAGAAACCAACCAAACCGGCCGTGAACCGATAAGACTAACTGCTGGAGCATGGAACCGGCCGGAAACGGTAAAGAACCGATCGGCGGGTGAGAGGAATTGATGGAAAACCGACATTGGAGGTTCGTTGCCGGTTTGAACCCTTGGGAAACCGCTGAACTGATTATTTATATTTTTTTTGAAAGATATGTATATAAAACGGCACAATTTCACTTAAACAAGTGAAACAGTGTCGTTTAGGGCCGGGATGTTAAAAAAAATAAAATAGAACAACATCGTTTGGCTTTTGCCTTTTCAAAATGAATTAATAACCCCCCACCTCTCTTCTTCTTCCCGCGTCGTCTTCGTCCTCTCTGCAACCTTCTTCTTCTTCCATGGCAAACGACGGCACGACCTTTCTTCCTTCTTCCTCAATTCCTCATCCGTCACAAAAGATGCCAATGGTAGACCGAATACCGCATCAACACACGTCGATATTGATATGATCGGTTTTCTCTATCCAAACCCTCGGTTTCGATTGGTTTAATAGACTCATGGCAAACGTTGGTAGTGTCTCAGTTTGGCTCCGAAACCGACGCCAAACCCATCGGTGTATAGCCCTAGTTTGGTATGGTATATCTAAATGTAAATAATTTTATTTGTAAAATATATTTAATATATTACATGAAACTATGTTAGTTTATAAACTAATTTTTATAAAATATTTTTAATAAGCATAGCATTTTATATTCACCCCGCACTTATTTTTTTAAGTAAGATCAATTGTGCTACGAGAAATTTTGAATGTAATCCATTCCATTCAACTTACTCAACGGAAAACGCATGGCAATATGTAATATTATCACTTCAAAAAGCCTTATTTCTATTTGAAAATAAAAATATAATAATTTATTAAAAAAATGAATGGGTCGACCACCCTAGTGGTGGCCAAGTCGTGCCAACTAGATCTTGGACACCACGGGTGAACTTAACAACCATGGTATGAGCCAATTTGCAGAGACTCACCTCATCTACAAGGTGAGGTGGCCTAATTCAGCCATCTTGCGGTGGCTAGGCCTCTAGACACCCACGAGCGGTTCATATCAGGCCACTCTTGCTAGCTAGCATTCGTCCACCCAATAGCAACCAGAGTAAGTACCACTAGGGTTGGGTGGTGGGAGCCATTACTCGACCCACCTGCAAACTACGGTTGCTACTTAATTGGGCAGGATCACCCCCTTTCCACACCCTACCCCCAGAATCAATCTTGGGAGCGCCCCCCCTCCCCCCTCTCTCTCCAATGCCCACGACCTCATAGTCGAAATGAAAAAAAAAATCAAATAAAAGAGAAAACATAACAAAATATAAAACTGCACAAAAATCCACCATAATAAACAAAATACAAATCAAATTAACAATACAATAGACATACAATGATTCGAATTGAAGGGGAAAGAAAAAAAAAAAAAACCTCACAGATTTGGAGAGGAAGAGCCAAGGAGAAAGATGAGTAGTAAATGACGGAGACTGTGAGAGGGATAGAAGACAACGGCATAGAGAGCCATAGAGGAAAGAGAGAGAGGGGGAAGAGGAGAGTCTCTAGGGCGGAGGAGATTTAGGTGTAGTTTAGATAGTGAGATGAAATAATTTTAGATGAAAGTTAAAAGTTAAATAAAATATTATTAAAATATTTTTTTAAATATTATTATTATTTTAAGATTTAAATTTTTGATAAAATGAAATTGTTTAGTATATTTTGTATAAAAATTTAAAAAAATTATAATAATAAAATGAAATGAAACTGTTCCTGTATCCTAACTCAAACTTAAGGTTAACTTAACCCTAAAATGACGCCTAAATTCCACTCGTGTATGTACTTGCCATAATTATTGCTAGTTGAATTCTCACATCAATCAATCTGAAGGTAATTAAGGGAAGGTTTACGGAATGAATTGAGTTGAGATGAATTAAGATAAAAATTATAAATTAAATAAAATATTATTATAATATTATTTTTATTTTAAAATTTAAAAATGTGAATTATTTATTATATATTATATAAAAATTTTAAAAAATTATAATGATTATATAAAATAAATTAAAATGAGTAAAATAATTTTGTATCCGAAACGGAGCCTAAATTTCGTGGCTAAAATATCGCATGCTACGTTGTTGACACTCGACCGTTTCTTTATTCATTCACGCTCTTTTCTTTTTTAAACCCTTGCCTTCGTAGTTTGTGACGTTTGGTGAATTTCTGTTTGTTTCCCTGCAAAATCAATTAATATATTGTCGACATTTTGAAGGGGGAGGGGAGGAACATGCCGTCGTCCGATTTGCTATTGAATCCGTCGTGTAGTGGATGTGGATCGACCGCGGACTTGTACGGAAGCAATTGCAAGCACATGAGACTGTGCTTGACCTGTGGCAAAACCATGGCCAAGAACCATGGCAAGTGCTCCGACTGTGGCGCCACCCTCACTCGCTTGATTCGAGTTCATTCTCTCTCCCTCTCTCGCACGCACGAACACACACCCGTTAATAGGCTTTTTTGTTGTGTGCGTCGTGAACCCGCTACATATGTTTGTTCTCGCTTATAGGTAATGTGTTTATTCTTGAAAATGTTAATACAAGAAATTTGTGAAAATTCCTTACCACTTTCTCTAGTAGTAAGTTGTAACTTCAACTGCTACTTTTCCTTGTACCATTCACTCTTTGTTTTCCATGCATGCCATTTGAGCTATGCCTATTTCTTTCAATAAAATTTTATTCTTACTTAAAAAAAAAAAAGAAAAAAAGAAAAAAGATTACATCTTTTTCCACTGTAAGAGCTTCAACTACTGCACTTGATTCTTCGGGAAGTTCTTGCTTTCCACGCTCTTGTGCGTTGTTCATATCCACGTTGATTGCAGCCTTTATTTGTGCAGAAGTTTATCTTCTTATTGTTAAAATTTTTTTCTCTATTAGTGCAAAAGTATCATCTTCAATAATCTGCAACTCTCTTTGTTGTTCTCCAAATTCCTCCTTAATTCTTTATTAGCTTTTCCACATTTTCTTGTATTTTGATTAATTGTAGGGCTGTTTCCGCAAATAACCTTATTTGATTATCTTCTTGTTGTCTATTTGTAGATGAGATTCTTGCTTGCATCTGATTTGTTAGTGAAAAACTTGAACATTCGGCCATTTTCAGAGGTCCACACGCTGATACTAAATGTCAAGAACCAAACATATCTTGTTTGGTTTAATTGAAAATGGAGGAAAAACACTGAAAAGAATGAACAAAGGAATGTAAAATGAAGACAAGAACTTAAGAGTGTAGACTGGCTTTTCTACTTTTCTAGGAAGCCAAAACCTTCAAAGTAACTAATTTCATTATCAATCTTAAGAATGAATTGCTTACAAGAATTCATACTATTTGTACACTTGCTTAACTACTTACAACAACTGGGCTAAATTGACGGGCCTATGACTAATAAAAGACCAACCCACTAGCTAAGTCCCACATGCCAACCTATTAGCCCACTTTCATTCAGAGCTATGAGACCTGTTACAGTGTATATGTTATATTTATTATAATGTTCAACTTAATTTGTTTCTGCTGGAAAAGCAAGTTCATAATCTGTACAAAGTCAATTATAATTCAATTTTCTTCTCTGGAACAGAACAGAGTTCTGAATTTTGATGCTATTGACTTCTGAGGAACTTTTGCCTTGTGAGTGCTTCAAGTATATACATAATTAACTTTTCCTTGGCAGCGTGTTTCTCCAAGTTCTTTTTCTTAGTTTATGAAGAGGTTGGTGTAAGGACTGCTCAATCGGTTGAGAGATTCATGTTATATTTGGACCTGATAAGTTTTTAGTGTTTAATTTAGCTATAGTTGATAAGTTTTTTTGTGTTTAATATAGCTAGATTCAGATCAGCATATATTGGCGGTGTTTCCAATTTTGTTTTTTTATTCTTTTGAGTAGTTCCGTGTTCTTGTTGCAAGCTGAGCTTATGTGCTCTTCTATGCATTACATATAGGAATACATTGTTCGAGTGAGTTTTAGCAGGGACAAGAATTACTTTATTGGTAGATTTGTGACTGGCTTGCCAAACTTTTCAAAGAAGAAAACTGCTGAGAATAGATGGTCTCTTCATAAAGAAGGGCTGCAAGGACAGCAATTAACCGATGCCTTGCGGGTATTGAGTTCATCCTTACCAATTGTGTAGTTTTTGCTTGTTTCTCCCTTCTCATTTGTTCTATTGGGAGTTGGATTTCATAGAGTTATAATAATTATAGGGAAATAATCTAGCCATAAAAGGATTACATAAAAGCAATTCCACAAACTGACATGACTTGATGTGGTTCGTCATATTATAAAGTTACTTTTATTGCAAAGCAGATCTAACGGATCAGATGAAGCCACGTTAGTTTGTGAAATTATTTTTGTGTAATTTCTTTGTGGATGTAGCAGCACTCATAATTATATGGTAACTTTATATTGCTGCTGTAGTTGTGCCTGGTCTAGCTTATTTTTAGTTTTCTTTTTATACTGTAGAAGTTAAAACCACATATGTGATTTTTTCATTCCTTTATAAAGCTGGTTTTGTTTTAGTTTTTTTAAATGATGCGGATTTCTGCGTAGTCCACAAATTTCAGTCTTTGAGTAAGTTAAACCATTTAAAATATCTTTATGTAAAAGGAGAGTATAACCTAGAGATTGTCTTATAGGTTTAAGATAGGCTTGAATGTAAGGAACAAAAAGGTATGATAAAGAGCTAAGCTTACAGCTGAGGCTTCTCTTCTGGGGACACAGGCTTATGTGAGCTAGAAAAACACTGGAAATGATTGAAATCAGAGAAATGCTAATTTAATTCCATCCACTTTAATAAGATGGATTTACTTATTAAAGACAATTTAAATGGCTAGGAACTTAGCATTATGTTAGAGTCGAAGGAGAAATGTGCTCTTAACAAATTGCAATTTCTCCCTCCATTTCATGCTCAATAAAATTTTGTTTATCGATAAAAAAAAAAAAAAACTCTTGCTACATGATATGGTAAAATCTAAAGATGGAGCAACACGTGGATCAAATGAACATCCATACCTTGATGGCAAAGCAGTTATTCCTTTATTTTATTTAAAAGTCAGACCAATATCGTATATCTCACATCTCATTGGCTTCTCGCTTATTTATTCATATTAGTTTGTTATTGGATCACATAGGAGAAATACAAGAACAAATCATGGTTATTGGAGGATGAAACAGGGAAATTTCAGTATCAAGGTCAGTGTGAAGGTGCGCAATCTGCTACTTACTATCTATTAATGATGCAAGGGAAGGAGTTTGTTGCTATTCCTGCTGGTTCTTGGTATGCACTAACCTATTATATGCAAAATCTCATATTGAAGATAATTGTTTTTATTTTTTAACCTTTTTTTTGTTTTTTTGGGGGGGGGGGGTGGTGTTTAAAAATTATTTTTTACTTTTATTTTATTTTATTATTCTATAAAAAAAATTGTTTTGATGAAATATTCATTGTGATGCATACCTAAATCCCTTCACTATAGAGCATCGTGTTCCATAGTTGTTTAAAAGTTGGTATTTGAATGTGAATTTTCTTGTTAGCTCTTTTATTTTTGTAATGGTTGTTTGACTTGTTCAATTTTTAGGTACAACTTCAACAAAGTGGCGCAATATAAGCAACTTACACTGGAGGAAGCAGAAGAAAATATGAATAACCGGAAAAAGACTGCAGATGGATATGAAAGATGGATGATGAAAGCTGCGAATAATGGACATGCTGCATTTGGGGGAGTGGAGAGGGTTGATGAAAAGGATAGTGTGGTTGGTGGGAAGGGACATAAAAAGACATTTGGCAAAGATGAGGAAGGTAATGTTTCTGATAAAGGGGAGGAGGATGAAGAAGACGAGGCGGCAAGGAAGAATAGATTGGGACTCAACAAAAGAGTTGGCGATGATGATGATGAAGGTCCATGGGGTGGTGATCTGGATTTGGATGATGATGATATTGAGAAGGGTGAGCATGTCCCTTTACTGTAACCTGCTTTTCATTTTAAACATGGATTATCTTATTCATTTCTTGCCAATTTTCTGTGCTGACACCGGAGTGATGTAATTTAATGCCAAAAAACCAAAAGATACCATTCAGATCAGGTTGGTACTGCTCTCCAGGAAACAATGAGAGAAATTAGTAGAGATGTTAGGGTCTTTTTTCCTCTTGAAGAAAAGGGTAACTTAAGTACAAGGTACTTAGGGTATTTATATGTGTCACTTCCTTGAAATATCTCTCTCTTATGCATGGTTTTTCTTGAAGTCCCTTGATTTCTCCGCATCTGTTGCTGTCTATGATTTCAAGATATGACCCTAGATTTTCTAGCGTTATTGTACAATGGAAAGTAGCATGTCTCATTTCCACAATCGCCTTGGGTAAAAGTCTTGACTGTCAACAATCTTAAGCGGAGTGAGATAGCTGTAGATTGGTCCTGCATGTGCAAGGTAAGAGATGGTGAGAGTTAGGGTCCTTCTACATTTTATTGTGGCTGGAGAGTTAGGATCACATTATCTCTATTTGGATGCAGTATGTGATGCCTAGGACTGTGAGGAAGGATCACAAGAATGTCATAATTTTGACTTTGAAAGGTGGTTCCTCTTTGCATTATGTGGGACGATTTGGTGAGGGGTGAATAACTGCAGTTTTTTTTTTTTTTTTTTAAATTTCCTTTTGATAAGTAACTGCACTTTTTAATGATGTAAAAGCTTAGTGGAAACTCTTAAGTCCATGTTCCTGGGGTCTTCTTTGGGTGGTATTTGATTTGATTTTGTTTTGAATTTTAATGTTTGTAGTTTTTTTTAAAGGATATTGCACACATCCTATATATTCAGTATGTGTATCTATATATAGTTATTTATTTCTTATCCAAATTAAAGAAAAATATGTGACTGTTGATAGAGAGCTCATCAGAAGATTTCTTCTAGAATAAAAAGAAAAGAATCTTGTGGATTATCTTTTTTAGTAATGATTCAGTGACCTGTTGAATATATTTTCACTTCCATTTGATTTAGATTATTTATAGTCTTACTTTTATCCTTGAAGAAATTACACGTCTTTAGTTGGTTGCTTTTTTGTACTGCACCAATTAAATTTCTTGCCCCTGTAAATTCAATTATAATGTGGTTTAATGGAAAAGCGTTAAAATATGGGTTTTATGTTGGGCGAATATGGGTCACAAGTTTTTTTTTTTATTAACTTAATGTCTATGTTAAGTGATTGCTTATTGTGTTGAGAATTTTTCCTGTCAACTGTAATTGAAAACACGTGATGACTTCCACCATTAATAATACCTGTGCTTTTGGTACATCTATCCATCTAATGTGCTAGGTGATGATTGGGAGCATGAAGAAATTTTCACTGATGATGACAAAGCTGTTGGTAACGATCCTGAGGAAAGGGAAGAATTAGCCCCTGAAGTTCCTCCTCCTCCAGAAATTAAGCAGGTTTGTCTGCATGATTTCTGTTACAGGAAAACTTGGGACAACCTTGCTGGAAAATTATTATTAATGAAGATGTACTTCAGTAAACGTTTTCTGGGCCTGAAGCTGACTTACATAATGCAACTGATACGCTTCTCAATTTCTGAGCTTAGCCATATGCATGGCCTTGAATTTGTATATTACAAAGGGAAGAACAAATTTTTGAAAGATGAGTTTCTGAGAAGCAGGTAATGTAAAGACAACTAAATAAAGATGAGTTTTTGAAAGATCACTAACTCAATCAAGTCTAAATCTTGAACTGACTAAGGATGCATCTCTTTCTAAATTATTTTCTGATATTAGTGCTGTTTGTTTACTCAATTAGCACTCAGCTGAAATTAAAAAGTTAAGAAGCCTATCATTATGTTGCATTTTGAATATGGTATCTGGCCTATCGTACCTTTCCTCGTCTAATTGGTGCCTCTGATGCTGCTGTACATTCTTACTTCTGTGTGGTTACTATTGTATTGAAGTCTAGCTAGATATGCTTGATTTCTTACAAATGCTGTTTCAACTACTTTAATGTAGTGTTTCTGGTGTTAGAGTAGCACTATTGCCGAGGTTGCAGCTTCTTTTTGGAAATCAAGAGAAATGTCAACCCTAATTTTTTACATGTTCTTGCAGGATGAAGATGATGAGGATGAAGATAATGAAGAGGGTGAACTGAGCAAATCTGGAAAAGAGTTAAAGAAGCTGCTTGGGAGAGCTGGTGGGCTTAATTTTTCGGATGCGGAGGATGATGATGATGAGGAGGAGGATGTAAGTTTATTGTAATGCTTTAATTTAGTACTTTCTACGTTAAACATCATAAGTACATAAAAAAAAAAAGAAAACCAAGAACATGTTCTACTTATTCTGCGAAGTATAACTGGTTGTGACAGAAAACTTTATTTTCACTGCCTGCACTTGTCCTTTACTGATCCCAAAAAAAAAAAAAAAAAATTTGCCTGCACTTGTCTGTATGGTGCATGCGTTTCAATAATTTAAAAAAAAAAAAAAAAAATTGCTTGCTCTGTTTTCCTTTCCACTGATGGAGCTTTTGTATATTGGTTTGTCCAGATGGATGATGAGATTGGCCTTTCTTCTGTGCTGGCTCCAAAGAAGGATGCCCTTAAAGAGGAACCTGCTGAAAACAGTCCTGTAAAATCTGTGCCTTCTGGCCCTGCTCGGGGAACCCCACCTACCTCCAAATCTGCAAAGGTAAAGAGAAAACTCAGTGGCGATGACGCGAAAGCATCTAATGGTGCATCTCCAAAGAAGGTGATGACAGAAAATGTACGACTATGATTTATTTTAGTTTGTATTCTATATGAATAATATATCCTCTATGGTCTATTAGTGCGCCCTGAAAAATTGAAAATGGTGATGTTTTAGTGTTTTTTTTCTCATTTTAATTTTTACTTGTGTTTTCTGAATCAGGAGTTAAAACCTGCTTCAAAAGAAGAAGCTGTGCCTGCTTCTAAAAGCAGTGGGCCTTCTTCAAAAGGTACACCGCCAGCGAAAACTGGGCCAGCATCATCTACTGGGCCTGTCACAGAAGAAGAAATCAGGGCAGTTTTAATGCAAAAGACACTAGTAACAACACAGGATCTTGTTGTTAATTTTAAGGCTAGACTGAGATCCCCGGAGGTATGCTATAATATCAGAGTCTTAGAACTTAAGTAAAAGTGGTAACCGGCTCCTTTCCCGGTCTGGGTAACATCCCTTGGAAAACTTGGTTGCCTCTTCATTTGGAAGAACAAGTGTTGGAAGTTGTTGCTGTTAGAAATTTAACGCACAAGTCGCTGCAATTTTTATTTTATAGTATTAATTTTGCTATATGTAGTGCATTTTTAAGAGCTTTCTTTTCCTGTGTTCAACACAATTGGTGGCCATACATATTGCATACGTGTATGAATCTATGTGCACCCACACACCCAAAAAAAAAAAAAAAACATTACATGAATATCAAGAGCATGCAATGCCCAACATTTTGATGCAAATAGTCATTTTATCATGCACACTGGTTCATATATTATGTTTCAAAATCAAATTTATGTCATTACATCTATTTACTTTTTATATTTTTCAGAGTTACATTGAAGTAGTTTTGACATCACGTTCTCGTTAATCATTACTCAGCCACCGTAGATTGGAGTGATGTATTGATTGTTTGTGCTTGTGGTGCAGGACAAGAAGGCTTTTTCAGACATCCTGAGGAAAATTTCTAAGATAAAAAGGACGAATGGATCTAACTATGTTGTCTTGAGAGAGAGATGATAGGATCCCTCCCAGTACATCTTGCTTTTCATTTGCAGCTGGTGGTCAATCCCTTCTTCCTTCCCCAGCAATCTGGTTCCAGCAACCCCTATGGATGATGAACATGGGGCTTCTTTGTAGTTAACTTGACTGTTTTCTGTATAAATTCTCTGCTGACGGAGCTGAAGGAGCGAGGGCCACGAATGGCATTCTGTACATTTTTGTTTTCTGCATTTTATTTTCAAATTCTATCAAATAAAAAATGTGTTGTTTCATAGAATGAATCCAATTACCGGTGTAGTTCTTCCTTTACTCTATGGAAAATGAATCAGTTCTCTTTGGTATCTGAACAAGGTAAGTCAATTCTCAATAATAGCTTTTAATTTTTTTTCTCATATTTATTTTCATGTTTGGAACAGATCAATATAAAGCTGGAACTCTCAAGAGAAGGTTTGGATATTGAGTCGATGGAATAAGTTGAGATGAAAGTTGAAAGTTAAATAAAATATTATTATTATTTTGAGATTTGATAAAAAAAATAATAAAAATAAATTTACTGACTGATATATCATAATATTATTCATTAGATTGTAAATTAAAATGAACGAATTATATAAAATTATATTATGTAGCATGGTTCAATTAATAATCCTTATATAGCAAGATCCCAAACTGAGAATAGGTAGCACTCCATAGAATTACAACATACAAAATCCCATCAAACACCTACAACATAGCAAAGAAATCCAACGGCTAAGAGGATAAGGCTCCCCATTAGATGGGCTCAGCCAGAAGGAGTTGTGGGTCCATCAGCTACAGCCCAAACTGTGCCCTTTGATGCGGCCACTTTTGGGATTTCAGGTCCTCCCTGAGGCAGCACCTCCACGTGTAACTTAAGACCATTCCTGCAACTGTCGGCCTTGCTGCTCGCGAAGTAGCGGACCCCTTCTCCGTCCAGTGAAATGCTCTCCAAGCCGTCCGTGTACATCTTTATAGGATTGCTTACATCGCACGCCTCGTATTCTTCCTTGCTCTTCAGTTCTGCAATGCTTTCCTGTGCTGACGAGTACGTGAACCCTATCCATCCACAACGTCCATTCAAAGAGAGAGAAATACTCGTGGCCATGGCTATCAAATACCAATAATAATAAAACTAAAATCTAATCTACTTTTCCCGTGTTTGGTTGACGAGAAAAAAAAAAAGTTCGTAAGAAGAAAATAAAATCGAAAAAAAGAGAGAGTTTATAATTTTCTTTCCGCTCTCTCTTTCGTTCCAGTCTGCATTTGCCCGATAACCCAAAATATATTATTTAGTTCAAAATCTTAGAAGTGGAGAGAGAGAGAGAGAGAGAGAGAGGCTTACAGATTTTGTCTCCGACCCTGAAGATTTTACCGGAGGACCAGGAAGATAAGTCGGAAGCAGGGTCCCAGCCACGGTCGTCTCCGACCACATGGTGCACTTGGGCTCCGACCCATTTCCCTCCGAGGCTCACCGAGATGATAAACAGAGCAACAACCACCATCCTCAACATCGCAGCCGTTAATTATCACCCAAAACCCAAAAACAGCTTAATAACCCTCTCTCTAGCTTTAAAAATGCTAGAGGCAGAGTAGAGTAGCCTTTTTCAGCTCACTAGGGAACGCTTTCCAGGCAACTTCCTTTCCCAAACCTACTTGGAGCAACAAGGCTGATGAATATGAGCCCACGAGAATGTACCATTTTGATGTTTATAAAGGAACTTCACGATGACTTAACTAAGTTAACTTAACATACCCTTTTGTTAATGGTCCCTTCTAGAGCCACCGCTGGGCTCCCGCTAGGCTAAGATTTTTATTTTTATTTTTATTT
Organism: Carya cathayensis; assembly: GCA_011037825.1. Lineage (NCBI taxonomy): Eukaryota > Viridiplantae > Streptophyta > Magnoliopsida > Fagales > Juglandaceae > Carya > Carya cathayensis. Next base: position 492,700 of record QGSO01000362.1, on the reverse strand, counting down.
TATATCATTTTTTAATACTTTTAACATTTAAAAAAAATTTCATAATAATATTTAATAAATTTTTATTAATCACTAAGAAAAAAAAAAAAAAAAAAAGACTGGAGCGGGATCACCCAACGAGAAAACTAGCATTTTCCTTTGTTAATTAGTTTATAGCTTTTTATTTCTATAAAAGTAAATCACTATCTGGCATACTTTTATATAATATATTACTTATATTTTAGAATAAAAATATATATATATTGAATTACATTAAATTATCTCAATTTATGACTTTATTTGTATAAAATCCTTTTGTGATTAGCCATCGTTTGATTATACAGTTTAAATAAGATAAGATGAGATATTTTGTTGAAAGTTAAATAAAATATTGTTATAATATAATTTTTTAAGAAAAATTCTATATATCATATTACTATTTTACTTACATCTTATTAAATAAGATGTGACATATTTACTATTATTGAATGATAATTTATTGCATATTTTTTTATCATCAAATGGTAGTAAATGGACCACATCATATATAATGAGATACAAATAGAATAGTAGTTTAGTGTATAATATTATTTATTATAATGATGAAATGAGATGAGATGGTTTAATTTTATATAACCAAACCGGTCCAAACATTTCTCTAATCTTACGAATCATCACATGGAAATATTTTTTAAAAAAATAAATTTATAAATTAATGTAATATATGAGATTATAAAAATAATTTTATTATAAAATAAATCTATTATATTATATTTAATCATGTTAATTTATAAATTTATAATTTATTTTCAAGTCAACCACTTGTGTGGATGCAAAAGAGAACCCTAGGCTACTTACCACCAATCAACAACCACAGCGGCATTTCAATCCAAATAAAAACAGCTGAAGTTGTAGGTAAGAATTGTAGCTGTCCAGCGTTTAGTTTACGCTTTTGCTTTTGAGATATTTTTGAGTAATATTATTTACAATTTTGAAATATGCAAGTATCATGCAAGAGAACCGCTTCTAAGCGGTCGAGCTGTAAATCGCACAAAAGCAGCCCTCTATTCAACTGTTGCCACGTAAGGAAATATACTGTAATTTGAATAGGCTCAACCACAGAGAATCAAGAGGAAATATACTAATTTTGTAGCCTTCTCTTCCGTCTTCCTCTTCAAGTATGCCCCTCTCTTCCGTCTGTTTGCACCCACCCAGTCTCAGTCCGATGCCGACGCGACAGAGCCTTTATTTTTTCCGTCTTCCTCTTCCTTGCTACCCCTCTCTTCCTTCTCTTTGCATTGCCCCTCTCTTCCTTGCTGCCTCTCTTTGCACCGCCCCAATCTCAGTCCGACACCGACTATTTTCTACTTAGCATGAGATTTTTATTTAGAACAACAAGAGCCAAAAGATATCAAGCCCAGATTTGGGATACCGCCGGCCAAGAAATGTGTGGGTCTCTTTTCTTTGATTTGAGTTTTTACGATCTGGTGTTATTTTTCCTTTTGGAGATTTTCTGAGTTTCTAGAGGAAAAAGGAAAAAAAAAAATTGATACCCTTGCGGCTTGCCATCCACGTTCAAGCTCCGAGTGCCGAACTCGACGCCAATGGTAGACTTGGACTCGAGGTTGAACTCATTGCGAGTGAACCTCGAGAGCAAACTTGTGCAAAGGGGCCTGAGCTTTGAGGGGACTCAGACGCGATGCCGACGCGATGGGGCTGAGCTTTAATAAGGGGCTGAACTCGCAAGGGGGGGCCGATGTTGTTTTGAAGGGGGCTGAGATCGTGAGGGGGACCAACGTTATTCGAGGGGGTGCGAGGGGGGTAAGCCGTAAGGGGTTGCGTGTTGAAATTGTGAAGGGACAAACTTGTTTATGATGTGGTGCGGGTTCAAAGTAACTGTGGTGGAAGTAATAGGTGTCACTTAACTATTGACTGGCTGTTATTTGATTAATATTAGCCCAACCGGTTCTAAGAAATTCTCATCGTGCAATCATTTAAAAAAAAATATAATTTATTATTAAAAAATTAATTTTTTTATTTAAATCTATATTTATTTAATTTTTTTATTATATGATATTTACATACTCATAACTATAAGTTTTATGCTGCAGTTAATTCTCTTAATAAATTAATTGAGCTATTATTCTATACTGCCGCTGCCACCATTTTTACATTAATGTGATCATGTGTTTGAAACGCATATATATCATACCATATGAATCTCCTGACCCCAACCAGAGAGTATAATATCATTTTTATCATTCCAGTTTTCGGGTTTGTTTAAAGATCAAATTAGAAAAATTAAGTATTTATTCTCTGAATTTGTATCTGACAACTTTTAATACTTGTTGGAAATCCTTCATGACGAACATCATATAAATTTGTCTCGGGTCGGGTCGGGTCGGGCCCAAATCTGGTTTGGACAGGTTCCCAATCCCTACCAAGGACGTGATGACATTAACTTTCATTTTGGTTGTTTTTCCTAAGGAATTAAAGGAACAGTTGATCCATGGGAAAATTGTACGTTCGATCTACGTACCCCTAAAAAACTATAAATTCCGTTGTGACTAGGGGTGGTAGGTATATACACTGGTGCAGATCAAGTACTCAGGATGGAGTTGGTGGGCCAGATAGCGTACTGGAAGACTATATGAAATTTAAATAAGTACGACCTGCATGCTTGGGAAAAGGGTCATAGGTAGTTGTGTAAGTATTATGTAATTTAATAAAAAAAAAAAATTAATATGAAATTTATATAAAAAAAAATTAACTTCTTAATCGTGAATCTCATTATTTTTTAATGTGATTGTGTGACATTTACACATTTCACGATTGTAGGTAGCATTACTTAAATTATAAAGCACTTTTACTTTAATAGTTTGAAAGGCAAGCTGTAATTACAGCCAAGGCATGCATATGGCTCACCCTATTTCGTATGCAGGACGTACGGATTGCTGATAATGAGAATAATCCATTAATATTAATTGATCATAGTTTTGGCACATATGAAGTAGATTGAAGATGAAGAGAGAAGCCGCGCGCTCTCTTTCCCTTGTCAATTTTGGATCGATGAAGAAGAGTCGACCTTCTGATCTTGTCATGTTCAGATCAATGACTTTATTTTTCTTATTTTATAAGCTCTCTTACCTTTCTTTTCTGGGAAGGATGGATGCATTGGGATGGTAACCTCGCATGCAGCTTCGTCTAGATCTAGGCGCATCGATAACATCCAAATTTAAATCCTTACATATAATAACTCTTAACTCTGGCTTAAAATAGAAGCACGCGTGGTTCCTCAGTCATATATCACGTTTCTATTGAGAAATTATATTAATAAGGAAAATTATATACATTATATTACTGTTTCATTTATATCTCACTAAGTAAGATCGATGTGAGACATTTATCATTATTGAATGATAATTTATTGCATGCTTCTTTATCATCAAATGGTAATAAATATGTCACACCATATATAGTAGGATGTAAATAGGATAATGGTGTGGTTTATTAATAGGAAAATTCTATACACCATACTACCATCTTACTTGCATCACACTAAGTAAGATGTGACACATTTACCATCATTAAATGATTATTTATTGTATGCTTTTTTACCATCAAATGGTGATAATTGTGACACATCATATATAGTGGGATGCAAGTGAGATGGTGATATGGTGTATAGCATTACTGTTAATTATATTTACAACTTGACAAGAGTAGACTGCATGTTGATTCTATATATATAGTAGGGGTAGAATTTGATTTCTTATAGGATTTTATTTTAATTTTTTTTAGAAATTAAATTTTATTATGCCAATTATATATGTGTGAAAAGTATGACAGTAATTCACGTCGAATTGCAAGTAAAAAAACCCACTTTCCAATTAATTAATCCATATTTTCCCAATTCTCATGATCAATTAGAAAATCAACCGCCATATAAGAGTAATTAGAAAGGTATATATGGATGTCAGGAGGAAAATAAACACTTGCTAATTAAGTGCCAAAAGTTGAATGTAATAGAATATTAATTTTAGTATGGCTTTGAGGAGACTCATTTTAAATAATTTTTATATAAAAAATTATTCAATATCAATGAGTAGAGCCGAAAAATGACAGAACTAGAATAAAAATTAGTACCATATATTGCTCATCAATATTATGAGTTGTTTCATTAATATGGTAAGCTAACAGAGATTACCAACCAAAGTTTTGAAAATCGTTCCGTTTTGATTAGAATGGTCGAATTTTCCGTTTTAGAATAATGTCTGATATGATATTGGAGTACTCTATTTCATACCAGACAGAATTCCAATCGTTCCGCTCATTCCGTCCAGAATTTAGATTTCGGTCCAAAATTGATTCTGCTAGTTTTTTTTGTAAATATTCCAAATTCCTATCAAGTTTAGAAATAATTGAAAGAGAAAAGTAAACCGAAGCTTAGACTAATTGGTTGGTTGAAATCAAGTTGCTTTTGTCATTCCTGATCTTTGGCCCATCATAATCCCTATATATTAAATGAAATAACTATAGTTGCTTTGATAACCAAGGCATGCAGGAGATTGCCCTTGTAGAACATCTTTTCCAAATTTAACTTTCCTTCCACAAATGACCAATACCAGCTTGCGTGATTCATTTATTCATTGACTTACTTGGTTCACGTGATTGATTTTAAAATTTTCTTCTTGGTTTTAGACTTTCGGACTTGTATTGACTGTTGGGAAGTATTATTAAATTTATCTTTAAAATTTATATTGGTATTATTTTGGAATATAGTTATTATATATATAATTTATTTATATCATGTATATCCCGAAACGGTATATCGAAACGTATCAGTACTAAAATATTCTGTTCCAGTACCTCAACCGAAACGGTTACCAGAACAGAATTCAAAACTTTGGTACCAACATCAGTACATGCATATTTTTTATGGGATCAGTTTGAACTGGGGGTATCAAATCGTGTTAATGGGTTGTATTCATATCGTGTCAAAGTATGTATATTATACTATATAGCTCAACCTTAACCCGACCCATTAAACTTATCGTTTCAAAATCTCAAACCTTAACACGACCCATTAACATAACGGGTTGTGTCGTGTCAATCCGTTTTGACCCATTAGTAAATATTACGAAATAGGTTAATACGATACAATACGATTATTTTCAAACTATTTATGTAAATAGGTTAAATAGGTCCGAAATTAACCAGTTTGACCTAACTAAATTTAGCATAATTTTATATAAATTTAAAAATCACAATATTTATAAAAATTATAAAGCTAAATACAAGTCTAAAATTACAATCCAAACAATAAAAATACCGATATTAAAATTTTAATAATTTTACTTTTAGGTATAAGGGTATAATTGTAACTTTAACTTTCTTAACGTGTCATAACGAGTTGACCTGTTACTAACCCGTTAAGCAATCGTGTCATAACGAGTCAACCTGTTTTGACCCGAATCCATTAAGACTAAACCCTAACCCGCTATTATCGTGTCGTGTTCGTGTTGGGTTAACGGATCGTGTAACATATTGCCACCCCTAATTTGAACTAGTGCTGCCTCAGTTATCCATTTATAACGATTTTAATTTTGACATTTTAAGATTTACACAATGACAAATAAATAAGCTGAGCTTAGTTTTTGACACTACATATATATATATATGTGTGTGTGTGTGTGTGTGTGTGAAATGATATATATATATATATAAATATATATATGAGAAATGATTTAGTGACAAAGAGAAAATTACCGATTAGAAGAAAAAAAAGAAAAGTGCGTTAGCATGCATTCATGATAACAATGAAGTTAATGCATCATCAGGCGTACGCAGAAATTCCTGGTTTCATTACACAGATTATTAATTAACTATATTCTATGAAAACTTCTGAAGCCTATTATAAATAGAATCATCATCAGCCTGCAAGCACACGTCCCCCAGTAGTTCTGCATGCACCATGAAACTGATCCAAATGCAACATTATTTTCCACTCNATATGAGAAATGATTTAGTGACAAAGAGATCTTTATAAAAATAAAACTACAAAATTACTTGGCTTAATATGATATGTTAGACTATAAAGTTAATTTTAATATTACTACAAGAAAACTGTTCGTTTGTAGTCGATTATGTCTTGCTAAAATGCTTAAATGAGTCTATTTTCTTTCTAAATAGTCATTATTGTCGTAAATAATTCATTACAAATACTCAATTTTCTTGTAGAATTTGTAAAGTAGATCTAACAATACCGCATCATATGAAGCCATGTGATCAGTTTGTGAATTTACTTTTATGAAATTCTTTTATAGTTATAACACGCGCATGCATAAACATCTATATGTGTGTATAAACCCTAGTTAAAATTCTGCTTCGATAGGCTTAATTTCTCTCGCTGTATGTATGATCTTTCATACAATAAAAGAAAGAGTAGTACAGTAATGAATTCCGATCCCCAAAACAAAGGGATTAGAATAATGTGCAAGAGAAATTTCACCTTTTACACATAATAAACATATATAGACCATATTAATCCGGATAGAAAACCTGGCCATGCATTTCAAAGTTATTGCGGACGGACATTCGGAATAGACACGATGATCAGTGCCTAGTTGGAGATCAGTAAAATACGATGATGTCAGCCTCTTCTGGCAATTTGAACCTGACCTTCTTTTTCAGCTTCCCAGTTTGGCTTGTGCTTATTAAAGAATCTACAGATTCTAGTACTTCAGCTTCTTCATGAATATCACGTTCCCTTCTCTCCAAGGTGAAACTGTCTGTTGCTTTAGAGGATAAATCTGTATGGAGTACTCCTGTCGAGGATGGGTGTACCCTTTTATAAGAGTGATTGAATACATGCAAATCGCCTTCATTAGTGAAGCAATCTGGCCTGCTTGGGGAAGCCATGATCAACTCCTCTAAAGTAAACTTTCTGATCTTTGCGACCATGTTCTCATCTGGTTGGTGATCGGACTGTCTCTTCTTCTTCTTCATCATCGTGATCTTCTTCTTCTTCTTCTTCCAGAACTCAACTGGTTTCAACACTTGATCAATGATTGCTGATCCTGATCTAGTACTTGTATTATAATTACTAGAATCGGAGCTTAGTACTACTGCTCTAATTGGCTGCTCTCGCTCTGAGCTACAAAGCTTGAAACTGCTGCAACTGGCTCCCATTGAATCCCCTAAAGGGACTTGAAAAACCCAGATGAGAAATGGATTGAATAAGAGCTTTTGATTGGGATTATATATATAAGAGGTTTAGTCGACGGAGAATACGAGCACAATACATAATGGCTTAGTTATTATCCTAGCTAGCTAGGCGCGCGCTATTATCTTATTAAAGCTAGCCGTTGTTTTCGGAAGTAATGAAAACTCTTCTCTTGTTTTCTTGATCTGTAGAATTATCTTGGTTTCAACATAATTGACGGACGTGCGATAGGTATATCTTCTTCGTTTGAAATAAAATGATAAAAGAATCATTAATTGTACTCCTATACAAAACAAGGCATGAAATTTCTTGGCTTCCTATGGAAATTGGGCATTGCAGCATCAAAACGATATATCGAAGGTCACGACAGACGCAAATGGCGGTGAAACCAATGTTAGTCAGTGATCAGTCAAAATATATATAATAAATATATAATATCAAAGAGTAAGATCACGAAACAAATCCTATACATGGAATTTAATTACTAGGAATTTTCAACTTTGGTATAAAAGTTTTAGGCCGTAGCAAACTCAATTCATGATGAATTAACTTTGGTATGAACTAATTATAATTAATTAATTAGGTTTGCAAATATGTGACAGACTAGATGTTCCAAAGGAAAAGGAGACGGTTGAAAGTATACCTAGCTAGTTAATTAGTCTTCTAGATGGATATGATAAAACCTATTTCAAAATCAATAACTGATATTTACCATTTTAGAATATACAAGTACTCTTACTCATTTTCTTTGAAAAAAATAGTTAAGTTTGAAATCCACGTAAAGAAATTATTTTTTAATAATAAAACTCATATTTTTAAAAAAGGAAGTGCACAGAATTTGTACACTTTAAAATTATATATAATAATATTACTCTATAAAACATGCTTATTGATAGATTCAATATATATATATATATGTTGGCTTTAATTGTTCATTCTAGCGCTAGTACTTTTATTTGCATGGTTGGGTTAATTGCATATTGATCTTATGCCCTCGATCGGCCAAGTGATGAATGATGAGAGGCCTCAACTGCACTATTTCTATCAGCTTCCGTGGCTTCTTCGATACGAATTTACTTGAGTACTGCACACAATACTTAACTCATGATCATACGGAGATGCATTAATACAAGTTTTACAACCTTCACACAAAAATTTTAATGAGGAAAGATCATAAGATCAGCATGATCATGACATGCATGCATGTATGTCATCAGATCGAATACGAGTTTGATCAACTGATCATGAAATAATATAATTAATGCCTGTGTGCAAAACAATTTTTATAATAAGTATTAATTTCCCCCAAAAATTAGCATAAAATTACTATATATTGAGACTCGATTAGTGCGAATACAAAGACAATCAATCAATACAAAGACAATTGATCGAGACAAGGCCCCATAAAGGGCAGCCCCGGCCCCTAGCTAGCTAGCTAGTTTAAGCCACTGAGAAGGGGGGGGGGGGGGGGGGGGGGGGTCTTGGCACTATATATTGGCCATTTGGTTGTTCAAAATCTGACTTTTTTTGGGTCATCGTGGGGGCAAAGACAGGATGCTTTAATGCATGCTTTTCTCTATTTGAATTCGGACCATCTCCTAGTGGGGAAGGCTGTATTAGAGCATACCATGCAATCCTCAACATCATCTTTGTTTTTGAATAAAGGGAAGGCACTAACTAATGCTGCGAGCTAGTCTGTTAATTTTTATTCTTTGATTTGTTTATGCTGAGTTGTACATAAGGGCACCATTGTATTTTCATTTAATAGGTTGTTATGATATTCTTTTCTGTAATTGTATATACACGGGTTGATGTTCAATTTATACACATAACAGAAAGAGATTTTTTCCTTTCACCAATTTCTAGGTTTCTTGCTCTGTATTCCATTTTGTTACATGGTATCAGCGCTCCCTTCGATCCCAAATCCACCCCATGTCAAGCACCTCTGATAAAGAAGATTCTAACACTATCCTCAAACCTTTGAGTGGAAGGTATCTCAACTTTTTAGATCCTTTCAATCCCTTTTGCATAGACAATGATGATAATCCAACCGCTGCTTTGGTCTCAAACCTTTTAATTGCCGATAACTACATCAGTTGGTCTCACGCTGTTAGCCATGCTCTTCGTGCCAAGAACAAGCTTGGTTTTATCAATGGCACTCTTCCAAAACCAACCGATGCTGCAGATCCCGTCCTTGAAGCTTGGGAATGATGCAATGATCTAGTAGTTTCTTGGCTTCAAAATTCGATAAGCGCATTTGTTAAATCCAGCCTTGCTCTGGTCGATGATTTCAGAATTCTTTGGCTCGAACTTCAGGACCATTTTACACAACAAAATGGTCATCATATTTTCCAATTGAAATGCGACCTTGCTAGCCTCTCTCAAGGTCAAGATTCTATTAGCATTTATTTTGGCCGTTTGAAAGCTTTTTGGGATGAATTGGCTATTTATGACCCTCTACCTGATTGTGATTGTAGAAAGCTGAAAATTCTTCACAATCGCTACAACAAAGACTGTGTTATACAGTTTCTCATGGGCCTCAACGATGCTTATTCCTCCTCACGAGATCAGATTATGCTTATTGAGCCCCTACCCCTTCTTAATCGAGTTTTCTCCATGATTCAACAACAAGAACGTCAACACCTCATGCTTCACCAATCCCCTACCCCTGACCTTATGGCTATGATGGCTTCCATCCACCAAACCAAACCAGAAATCTTTCTCATCCAACACCTAGAAATCAACCCGCCCCTACTACAATCATTGCAAAATTCAGGGCCACTCCCTTGAGAATTGTTTTAAGGTAGGAAATGCTACTTCACTCTGTGTTCCCATTGTAACATGACTGGTCATTCCATTGACAAGTGTTATAAACTACACGGGTATCCATCTGGTCATAAACTCCATGGAAAGACTAAGAACTCTACTGCTACTGTTGCTTCATCTCGGCCTTGTTCCAATGAAGATATTGATGAGGAACCCACTGAGCCCATGGCTCTCACCAAGAGCCAATACAATCAACTCCTTGCGTTGCTAAATTCTAAGGACTTCAGCTTAGCCATGGCCACCATCTCGGTTGCTCAACCCTCTTCTCATCCTATTCCCAACTCTAAAGTTTCTGGTATGGCCACCTGTTTATCCACACACACACACACGCACCTGTTTTATCACAAACTCCCCCTTGGATTATCGATACCTGAACAACAGATCATATGATTTATTGCCCCTCCCTTTATACATCCATCACTACTACTGTTTCCTCTTTGGTTAAATTACCTAATGGTGCAGCTGTCCCTGTTATTCACATTGGTGTTGTACGTTTATCACCAACTTTAGTGCTTCAAAATGTGTTTTGTGTTCCCTCATTGAAATTCAATTTAATTTCTACCAAAAAGCTTGCTCTTAACTCGGCTTGCTGTCTTATTTTCTTCTCTCATTCGTGCTTTATATAGGACTTAGCCTCATGGACAACGATTAGGATGAGTGAGGTAAGAGGAGGCCTATATCATTTGCTGCGATTTGGTGTGTCACCTTCAGCTTTAGTTGATGTTTTCCCAGCTTTCCTCCATAAAGACCAGCCTCTTAGTGGTTCTATTACTTGCAAGGATTCCAATTCTGATTTGTGGCATTGTAGGCTTGGACACATTTCATTTTCTAGACTCCTTTTAATCAATGATCCCTTTGTAAGACAAACTATGAATTCTACTAATCAATCATCTTGTTTTGTTTGCCCTTTGGCCAAGCAACATCGTCTTCCTTTTCCAATTTCCACAACTAAGTCTCTTCATGCATTTGATATTGTTCACTGTGACATATGGGGCCCTCACCCCACTGTTGCAATCGATGGTTCTTGATTTTTCCTAACTCTTGTTGATGATTTCTCAAGGACCACATGAGTCTACATGCTCAAAACCAAATCTAAAGTAAGACAATGTATTGAAAGTTTTTACTCCTTAATTGAAACACAATTTGACAAAAGAATCAAAGTGCTTAGAAGTGAGAATGGCAAAGACATCTCTATGACAAATTTCTTCAAATCCAAGGGTATTATCCACCAAACAAGTTGTGTCGAAATACTCCAACAAAATGGGATAGTTGAGCGTAAACATTAGCACATCATGAATGTAGCTCAGACATTACAATTTCAATCTAATGTTCCTCTCAAATATTGGAGTGATTGTATCCTAACTGCAATGTACATTATAAACAAGACCCCCACACCATTACTTCACAATAAAACCCCCTTTGAAACCATTTTCAATAAACCCCCCACTTATCATCCATGAGAGTCTTTGGTTGCCTTAGTTTTGCTTCCACTTTATCTCATGGACGAAAGAAGTTTGATCCGAGAGGTAGGAGATGTGTGTTTGTAACAGCCCGCTAAAATTATCAGTTTTGGATTATTTCCCGACAGCAATCACATCTCTCTTGTCTTTACCCTCATCTGGAATCACGCGTATAGTTTATCTTTTCCGTAAATCACGTATTTTGTTCTTCACCGACAGCTGTAAAATCATGAGTCTTCCAAGACCACGCCTAGCCTTTCTCAAGCCCAAACTACCACTTTATGTGGTGGACAGCCACCGTACGCCGCCACGTACGTTCCTCCGACGCATGTTCGTGACGAACAACGAGCGACGCACGGGTTATCCCGTCGATGGTATAACCTTCTATCTCTAGTTATTTTACGTTTAAAATAGTTGGTTGGTTTGTGGATTGTGTAGTTGTATTTGTGGAATTCGTTGCGTAGTTGTGAAGCGAAGTGTGGTTGTGAAGTGTTGCGTTTGATTGTGTATTTTGTGGACTGTGCTGTGAAGTATAGGCGTGAGATGGATGCCGTAGATGTGATACGGCGGGTTGTGTGAAGAGAATACGCGTGTAGCGTATTCTGTGTAATGCAGCGACGCGCCGCGCGACGTGCACTGTAGTGATGTGTGTCGTAGAAGGAAGGGAGTACGCATGTAGTGTACTCCGTGTTGTATGGCGATGCATCGTGTGATGTGCATCGTGTTGATGAGAGTTGTAGCGAAGGAAGTACGCGTAGCGCGTACTCCGTGTCGCGTAGCGATGCACCGTGAGACGTGTATCGCAGTGATGGGTATTGTAGTGTGGATGGAAGAGAGTTCACGTGAGTGTACTCTGTATTAAGTCGTGATACATCGGATGGCGTGTCACGAAGGGTTGAATGGCGTAGCAGAGAAGTGTGGAGCGTATGGTGTAATGTTGGGAAACTGTATGACAGTGTCCCGAAGCAGTGATGATATGGATTATAGTCCGGGATGACTGGTGTCATCTTGTGGTTGACTATGGCTAAGAGTATATGGATTGAGAAATGAGTTGTTTGTTTGGTTGTTATTGATAATTTTAATGAACTTGTTTTAGTGCAAAGGCTTTCTGAAGTCAATTTATCTCTTCCGAGTATAGTGAAACCTCAAGTTGGCCGTGGTGTTGCAAGTGCTTACAATATGGCAATTGAGTTCAGAAGTGAAAATCTTAAGGACTCGAGTGTTCCTCTTCCAGCTGTTGTGCAGTTCCTCGTGTCTCGCGCTCTATTCTCATAGAACGCGACGATCGAGGTAAGTTAGCCTCTAACTTACTATCAGTTTATTGTGTATGTGTGATGGGTAAGAGAACTACAATTTATGTATGTATGTTATCGTATATGCCATGTCATGCTATGTCATTACATGTTTATCTGTTACGTATGATTTAATCTCTCATGAATAATTATCTGTTAAATAATCTTTTCTGCCATACAATGATGTATGTTATAAGTATGCCATGTTAAGTATGCCATATGATACATGTATGCCATGAAATGTTTATGATTAAATCATATTATGCCATTTACAAGTATACGCCATGTTAGAAAAGTATATGATATTAAATAATATCACATGCATTAAGAAAGATAAGACATGTTATGTTATAATAATGCGTGGGGCCACAACAACTGTGGAGTACGTATTATATTTATGTTATTTATAATGCGTGGGGCCACAACAACTGTGGAGTACGTATTATATTTTATGTTATTTATAATGCGTGGGGCCACAACAACTGTGGAGTACGTATTATATTTTATGTTACTTATAATGCGTGGGGCCACAACAACTGTGGAGTACGTATTATATTTATGTTACTTATAATGCGTGGGGCCACAACAACTGTGGAGTACGTATTATATTTATGTTATGTTATTTATAATGCGTGGGGCCACAACAACTGTGGAGTACGTATTATATTTTATGTTATTTATAATGCGTGGGGCCACAACAACTGTGGAGTACGTATTATATTTTATGTTATTTATAATGCGTGGGGCCACAACAACTGTGGAGTACGTATTATATTTTATGTTATTTATAATGCGTGGGGCCACAACAACTGTGGAGTACGTATTATATTTAATGTTATGTTACTTATAATGCGTGGGGCCACAACAACTGTGGAGTACGTATTATATTTATGTTACTTATAATGCGTGGGGCCACAACAACTGTGGAGTACGTATTATATTTTATGTTACATGAAGTATGGGGCCACAACAACTGTGGAGCATACACTACATGAGACACAGCAATTGTGACATGTAGAATACGTGGGGCCACAACAACTGTGGAGTACGTATTATATTTTATGTTATGTGAATTCATGGGGCCACAACAACTGTGGAGCATGAAGTATGGGGCCACAACAACTGTGGAGCATACACTACATGAGACACAGCAATTGTGACATGTAGAATACGTGGGGCCACAACAACTGTGGAGTACGTATTATGTTTTATGTTACTTGAATACGTGGGGCCACAACAACTGTGGAGTACGTATTAATGCACGTTATTAATCAAGACAATTAAATAAGATTCCAAGTTTATGTTAAGTCAAGTTTCAGATCAAGTTCATGTTATGTTATGCTCACGTACATGTTATGTTCATGTTCATGTTATGTTCCAAGTTCATGTTCACATCATGTTATGTTCACGTTTATGATACGTTCAAGCTCACGTTCATGTTATGTTATGTTCATGTCCATGTTATGTTTCACGTTCATGTTATGTTGATTGTTCATGTTATGTTTTAAGCTTAAGTTCATGCCATGTTAAGTCAAGTTCAGTTCACGCTTAAGTTCTGGTTAAGTCATGCTATATGTCAAGTTATACTATGTTTATGTATGACTATAATTATGCATTTATGCTTTTACTGCCATGCATGCATTTTTAACCTGTGTGTGAGTTTTATGTTAACTTACTGAGATTTGTAATCAAATCTCACTGTGGTAGTCCCAACTACCATTCCCCCGAATGGTAGATCTTGTTACAGGACCCAAAGGAGAATTGGAATCTGACCAACTGAATACGGTCGACTAGGCCACGGTGCGATGTTGATGATGGTATAGTATTTAACTTAGGTTAATACTTGTACTTTTGGAGTTGTATCTCAAGTATTCTTTTGATCACAACCATTTTAGACTAGTGTGGTGATCACGGCTTTTTAGTATGCCTTTATGTATGAATTATGTTTCAAGTATTTGGGATATATTTAGTTTGGTGCATAGTATTGCTAAAGAAAAAGATTATCCGCTGCGAATATTGCATAATGCTAGATGCATGTTAGAAACATTGCATCTTATATGTCATGAACGGGGGCAGGTAACCTTGTGTTGCATGTCCCGACGCTTCAAATGTCCGTTCAATCCCAAGCGGAATTTGGGGGCGTCACAGTGTTCCTAGGTTTCCCGTTTGGAGTAAAAGGTTTCAAGCTGTTAGACATATAAACCAACCAAATTTTGTATTCTCGGGATGTTGTGTTTCATGAAAGAGTTTTTCCATTTAATACAAAGTCTTCTGAGTATGATACATCTCTCCCCTCCACCATCCCTCTCACCACACCTACTGCTTTCAATTTTAATTCCCAGAACCTCACTTCAAACAATCCTACCCCCCTTCCCAACAATGCTCATCAATTTTCACTCTTTGCCCCACCAACTCCTGCCCCTCCCCCACTAGTTTCTTCTCCTTCTACACTATCAACTTCTCCCTCTACCACCCTTTCTTTACCTACACCCCTTCCTTCACTCCCACCTCTTCCTTGCAGGTTAACCAGACTTAGGCGTGCACCCAAATTTTTACAGGACTTCTATTGTCAACAGGCAACTCTCATTCCTTCCAACCAATTGTTGACAATGAAGCTTGTACCTCTACCAGGTAAGTCTTTTCCTCTTGCAAATACTTTATTTTATCATGCTTTTTCACCCACTTATCAAGCTTTTTTCACTTCTATCTCTACCCATTTTGAACTAAAAATCTATAGACAAACCCTTAGCCACCCGGGATGGTGCCAGGCCATGGACACTAAATTGGTTGCCTTAGAAGCTAACAACACTTGGATACTTACAGATTTGCCTCCCATAAAACTTCCAATTGATTGTAAATACATTTATAAAATCAAATATCACTCCGATGGCTCAATTGAGAGATTAAAGGCTCGTTTAGTAGCCAAGGGCTACACCCAACTTGAAGGAGTTGATTTTCACGAGACATTCTCACATGTTGCCAAATTGGTAACCGTGAGTTGTCTTCTTGCCATTGCTTCAATTAAGAGTTGGCATTTACATCAATTTGATGTAAATAATGCCTTTTTACATGGGGATTTAAATCAGAAAATTTACATGAAGAAACCTCCCGGTTACACCAAAGGGAAACCCACTCAAGTTTGTAGGTTACTCAAAAGTTTATATGGCCTCAAACAAGTTTCGAGGCAATGGTATTCTAAGTTTGTAGGTTTCTCTCGATCTAAGGCTGATTACAGCCTTTTCACCAAAGAGGTTAATGGTTCTTTCATAGCTTTACTTGTGTACGTTGATGACATACTTGTGGCTAGTAATGATCTTGCTTGTGTGAATGCCTTGAAGGATTTTCTTAACAACAAATTCAGAATAAAGGATCTCGGCTCATTGAGGTATTTTCTTGGAACTAAAATTGTTAGATCCTCCAAGGGCATTCATTTGTGCCAAAGGAAATACCTTTTGGACATTCTAGTAGATTCTGGAAATCTGGGCAGCAAGCCAACTAAAGTTCCCATGGAGCAAAATCTCAAGTTAAGTCAATCTTCAGGCCAACCATTATCAGACTCAAGTGTGTATTGGAGATTAATTGGCCGTCTTCTCTATCTCACAATCACTCGACCCAACATTTGTTATAGTGTGCAAACCTTGAGTTAATTTATGACTCATCCTATTGATTCCCTCTCATTAGCAGCTCAGAAAATTTTGAAGTATCTTAAGGCTACACTTGGACAGGGTTTACTTCTCTCTAGTTCATCGTCTCTTCAACTCAATGCCTATTGGGACTTGGATTGGGTCCCATGTCTTGACACCAGGCTCTCAGTGATAGGTTATTGCATATTCTTTGGCTCCTATTTGATTTCCTGAAAATCAAAGAAGCAATCTATTGTGTCTCACTCCTCAACCGAGGCTGAGTATCGTTTGATGGCAGCAACATGCTCGGAACTCACATGGCTGCACTACATCCTCTCTGCCCTTCAAGTATCTCATCCAAACTGCCTTCTTGCACTGTGACAAAAAAGCTACCATCCACATTGCCACCAACCCTGTTTTTCATGAGAGGACAAAACATATAGAACTCGATTGCCACTTGATATGTGACCAAATTTAAGAGGGTAGCATCCAAACCTCTCATGTTTCAAGTGCTCATCAATTGGTTGATATTTTCACTAAGGCTCTACCCTCCACTGTTCTTCACCATCACTTATCCAAGATGGGAGTTCTTAATCTGCACTCTCCATCTTGCAGGGGGTATTGGAGCATGCCATGCAATCCTCAACATCATCTCTATTTTTGAACAAATGGAAGGCGCCAACTAACATTGAGAGGTAGTCTGTTAATTTTTATTTTTTGATTTGTTTATGTTGAGTTGTACATAAGGGCAACATTGTATTTTCATTTAATAGGTTGTTAGAATATTCTTTTCTGTAATTGTATATACACAAGTCGATATACAGATTATACACATAACAGAAAGAGATTTTTTCCTTTCACCAATTTCTGGGTTTCCTGCTCTGTATTCCATTTTGTTACAGGCTGGAAGCATTAATTGATGGAACTAGTTCGATGAGTGCAAATTTAAGTACCCTTACCTCTACTAATAGGAATATTCAGCGTCGACATGAGGGAACCTTACGTACGTAGAACATAAAAATCAATACTATTGACAACGTATTGCAGTTAGGTGCCATATTGTGTCGGCCAATATTGCATCAATTGCCACTACAACAAATACATCCTATTGCCGCCAAATGTTTTTGCAGCAAATGTGGAAAAATTTGCAAATAATGACCAAAAAGCCACAGAAAAGTACCGCCACATTTTTGCCAATAATAAATTGCCAATTTAACTACTACTTTTGGCAATCTCAAATTTTGACGAAAATAATGGTCTATCTTGGCAATTTATGCCGTTTCCATAAGACATTTATTTTGCCAGTAATATGGCAAACAACCCTTCCAATCTCGAACACTAAACTCATTTCCTGGAATGCAACCTTACCACTAATATGCTATCTCATCAATTCATAACTTGGGTATAACTAACTTACCACACATATATGTTGTTCGTAATAGATGGATTTTGGGAACTTATGTCGCCAAAAAAAGACCCGTTTGGCAACTTGTATGACTCACAACTTCTTACTTGCGATGAGGTTATATGTGTTGAGTCCGACTTCAATTGGCTTTTCGTACAACTTGATTTCCTTGTAATATGTTAGTATTGGCAACTATTTGTTCTGGATAATACTTTTTAGCTGGAAATTTGGCTCATCCAGTCTGCCTTATAGCTGTTAACCTATATTGTCTAGATCATGAATTTTTGGCAATTCAGCAAAGCCAAAAATAACTATTATTGGCCATCTCATTCTTCACTATAGCTCAATTTATTTGCAGCTTGCATTTACGTATATATTCCGAATACGACTACCTTCATTGTATTGGCTGAAATTGAATGGTCCTGATGATGCATTGTTGCCAATAATACTCCTTTCCCACAAAACCTCTCCATGAAATTAAATACGTGGAGATTTACCTGGCCTGCGTAACAACTTAGCATTTCAACCTACTTTCCTATACCTTATCTGTTTTTCCAGTACTACACTACAATTCCATATATTTGTAATTTATAAATATTATTGGTAAATTGTAGTACTAAGTGGATGATTCCCCCCTTAGCCGCAGTACCTTTCCAAAATATAATCAATAAATCAAGATTTCAGTTTGTTGCCCAGATGACTAACACAAGAGGGGGGGTGAATTGAGTTGTATTTAAAAAAAATAACAATTATAAATCAAATATACAATATCAAATATAAACAAAATACGAAATAGCAATAAATATAAAGAGTAAGGGTAAGAGAGAATCAAACTCAGTATGTTAACGAGGTTCGGCCCCACTGCCTACGTCCTCGCCTCAAGCTACCCCTTGAGGATCCCCGAATTCACTATTCAACCTCCTTCAGGTGGAGGTAAAAACCTATTACACCTTTGAACAACACCGCTACAAAGGATCCGTGTAGAACACCCTCTACACTTGCAATCACCTTACACGTGGTGATTCAACGATTCCCTGTGTAGAACACTTTCTACACGCACAAGGGTTGTACACACCCTTTTACTGATACAAGAATTGATAGTGGGTAGAATATCAGAAAACACTCCTCAATGAGTGAAATAAGAACAATACAGCACAACCTATATCTCTCAAAATGAAAAAGGATTAAGGCTCAATGCTTAGAGAAGAGAGAATGAAAGCTTTGAATGAGAGTTGTATGCTCTTGGTGTTGTGAATGTGAAGCTCTCAAATGATCTATTTATAGGCATATGAGACTTCATATTCAAATTTAAAAAGATTCACATGTCAAAGACATCATCATTCATTTTTCAAAAATTTCAAACCTAATCTTTTTACTTTTTGCATGTGACAAAATGAGCACACTTTACTTTTCAAAAAATTCAAACCTAATCTTTTACTTTTTGCATATGACAAAAGGAGCACACTTTACTTTTCAAAATTTTCAAACAAAGGCATCTTCCTTTTGCATAAGTCAAGAAAAGCATCAATCACTTTTGAAAATATTCAAATAAAACATGCACATGTGAAAGATGACAATCAATCATCTTTAATATTTTCAAAGTTCAACCCTTTAATCATGGCATGCACATGTGAAAGATGACAATCAATTATCTTTCAAAATTTTCAAATTTAATTTTCAAAATATTCATGCACATGTGGAAAATGTATTTTAATGCTTTATGATAAAATATTAATTTTTGAGCCTTAATCCTAATTTCGAATTTTAAAGAGATTTACAACATTATTCTATGACTTTAATGTGAACTTGCTCCCTTCTTGCTCATGCTTGGTTTCTTGATGTGCTTGACTCCATTGTGTAGATAACTTGAGCTTGAGACTCCTTTATTCTATGAATTCATTTGTTATCATCAAAATCCATGTGTAAATATATAATTACACAAAACTTGAAACCTTAGGTTTAACAATCTCCCCCTTTTTGATGATGACAAATACTTGATAGAACCTGAAGCCTGTATTAATACTTAAGCTCCCCCTGAGAATGTGCGTTAGTTTTTCAAAAAAAAAAAAATAAATATAATTCCAAGCATATATAACAAGTTTAACAATTTAAACAATATTAATGTTCTAGTCTAAAACTTCTCCCCCTTTTGGCATCATTAAAAAGGATCGACAGCAAGTAAATAGACTGAAGAAAACGGTGCGTTAAAAAACACTGTAGATAGTTGAAAAAGAGAGCCGTCCGTGACCCGACAAGTCCTGCAAAGCCTCGAGGCCTAACTCTATGAATTTAGTGCGGTTGAAGATAGAAACAAATCGCCTGATGTTGTTGACAAACGAGATTGAAGGCTCCGAGTTTCTAAAAAAAATGTCTTTTTCACTGATCGGGAAAAAACACATTGCTCTTTGACTTGGATGATAGCTCGTCTTGTTCTTTATACTATCTCTATAAAAACAGTCTTAAAGTTCATCCAATCCGCATCAAGTTTTCTTCTTATCTCTATAACTCATCTGCATTCCTTCAACATTCTCGCTTTAAGTTTTCAATTCCTTTCTCAATGGCTCATTCTTCTACATCTCAACCTCCTGTCCTTTCTGCAGCTGCCATTGGTGCTATGTTGCAGCAAGAAAATAATAGTATGGCAAATAAGTCAGACTCCGATGCTATCTACGACTTGGTGAGTCTCGGGACTCGCTACTCATCCTCTATTGTTGCTTTTTCCCAGCGGGTTCAAGCAAAAAACCATGAGGTTGAAAAGCTTAAGGAACAAATTGTTGTACTTCAACGAATTGTTCAAGAGTCTCACACAAGGGAAGGAATCCTTCGGCAGAAGAATAAAAAGTTGAAATCTCTATTGGATTCTTCATTCCGCTTGCCAGTTCCCATGAATAGGGATGACATGATATTGTATGAAGAGAATGAGCGTCTCAAACATGAGGCTAAGAACCTCAAGTTTATGTAAAAGTATTTAAGAAAAATCTATCTATTTTTATGAACTTTGATCTGTCTTTTAAGAGATATTCATAATATGCATCATACCTATTTCTCTTCTAATCATAGATAATCTATCTTCTGGTAAAGGTTTTGTGAATATATCTGCTAACTGATCGTGTGTGTTTGTGAACTCTAGTACTATATCGCCTTTCTGCACATGATCTCGAAGAAAATGATATCTTATTTCAATATGCTTAGTTCTAGAATGTTGTATTGGGTTTTTTGAAAGATTTATAGCACTTGTATTATCACATTTGATTGGAATGTGATTATACATGAGTTTAAAATCTTCAAGTTGTTGCTTCATGTAAAGAACTTGAGCACAACAACTACCCGCAGCAACATATTCTGCCTCAGCAGTAGATAGTGCAACAGAATTTTGTTTTTTACTAAACCAGGAAACTAATGCATGACCTAAGAAGTGACATGCTCCACTAGTGCTTTTTCGATCTATTTTACAACCAGCATAATCTGCATCTGTGTAGCTGATTAGATCGAAAGATGTGTGTTTAGGGTACCATAACCCTAGGTTAATTGTACCACTAAGATATCTAAGAATGCGCTTAACTGCAATTAAATGAGATTCTTTTGGAGATGATTGAAAACGTGCACATAAACACACACTGAACATAATATCTGGTCTACTGGCTGTCAAATATAATAAGCTACCAATCATACCTCGATATACTTTCGAGTCAACTGTCTTACCGGATTCATCTTTATCAAGTTTAGTAGATGGGCTCATTGGTGTTCCAGTTTCCTTAGCACCTTCCATCCCAAACTTCTTCAGCAATTCCTTAATATATTTTGATTGATTGATGAATGTCCCACTTTTTACTTGCTTAATTTGCAATCCGAGAAAGAATGTAAGTTCTCCCATCATGCTCATTTCAAATTCATCCTGCATAGTCTTAGCAAAAACTTGACACATATTTTCATTAGTAGCACCGAATATTATATCATCAACATAAATCTGAACCAAAAGAATATCATCATTTTCGTATTTAATGAAAAGAGTTGTGTCGATTTTTCCTCTTGAGAAACCTTTTTTAATCAAGAAACCACTGAGTCTCTCGTACCACGCTCTAGGAGCTTGTTTGAGTCCATATAGTGCTTTTGTGAGTTTGAAAACATGATTTGGAGAAATATGATTTTCAAAACCTGGAGGTTGCTCAACATATACCTCTTCATTTATAAAACCATTTAAGAAAGCACTTTTAACATCCATTTGAAAAAGTTTGAAATCTTTATAACAAGCATATGCAAGTAGCATTCGAATAGCTTCTAATCTTGCGACTGGTGCATATGTCTCATCATAATCAATTCCTTCTTCTTGATTGTAACCTTGGGCTACAAGTCGAGCCTTATTTCTAGTAATGACTCCGGACTCATCTTTCTTGTTTCTAAAAACCCATTTTGTTCCAATAATAGTATGATTTTTGGGTTTAGGAACAAGTGTCCAAACATCATTTCTTTCAAATTGATTAAGCTCTTCTTGCATAGCTAGAATCCAAGATTCATCAAGAAGTGCTTCATCAATATTTTTAGGTTCAATCTGAGATAAAAAAGCAGTATGATTGCAAATATTTCTAAGAGATGATCGAGTGCTTACACCTTGTGAAGGTTCTCCCAGAATTTGTTCCACTGGATGATCTTTCACAAATTTCCACTGTTTGGTTGCATCTCGTATTAAATTTTGATGATCTTTCCTGATGTCTCCATGTTGGACTTCCTCTATTGTGTTCTCTTTGTTGAGATTGAGACTTTCTGTATTATTTATACCTCCTGTTTCTTCATCAATGGATTTCTTGGAGAGTAGAGAATTAGATTCATCAAATACTACATGCATAGATTCTTGTACAGTTAAAGTCTTTTTATTGAATACTCTATAAGCTTTACTATTTGTAGAATACCCGAGAAAAATACCTTCATCCGATTTTGCATCAAATTTGCCTAAATTATCCCTGTCATTCAAAATAAAACATTTGCATCCAAATACATGAAAGTAACCAATGTTGGGCTTTTTCTCATTCCAAAGCTCATAGGGGGTTTTATCTAATTTAGACCTTAACATAACTCTATTTATAACATAACATGCAGTACTTACCGCTTCGGCCCAAAAATAACTAGGCAAGTTGTTCTCATTAAGCATTGTTCTTGCCATCTCTTGAAGAGATCTATTTTTCCTCTCTACTACCCCATTTTGTTGAGGAGTTCGAGGAGCAGAAAAATTATGCACAAAACCATTTTCATCACAAAATGTTTCAATATTTTTATTAACAAACTCTTTTCCCCTATCACTTCGGATACTTGAAATAGTATAGCCCTTTTCATTTTGAATTCTCTTGCATAACTTGGTAAAAGCATTATGTGCCTCATCTTTATGAGCAAGAAAGATGACCCAAGTATATCTAGAGAAATCATCAACAATAACAAAAGCATAATATTTTCCTCCTAGACTTGCAACTCTATTTGGTCCAAAAAGATCCATGTGTATCAGTTGCAGTGGTCTAGTAGTGGAAATATATTTCTTGGTTTTAAAAGAAGTTTTTGTTTGTTTACCAAATTGGCATGCATCACAAATTTTGTCTTTAAGAAAATTTGCCTTTGGTAAACCTCTCACAAGATCATTTTTTGAAAGTTTGGAAATAAGTTCCATGTTGGCATGACCTAGTCTTCTATGCCATAACCAATTAGTTTCATTTTGTACTGAAAAACAAATAGCATCTTGTGAGGTAATTTCTTCAAAATCGATTGTATAAACATTATTACTTCTAAAGGCAGTAAAACAAATGTTATAATCATGATCATTCAAAATAATGCACTTATCCATTTTGAAAGTAACTGTAAATCCTTTATCACATAATTGACTTATACTCAAAAGATTATGTTTTAGACCTTCAACAAGTAGAACATCTTCAATTATGAGAGAAGATTTATTACCAATTTTACCTATTCCCACGATCTTCCCTTTCGAGTTGTCTCCAAATGTCACGTGTCCTTCTTCTTTAGATCTAAGATCAAAGAACTTAGTCTTGTCTCCCGTCATGTGTCTTGAACATCCACTATCTAAAAACCATTTGTTTTTGCTTGTAGAGGACTTCATGCATACCTATAAAAACAATTAAAATGATTTTTCTTGGTACCCAAGTTCTTTGGGTCCTTTATTTATTAGTATTAGAAGAAACAAGATTTTTAGGTACCCATATGGCCCTAATAGTCATTGTATGTTTTCTTCTAATAGGACAAGTATGATAATTATGACCATTTCTATTACAAAAATTACAAATAGCATGTGACATATATGAAAATCTTGAATGATTATAATAGTATCCTTTTTTGACAAACTTATTATGAAAAGAATTTTGAATATTAGACTTTGATGTAGAAGGATTATCAAAGAAGTTTTTATAAGGTTTGAACTTTTGTTTTGGCATATATCCCAAGCCTGCCTTGTCAAAAACACATCTTTGACTACCAAGAAGTTTTTCAAAATTTCTTTTTCCATTCGTAAAGTTTTCAACAATATTTTCTAAATCAGTTTTCTTTTTCTTCAACTCAAGATTTTCGTCTTTCAAAACAATATTTTCTTTTCTTAAAATATCAATTTCGTTTGTTAAAGAAGAATTTTTCTTTTTCAAAGCAGTATATTTGATACCCAATTTTTCAAATTCTTCATATACCTCTTCTAAAACATTTTGCAATTCTTCATATGAAGGATTTTCAATATTATCAAAATTTGTTACCTCAATATCATCTTTAGCCATAAGACAGAGATTTGCTGATTCTTCATTGCTTGCTTCACTATCTGAGCTACTTGAATCATCATCCCATGTAGCTTTCATTGCTTTCTTGCCTTTGTTTCGATCTTTCTTTAGCAGGGGACAATCTGGCTTGATATGACCAGGCTTATTGCATTTATAACAAATTAAAGTATCATTTTTACCTGAATCTTTCTTGGAAAACTTTTTGAATGATTTCCTCGGAGGAGTTTTATTTTTCTTTAAGAATCTCTGAATTCTTCTTGTTATCATCGCAACTTCTTCATCTTTATCGTCATTTTCCTCATCTTCATCACTTTCACTTTCATGAGGAACAGCTTTAAGTGCCAAGCTCTTCTTTGGCTTTCCTTCTTCTTCTCCTCTTTTCAATGTGTACTCATGGGTGATAAGTGACCCGATGAGTTCATTCACTTCGAGCTTCTTGAGGTCTCTAGCTTCAAGAATCGCTGTCACTTTTGATTCCCAACGTTTTGGTAGAGAGTTGAGAATTTTTCTTACCATTTCCACTTTGGAATAAACTTTGCCAAGAGCTGTCAAGCTGTTTATGATGTTAGTAAAACGAGTGTGCATGCTAGAAATAGATTCATCATCATTCATCTTAAACATTTCATATTCATGAGTAAGAATATAAATTTTTGATTCCTTAACTTGAGAAGTTCCTTCATAAGTAACTTCCAAGTTATCCCAAATTTCTTTTGCCGTAGCACAAGTCATTACTCTATTAAACTCATTACCATTGAGAGCATTATATAATAAATTCATAGCAGTTAAATTCAAAGTATAAAGTCTATCGTCTTCACGATTAAACTCTTCTTCTTCCTTTTTGACCTTTACTCCATCAACCACTTTTGTTGGAATATAAGGTCCATTTACAATGCATTTCCAGATTTCTCGACCTTGAGCCTGAAGGAATATTC
Source organism: Carya cathayensis (assembly GCA_011037825.1). NCBI lineage: Eukaryota > Viridiplantae > Streptophyta > Magnoliopsida > Fagales > Juglandaceae > Carya > Carya cathayensis. Next base: position 467,197 of record QGSO01000362.1, on the reverse strand, counting down.
TCATTCTAACTTTCCAGAATGAGTAATTGTCTCCACAAAAGAGTGGAGGCCGACTGCTAGATTGACCTTCACCAAATGAAGCTGCAATGTTAGCCATAAGATCTTAACTCAAAAGATAGTTAATCTTATAATAGAGCTTTAGCTCTGATACCAATTGTTGCCCAGATGACTAACACAAGAGGGGGGGTGAATTGAGTTGTATTTAAAAAAATAACAATTATAAATCAAATATACAATATAAAATATAAACAAAATATGAAACAACAATAAATATAAAGAGTAAGGGTAAGAGAGAAGCAAACTCAGTATGTTAACGAGGTTCGGCCCCACTGCCTACGTCCTCGCCTCAAGCTACCCCTTGAGGATCCCCGAATTCACTATTCAATCTCCTTCAGGTGGAGATAGAAACCTATTATACCTTTGAACAACACCGCTTTAAAGGATCCGTGTAGAACACCCTCTACACTTGCAATCACCTTACACGTGGTGATTCAACGATTCCCTGTGTAGAACACTTTCTACATGTACAAGGGTTGTACACACCCTTTTACTGATACAAGAATTGATAGTGGGTAGGATATTAGAAAACACTCCTCAATGAGTGAAATAAGAACAATACAAGCACAAACTATATCTCTCAAAATGAACAAGGGTTAAGGCTCAATGCTTAGAGAAGAGAGAATGAAAGCTTTGAATGAGAGTTGTATGCTCTTGGTGTTGTGAATGTGAAGCTCTCAAATGATCTATTTATAGGCATATGAGACTTCATATTCAAATTTAAAAAGATTCACATGTCAAAAACATCATCATTCATTTTTCAAAAATTTCAAACCTAATCTTTTTACTTTTTGCATATGACAAAAGGAGCACACTTTGCTTTTCAAAAATTTCAAACCTAATTTTTTACTTTTTGCATATGACAAAAGGAGCACACTTTACTTTTCAAAATATTCAAACAAAGGCATCTTCCTTTTGCATAAGTCAAGAAAAGCATCAATCACTTTTGAAAATATTCAAATAAAACATGCACATGTGAAAGATGACAATCAATCATCTTTAATATTTTCAAAGTTCAAACCTTTAATCATGGCATGCACATGTGAAAGATGACAATCAATTATCTTTCAAAATTTTCAAATTTAATTTTCAAAATATTCATGCACATGTGGAAAATGTATTTTAATGCTTTATGATAAAATATTAATTTTTGAGCCTTAATCCTAATTTCGAATTTTAAGAGATTTACAACATTTCTCTATGACTTTAATGTGAATTTGTTTCCTTCTTGCTCATGCTTGGTTTCTTGATGTGCTTGACTCCATTGTGTGGACAAATTGAGCTTGAGACTCCTTCATTCTTTGAATTCATTTGTTATCATCAAAATCCATGTGTAAATATATAATTACACAAAACTTGAAACCTTAGGTTCAACACAGTTTTATTGAATACATTCCCATGGCAAAGAAAGAAAACATTTGCCCTAAAATTGCTAATCATCTATTTGATATAAATCTTAGTTCTCCATTAGACATACAATTTCCATCCAAGTGCACCCTGGTCATCCGTGTGAACATATCCAAAAAACATAAACCCATTTTGTAAAGGGATGATCATATCAACACATATCACTACTTAATCATTAAATGTAGTCTCATTAATTTCATGATGATGCCAAAATTGGCATCCTGTTCAATCTGACATGCCCAGCCAACAGAAATGTTATATGAGTCCCATTTCTATGTCCCAAAATATAACTATTACATATCAATAATATATATTTCTCAAGCTTCTAATCTCTTCCCTGGTCAAATAGATCTGTGGGGATCTTCACTCAAACAAATCACACCTCCATTTGTCCACATATATGGCAAGGTTGGGCCCTCATTGTGTCTTCGTTTGAACAATTCATGTTAGCATCAAACTTTCCTCTTGCTGCCAGGCTTCAAACTCCCTGCACATATGCATTTGGCATAGCCTCATCATAATCCGAAACATGTGAGTTGGATTACTTCCATCCTAGCAGAGCTAGGATATATTATGTGCAGAATGACAATATTTTGGGATTACTTTGTACTTTATAACATCATGCAACAATCTCCACTCAACAACCACCACTTGCATGTAGTTTTATCCATCGCATGCAGACAAAATACAGTCATTTATCTAAAGAACTATATCAAGAGTGGAGGGAATACAAAACCCAAACAGCTAATAATATTTTACTTTTAACATCAGGGAAATCCTACTTGATGTGGCATCAGAGAAATTCCTAAATAGCAGGGTTGATAAATGTGGAAAAGCAAAATAAATTTTCACACTTACTAACCAATCTATCCCATCATTAAACATTTGTACTCTCAGCCACCAATTGCATGTATTTTTAACCAATCATGAAAAACTATTTAGTAGATCTAAACCATTGACAGTTTGAGTGGATATCCAAATTCTCTCAAACTGTCCATTCTTATAGGGTTAACTTGGGGGGGGGGGAATCTTTCTGAATATGTGCCTCAAATCATCAATATTAACATCATGAAGCTGTGTGGAAATTGCATACCTTAGTCAAGCTTTTTTGTTTGAATGCATGGTAGCAAGTTGGCACATTGTCAACCTATATACTATGCTGACTGTTAAACTAGACACAAAGTCGAGACTGGCACCACATCCATATAGGTGCCATGCAAAAAGGCCCAAAAGACTGTAACTTCTTCATGTTGAATCTGACTTGTTACTTCAACTAGGACTTCCCAAAAGATCAGTTAGCTGGGCAACCAAAAAGCCACACATTATCCGGATGCCTAGGCATCCATGTGAGTCTCCTGATGAGACTCTCTTCAATTGCATTCCAGGTCAGCTACACGATTGTTCATCGTACTCTGGTAGTCTTTAAATTAATTCTTGAAACTATGCAACTCATCTCTTAGCACCTCTAACTGGCTCTTGTATAGATATGCTTCATTCTTGTTCCTTTCATTCTTTTCAACAATCCTAACATAGTCCCTATTCTTGCGCAATGCTATTGAAGCTTCAGGTATAACCGAGTGTCCAAGTCCTGTTGCATATCCTGCTCTATATCCTAAAACCTCCTTGAAAGCTGCATTGCACTTCTCATTGTTGTTTTTAGTATTCACCTCAGTCTCATCCAATCGCTCAAGCATTGGTTTCTTCATCCATGTGCCCATGAAAACACCATTATTGCAAGCAACACATACCTGTGCCTAACCTTAAAAAAATTGACTCAACATCAAATAGATTCGACTTACGTAGTTCTATTCTGCTTGTCCAGTTATAAAGCATCCATTATTTCTTGACCAATGAACTTCTTTGTAAAACTGTATCAAGTTTGGGTCTTCTTCATTCTGCAACCATCAACACATTAGTTAGTTAAATTGTATAGTTAGTGTGGATAAAAAAACTTATTTCCTGTTACTTGAATCGGAAATTCAAGTAGACGTACCATTTCCTCCAATATTCGTACGAATGGCTTTCTCCCTCCTGTATGGTTCACATTTTGCTGCCTATTTTTCTAGTTTCTCTTTGACATTTTCTGTGGGGTATTGATAGTCAAGAGATAATGATCTATTGCATTAAACTATTATTCAGTTTCTTCAGTAGCATGGAAAATTCTGATATAGGCTTTCCCTCTTATAAATAAAGCGCAAAGTATTTCAATTAAATATGGGCTGTAACCTACAAATTTAAAGGCCGGATGGGTGTAACCTGTAACACCCTATTTAATCTATCTTAACCATGCACACTAATGTCAACTACAATATTTTAATTATGTTATTGAATAGACTGTAGTTGTAGTTGATGGTCTACATGCCAAAATGCAGAAAATTCTTAACACTTTTCTCTATTAAGCACAAAATACTGGTTAAAATGCCCCATGGATAAACCATGTAGCACCACTTGTCATAAATGAACAACATAACCCAATACACATACCAACAAAATGCATCAAATCCCATCTGTCCGAAAAATGAGTGCATGCCAATTCGATTGTTTCTACAGCACACTTGCCAATTTTCTAGGTTGATATAAGAGGTTATGCAAGTTGTAACACATTAGCAATTCAGTATTGTGTAAACTTGTCTAAGATTATCTCTCTACATTAACTTACATCCCCTATTGACACATCTTTTGTTGACATGCACTTATGTTTACAATATAAAACCATTTCCAATAATTTAACCCAACCACTCCTTGCAAGCATGACAGAAATCCACTTGCGGGCTATAACACTTTTTAACCACTTAATTAACTAGCACCCAATAACCAAGTCATTTGATTTTGTGCCACTCCAGAAAATAGATAATATACAAGGCAGTTTTCCATTTTCCTTAATAAGTGAAGGAGTTGTAACTAGTATAGAGATGATTCATATACCTCGAACTCTTCACTTGACCACATCCTACATAGATGTTCCCATACGGGCTTCTCCACCCACGATGTCCCGCCAGAAAGAGCCGCTTCTTTCGACCCATACCTTATGTATTGCTTTCGCAATAAATAGTGAAATCCATTATATTTCCTGGCAACAGCATTTGTCACACACTCACAATGCGAACCCACTGTCCAATCCAATTTAAAATCAGCCTACGATAACGTCAAACAATTAAAGCATTTCACGTTCAACTCTTTCAATTGTTACAAAAAAGAGGTAGGATGTATATTCATATTTACAATAAAATATGCTTGGTAGATGCAAACCCTACACTCTTGCTTTGTCTTACCTTAACACAGTCGATGAGCTCTTCTTTCTCCTCTTTTGGCACAGTTTTCCAGCTTGCATTCATCATGTTAGCATGAAGTCTCATGATTGTGGTCACCCGTCCAGAAAATAGGTTGTAATTTTTGCACAGTGGTCCTCTTTGTCCATCCTTAATATTCAGGGGTATCTGACCAAATTTTCTAACTCTCTCAAACAATGTGTCTTTTGCTGGTCCTCGACCACGTTTTCAGGAAGGTGCATCAGTTCCTTCTATCCACCAATAACATTAAATCAACCATAGCTGAAAGCATTTTTCATCTTAAGTAAAACATGAAGTACAAAGTGTTTTCGATAATGATGTTTCAACTTACGTGCATTAGTAACAATCCTGGAAGCTATATTTGCTTCATTCCTTACCTCCTTTACACCCACATTTGGAGGTTGAGTGGAATCACCATTTACTTCATCTGCTTCCGTATCACGCAGCAGTGGTGGCCCATGATGAAGTCATGTAGTATGGCCCCCACGTCCATATCGTCCAGGGAGCCTTCCTCTTACCCATCTCACCATTGTCTTACTTTTTTAAATGGCAATCCGTCTAATGCACACACACACAAGCCAAGTTAAACTTCCAGCCTAGATATTGCAACAGGCTCAGAAAATCAGCGTCTGCTTTCTACTTTGTGCCTATTTTTTCAATGATGTTAAAAATATTAAAACATTTACAACCCTAGGGTAAGACCATTTCATTACTTACATTCAATTTTGAATAGGTGTTGTCAGATAGAGAAAGCAGAATTTATCCATTACACCCTCACTACAATAGCCATTGAACCCCATGCAATCCTTTATAGTTTAGATATGCCAACAGGCTAAACTAGATATATCTGAATGCATTTCTTTGCTTTTATTTGAAAACTGAAGACACTATTGAAACTAGTATGACATTCTACAGTTTGATGCATGCATTACTTACATTTATAGCTATAATGGTTAACTCATATAGAGAATTGACTTTCAAGCACTTTTTTAATCCCCACCATACAAAGTGCCACATTCAAAATTTTTGTTTGGTAGCCTATATATTGCAACAGTCAGACAAAGTATGTAATCTGAACTAAATTTTAGAAATTCATGCACAATATTGAAACCCATTTTATCCTAGGGTAAAGGGCATTCATGACTCTCATAATTCATGAATGCCCTTGGAAAACGCAGATACAGTCATTTGAAGATTGATATCTGTACCCCATAGCTACAAACTCCCATAAATTGCCTTTAGCAAATGCAGCTAAAGATAACATTACTTGATATTATTACTCCCCTTGTACCATAATTACGATATTAATTGTCAATATTAAACTAGTACTTACTTGAAGATCTGTTAGAAGACCAAGGTGTTCCTAACATTCAGTGTACTTAGAAAACATATGGAAAGCGATAAATGAGTGTTCATGCAGTGTCTTACGTGGAAAGGTACAAACTGCCACACCAAATTGGTAGAGCAGTCTACATATTAAATAGCCAAGAAAACATCAGCTTCAGCTGACTTTCAGTAAGATAAAGATAGTTATGCAACAGTTGGTAATTTCTTACGCCCTTGAAACTATTAGAGCCCTAGAGTAAGAAGATTGCATTACAATAGTTAGGTCTATTAAGTATAACTCAGATAGATAAATGATAGTGAGACCATAACTATCATTTGTCAGTTTCATGCATTACTTACTGAAATTGCTATTAATGTAAAACTCAGACAGAATACAGAGAGTGAGAGCAGTACCCCCTCAAGCATTTTTTCTAATGCCACAAAAAACCTATGCATTCCAATGTAGGTATGGCAGCAGGAAAAATCTCTTTATCAAATATTCAGATTGGCCTTTTAACAAATAGGGTCTATTAGCAAAGTGCCTTTGCTATGGTAGTGTGAAACAAATCTATACCCTTGTGTAAGATCTTTGCATTACTTACATTCTATTTGTAATGCTTCACTCATAGAGACATATGAGAGGGAGAGCAGTATTCTGTGTGTCACTACAAAATGCCAGCCACAAAATAGATTATAAAATTGCCACTTTCCAGTCTAGATATAAGAACAGGAAAATGCTTTTTTTACTCTATCTCTTTAAAGATACGTGGTTAGAACATGCACAATCAAACAATGAATCTAATGTGCATAATTTGCTCTCTATAAATGTGTTTAATATGTTGAATCATTTACAAATAGAGTAAGAAGCAAGCATTATGGCCATATGTCTGACTACCAACTGCCATACAAAAGGTCCAACAGTTTCTAGTCTAAAGCTGACAACAATTGAAACAAATCAGTATGGTTTGATAAAATACTGGAATGGTTCTTCGTGACACATCTAAAGACATTATTTAAACCTGTAAGTACCCTTCTTAAAGTTGCATGCATTACCCTCAGCATTATCTTTTAAGAAAACAAAAGCACACAGAGAAATATTTGTCAGTAAGGTTTACATGCCCAGAACATGTCCTTTGAGAGAATTATGCACAGGTGAGAAAAATCGAGAGGAAAATGAGAGGAGATGAGAGAGAGTTAACCCAATGTCTTCGTGGATGAAGGTAGAAGAGTCGGCTCCTCTCTCTGCTTGGATGATCAAATGTGTTCTCGAAACCGATGGTTTCTGAAGTTGGGAGAATCTAAACTTCATATCACAATTGGCTGCTTTCTTGCTCCTCGCTCAGATGTGTCAACTGGGTTCCTTCTCTGTTATGTGAGCAATTTGAAACATGAAGTTATGAAAACAATCTTTTTTAAGTAATTGGGTACGGGCTCCTAGGTGTTGGCAGGAGAAACTAGGAGATAAGGCCTATGAGTTGACAACCTAACACAGAGCACCTCGCCTCATTTTTTGGTCAGTTCCCGCCCACTTTTTTGTCATATATGTTTAAATGCTGCTCTGTTATGTGGATTTAAACTATATAACATTCCACAACTTGCTTGTCCCTCACTGAGTGTATAAAAACTTATTGATAATATTGGTCAACCATTTACTTCTGGTTTACTTAGCTAATTTTTCTGCAGCCTGGTTAACTAGTATAGGCTTCCAATACAATCAGTTAATTTTTTTATAAAGGTACAGCAAATAAATCCCTATATGGCAAGTGGCATATTATTGTGAAATGAGACAATACAGGTGTCAGCTTATATACAAGTGGCAGATTAATATTTTGGCTAAAACATTACAGGCTCAGCTTATATACAAGTGGCAGATTAATAATCTATATAGGTGTCAGCTTATATTGATAGATGTCTCATCTTTTAGTACAGGTGTTAGCTTTTAATCTGCAGTTATATAACCAGCATTGCAAGACCCTTTGGAGTTATGAACTGGTTATCGTTGCAAACCTTATTTATACAAGTGGCAGTTTAATTTGTTCAGTCCCTGATTTTTCAAAGCTTGCTCCACCATACATATGGAATCAATAATTACTGGTAGTCTATAATGCTCTGCCATTCTTGCATTGAGTTGTCCATCTAAATACCCCCCCTCGAAAGGCATTGAAAGAACACATACGTTTGAGTAAAACATTTATTCATTGGACAATTTATGGGAAGATATTGTCAAACAATTGGAATGTTTGATATATGATGACATTTCTTGATATTCTTTGCTGAGGTGAATAAGTGATATGAGTAGGCAACTTGTTTTGTACTTAAGCCGACTAGCTTAGATCCATGTCCTTGCTACTTTGTAGGCTTCATGTAATACAAAGATATTGGACCAATTATGCTGCCCAGGTGGCAGATTATGCTATTCTCAACTATGGTCTAACATATTTGAGACATATATAACTTTATCCAATTTAATTGGTCCACACTTTCATTTATCCCATTTACTTGTATTGAGTTTATTGGATTGATAAGAAATACCTAATGGCAGTGCATTACACCATACTTTTTGGAGGATTGGTATGGATGTTCGATGGACTTCATGTATACCTCGTATGCTGTATGTTATATAAGACCACATCACATGCCAGGGAGCTGGAAATGAAGCAACCTGATTATGGTCTTATGAATATTGGTTTTAGTTCAATTTCTTGATACCTGTCATTCCATCTTCAACTTATTAGAATCACATCAAACAACTTACAAGTTTACATAGATCAAATGTAACAATTTATAAATAGGAGGCTGCAGATCACAACTTTGGCCCCTGCCAACATGATTCAACACAACTCAATAACAAGATCTAAACTTGACAATTACGAAGCAAGTGTGAAGGAGTATTTAATCTACATTAATTGGCTACAAAATCTATGGGAATACTCAACATTCCTTGTTCTATCAAGTATAGTGTTTGATTAAAAACTTCACCTCAAGCATGTTTTTTCCCATTAAGTATCATATTCATTGACTGATTCATGGAACTTACACACAAAAATATGACAACTTCTATTGGTTGAAATACCACTCCTTAAAAAAATACAGTAGAAGATCACCTTAATCTTATTACAACATCTGCCTCAGTTGCACCAAAGGATTTGTGTGCAGCTCCCTGCATTCCATGGTCTTATGTGAAATCTGGCCGGATTTCAATCTTATTCATTGTTTCTGGTTATCATAGAGAGTAAGTCATTGGAATAATCAATCAATAGCAACACAGTTTAGATAAAATACTGCTTTGTCGTATTGGCAAGCATGGCCCAAACGACATGTTAGAAAATACGTTACCCTTAAACTACAATCATTACTTGTCATTTCTAGCTAGATAATCTTATTATAAAGGACAGAGTTAACTCATGTTATTCGTAGCAATGAACCTAGCAATGACACATTAATATATTCCTAACTTAGGTAAATTATCAAACCAAGATACTTGAAAATTGCTACCAATATGCATATATTTAACCGATAGGATGACTAAGAACATAACAAGGTTTCTGCTGGAGAATATCACATTTAACTGAGTATTATCAATGAAGGAACTATGTGGACCAATATTTTATTAAATGCAATACTGACAATACCCAAAGAGTCTTAAATCAGATGCATACATGAGATTATCTTACAAAGGAACCATGAAGGAAAGGCCAAACCTTATTGTCGATACTTTCATCACCACCCTTCATCAGACCAATGATGTTAAAATATCAACCCACTTGTCCGAATGTATTCTTCACAACAGGACAGAGAAATAAAACGTGAGGGTTCTGCATTCCTCGCTTCTCCGGCAATGGACATTGACGCTAGTTGGTTGTGGATGACATACCACCTAAATATCATTCTGTAGAATCCCATTTGACCACATTAAACCCTCACGATCGTCACAATGCACACATATAATGAGAGTTCTGCATGTATGTACATTATAACTATGCCATTCAAGTTAAAACGACAGGGTAATGTGACAATGGCAACCACATATTTTCTGGGCTTGGGGTTTCGCTTGGGTTTTATTTCTCCGATAAAAAATGGGTTGATGTCAAGTGTACTTTTGGGGGGTTCTGGGTACTGGTAAGTTTGGATGGACAACTTACTAACTGCAGTTATAAACCATTACGGGTGATGCTCACTGAGTTGCTACGTGTTGGCTTGTATACCTTCAGTGGTAACTATCATTCTCCCATTGATATGTAATTGTTCTTTTACGTATTGTTAACTATATAAAGCGTAATAATAAATATGCATGGAGACCATGCATTGTGAGAAATTGAAATAATAACATTATAAGTAAGGGCATACCATCTTCGCTATCTGAGGTTGCATCATTGGCAAATGCAATACTGTCATCATTGCTTCTGTCGCTATTAGCATCGGCTTCGTCGATTCCCTGATCATCATCAACGCCATCATCCTCGAGGTATGCATCGTGGTCAACTAAATCAGATGGTTGATGTTCTAATATGGTCGAAGGGTCTATCAATATTGGTTCTTCATCTAGCCTGTTCAATGGAGTCATCAAGTCTGGATCACTACATTGGGCATGCGGCACGTTTGTAGGAATGTTTTCATCTTCCTCGAAAGTGTCATCGTGACTAGACTCTACACCATCATCCGCATCCTCAACTGATGAAACTAAAGGAATGTTGTATACATTCCTATTTGTTATCTTATGGACCACATACCAACTACCCACCACACTTATATCTTTTAAGTAAAACACCTGCTGGGCTTGGCAGGCAAGAGCAAAAGGTTCATCTCTATACCATGTTCTAGAAGTGTTCAGGCTCGTTGGATGGTCGCCAACGTGAATCCCTTTTCGCTTATCACCAACATCCCACCAATCACATTAAATAGACCTTACGCCAACCCATATATCTTAATTCTATAATATCTTTCAAAACCCTATAGAAGTTAACGGGATTTGACTGATGTTCACCACGAACAACCAAACCGCTATTTTGAGTTCGTCGGTGCCTCTCTCGATCATTTGTCTGAAATCTAATTCCATTCATAATGCAATCGGTGTACGACGCAATCCACTTGTCGGGACCACATACAAGTGCATATATTTCATCTCGTACATTGGCTGGGTTCATCGCCTCAAATCTATATTCCAATCAATAGACAAAACCAACGTAATTATAAAATAGCTAGAAGATTTAGTAGTTATTTTGGTTAGTTAAAAATGTGGCATATTATTTTTTTTATTGGTTTGGAAAAATGCTAATTTATGCATTTTGTTATAGCAGTATTACATGTCGGGTTGAAATGGAATGACACATTGTCATCACCCTGGTATCGAGACGATTTAATATTAAAGAGAAATACGTACGTGTTTCTTGAACCACCCTGGGAATTGAGCTTGGTGCCTGCGCGCATAATTGGTTGTGCTTTCCCTTGTAATCATGTTGTAATGGTCACTGCAAAATAGAGTGGTATAAGTTCACGGTGTAATATGTATCCGATCAGTTCTCTTTGCTTTACACAAAATGTGGACCACTTACTCGCGGTAATGCTCGATCTCGCCACAATTATTGAGAACATACCAGTAGGCTCTTGAAAATAATTTCTTGGCTAGCATGTGAATGTTGGCCGCCCCGAGCGGCTGAACCTTTTGTGAGAATACAGAAAAAAATTCCTCATTAAGCTGATCTGGAATGTCTGAGTTTCTTTCAACCCGTTGATATTTGGTCTCAATGTCGTTGAGATACATTGAGCAAAATGTTAAACACTCAACATGAACATATGCTTCTGCAATTGAACCCTCAGTGCGGGCTTTGTTTCGGACATATCGCTTGAACTTTCCCAGGTACCTCTCAAACGGATACATCCACCTGTATTGCAGTGGTCTGGCAAGTAATGCCTCGTCTGGTAAATGAATTGCGAGGTGGACCATAATATCAAAAAATGCAGGTGGGAAGATCATCTCAAGTTTACATAGGATGATAGAAACATCTGCCTGAAGGCGATGCAATGATTCAGAAGTCAATGTTCGAGCACACAATTCCTTGAAAAATGTACATAACTCGGTCAAAGCTAGCCGGATGTTGGGACGCAAATAACCACCAATTACGACCGGAAGCAACCGTTGGAGAAAAATGTTGCAGTCATGACTTTTCATTCTTGTAATTTTGCCTTCACGAATATTCACACACCGAGCAATATTAGAGGCGAAGCCATCTGGAAAACTAACTTGTGACACCCACTCACAAAAGGATATTCTCTCATTATGGTTTAGTGTGTAACATGCAAGACTCATTCGGCAACGATCACCCTCCGGTGTAATTCCTTCCTCAGTCCGAGACGTTCCAAATCCCTGCGTGCATTTGCAGTGTCCTTACTCTTTCCATCAATACTCAACAAGGTGCCCAAGATGCTATCACAGATGTTTTTCTCAATATGCATTACGTCTAGGTTATGCCTCAATTCCACGTCTTGCCAGTATGGGAGAACGAAGAAGATGCTTTTCTTTGTCCAGTTTAATTCGTGTGGTGCTCGTTTCCTCTTCCGTTCACTTTTTCCAAATTGCACGTTGGAGACCAAGCGTAATGATTCAAGTATTTCTTGCGCCGTAAGTCTTGCTGGGTGAGGCCTCACCTTGTTGGCACAATTGAAAGCACGTTTATTCTTTCTCCAACGGTGGTCCGGGGCCAACCATCGACGGTGGCCCATATAACAATGTTTACGCCCATAGGCCAACCACATTGAATCTGTATCTGCATTGCACACAGGACATGCCAACTTCCCCTTCGTGCTCCACCCCGAAAGATTGGCGTATGCAAGAAAGTTATTTATAGTTTAGAGTAGAGATGCATGTAATTGGAAAACATCGGAACTGAATGCATCATATGTCTCAATACCAACCTCCCATAATGATTTCAATTCATCAACTAAAGGACGAAAGAAGATATTGATATCATTTCTTGGTGATTTAGGACCAGGTATCAAACATGTCAATAGAAAGTATGGGTCTTTCATACAAGACCAACGTGGCAAGTTGTAAGGCAGAAGTATGACTGGCCATATACTATAAGGCTTGCTCATGTTATTGAACGGGTTGAAACCTTCACTCGCAAGTCCAAGACGAACATTACGAGCATCTTTGGCAAACCAATCATGTTTCCTATCAAAATCTTTCCAAACTTTGGAATCAGCTCCGATGCCTCATACAGCTCGAATCATCAATACGCTACTCTTTATGCCATCGCATCGCTTGTGCTGTCTTCTTCGACATATAAAGGCGTTGCAACCTAGGCTTCAATAGAAAATAACACATCACTTTCTGAGGTACCCGGTGTTTACTTGTCAGTGAGACCCATCTAGATGCCTTGCATTTAGGGCACTCATCTTTGTCTTCGTATTCTTTCAAGAACAAGATACAGTCATTTGGACATGCATGAATTTTGGTGTAACTAAATCCCAACCCACGCTCTAGCTAACGTGCATCATTATAGTCTTCAGGCAAGAGAGCAGTCGGGAAGGCAGATTTCAATAGCTTTAGCACCATGTTAAAAGACTTCACGTTCCAACCACCAATACTCTTGATGTGAAGCAACTTCACCATAAATGATAGCTTTGAGTAGTTTGCACACGATGGATAGAGTGGACGTCGTGCATCATCTACATACTGTTCAAATGTATGGTGTCTTGAAGTCCCAACGTTGGGTTCTGCATTATCATCGTCACTACCACCAGCATTTAAACCGTGAGCACTATTAACGAAGGATCCCACCCGGATGTCATCTAACATCTCATCAACATCATCAACGTACTCACCAAAATCATCTCCATCGTCCTCATCATCTGACCGGTTGGCATGAAAAGGATCATCTTCTCCATGAAATATCCATTGAGTATAACTTGTATCAATCCCTCACAAGAACAAATGATCCCTCACAACATCAAATGGTTGGAAAAAATTATTACGACATATCCAACAAGGACATCGAATGGCATCACTGGCAGGCGCATTGGATTGAGCCATAGATAAGAAATGATTAACTCCTTCGGCATATTCATGGGACCGCAATCTATCTCCAATATGCATCCAAGATTTATCCATTTAACTGTTGGAAACAAAAACACAGGCCTTCACAAATTTTCTTCAATAAACTTGATATCAAGTTGACTTTTCAAGACCGGATACCATTAGGTCCTTGACAAATTGTAAAAATTTGTGAAGTCACTTTCAGCCATGTAGTTTGAGAAAAAAATAAACGTTGCAGAGGGAAGGTGCTTATTAAGCTATCACAGAGTTGCGAGGGAAGGAGCATATAGCCCTTTGCACCTTATGCACCCAATAATGGACAATTTGTAATGCAGCATACAGGGGGTTAATTTCCATAATTCCCATAGAATGGCTATCCAAAGCGCCATTCTATGGGAAGGCATAAGGTGCAAACTTATCAGTAGCAGGGGGACTTTTAAGAATAACATAAAACATATGAGTGGGCAACTTGATTGAATTCAAGTTGGCTAATAAAGATTTAAGGAGAAATGTGAGAAGCAAGGATTTCTAGCCCAAGCATGTAAGTGCACTGTCATTCTAATATGTATATTGGTTCTCAATATACATCCACTTTTTGCTACAGAGCATAAATAAGAATTACCACTCCAATGAGAGTAGAGAGAGGGAAACAACATGCGATATTATCAACCAATCGACTAGTGGTTGCATGGCCATGCATTCAAGCATTTTAATTGATAGGGAAAATGCTTATCAATTAAAATGCTTGAATCTAATAATATTATACACAATTCCAAACCCTACATGTGTTTAATATGCAAGCTAGTAAGGAAAGATATAAGGCAAACACAAAAGGTTAAACCACAATATTATGACATACATGTGCACATAAAGCACAAATAAAAAAAACAATGGATAGCTTAAGGAGCAGGTCAAGAAAATGGAAGGATCACTTTGTGTGAGCAATTTTTTTTTACTCTCTCAAATTGTTCATGCAAAAATTCCCTATAACTATGTCTTTTTCAGTTTCTTCAGCAGTAGTTTATCATTTTCAATATCTCCACTTGTTGCGCCTAAACCTTAACTCAAATTAATGAATTAAAATTTAGTGCAGTTTTACCTGCAAGTATACAGGTGTTGTAGTACCTTACAGGGTCGAATCCACAGGGATTGACTTATGTGAAAAATTCTCTTAAACTAATGAAAATAAAATACTATAAGAGATGCGCGATTGAAAATAAAATGAGGTTATCGAAATGATGATTTTTGACGTAACAAAATAAGACTAGAATGACAAACTGTGTTGATATGGAGAAAGACTAAGGTTTCGAGGATCCGTTTAATAATTTAAAATATTATTTCCGATCGAATTACTTCAATTAAACTAGAATAATGATTCCGTTTAATTGGAAGATTTAGCATTTAAGATCAAAAAAAATATTCACTAATGATTGAGCACGAGCGATCGATGATTAAAACACTTACAAAACTCTTTGAATATCACAGGGATTTCTCAAGCATTCACTGTATTCGGAAATCACAATAAATCAAGAAAAATATATAGATAACCAAAATATCCAATGATAAAATCATTCAATCGATCAAGCTCGCAAAATAAATTTATCGTCGATCCGAAAACAATTTCCAAATCATTAAACTTCACCTCTAACCTTAGTGTGAAAATTTAGCCAACTATATTCATCACAAGTGCTATAGAAATCACATAAATATTCTCCATTAGAAAACTAAAATAAAACACAAGAAATACTAGAAAACAACTTCGAAGTAATAAAATTTGGAAACCCAGCCGAAAACCAAATCCCGTCACACAAAAACGTAAGTATCACAAAAGCAAAACAAATAACCAACCGCTGAATGAAAACTGAAACAAAATAAAACAAACTGCAAAAATAAAAAAAATGAACTCCCCAAAGAGCTTCACGCCGACTGTCCCAGTACACAAACTAGAGGAATAAATCTCACGTCTCCCTCTCTATAACCGACTCTCTCTTTTCAACTCCAGCCAATTCCACCCGTCCAGCACTTAATTCTCCTCACTTTCCCTCACTCTAATTCCCTCTCTATGACCGACTCCCATTCAGCCCCCGAAAATTCTCTCAACCTCTCTCAACTCCTCACGTACCCCTGCTGTCCCTCCGAACGAAAAAAACCTCTGTTTCACTCCCCCCCCCCTGTTTTTCGTTCGGTGCTCGTTTTATGCATGTGTGAGCTGCTGTGGTCCCATGTTTGAGTGCTGCTCCTCCATCCGTGAGTTGCCTTTCCTCCTGTATGTTTTGCTTTATTTTCTGCACGTGGTTTCTTCACTTTCTGCAGGAGGTGCCGTGAGTTGCATATGTGAGTGAGCTGTCCATTTCCTTCATGTGCCTCTTGCTTTATTTTCTGCATGTGGGTTGTGTGCAGCTTCTCCTTCTCTGCATGTGCTGCTGCAGCTTTATGTGTTGTTGCTGTATGTGTTGGTGGATTGAGCTGCTTTGCCGAATGACTTTCTGCTTTCTGCATGTTGTAAGTCGCTGTCCGTGTGTGAGTGTTTCACTTTCTGCTGCTGCTTCTTCTATTTTCTCTGCATTATTTTTCTGCTTTTCTGCATGTGTAGTCCAACTGTTCTGCATTTGTTTCTGCAAGAGTTGAGTTTGCCGTGTGTTGTATGTGCTAGCTGCTGAGTTGTTGCATTGAGGTGTTGAGTTGATGGCCAGCTGTTCTGCTGCACTGATGCACGTCCGAGTGCTTTCCTGTTTTGCTGCATGTGTTGTTTTGAGCTGCCTTGCCAAGTTTCCTCTTCATTCTGCATGTGTAGTGCATGTGGCATAATTGCTGCATTGCCGAGTGATGGTTGCTGTCATTGCATGTGCTGCTTTTCCTTTTTGGTTGTGCAAGTGTTGAGTTTTAGATCCAGCCGTGAGTTTCCTTTGCTTTCATCCGTGAGTTGTTGATGCCATTTTGCATGTATTTCAGCTTGTTGTGTGCTGCACTGCTTTGCCGTGGGTGTCATTGCATGTAAAACTAGCTTGATGCATGTGCATGAGTGTCATTTGAGCTGCTTTGTTTTGATGCATGTGTGAGCCGCAATTCCTCTTATTTTCTGCTGCTTTTCCTTTCAAATCAATCAAGCACCGAAACATGCATGGCTCTCTAAGTCCAAACTCTCAAGCTAAAAAATCCAACTCTCCCACGTCTCTTTTCTCTCTTTTCTTATTTTTCGGCTCTTTTTATCTTTTTGTTGAAACGTGGTTCCGTTTGCATGCAATTTCCATTTTGGTTTGCCGCGAAAGAAGCCTCCTTTCGTTTACTTTGTGTCGCATGTGTTTGTCCACCGAAAGCTATCCTTCCTTCTCTTCATTCCTCTCAATTAGTATGCGCTTTTGGTCGGATCCAATGTGAATTTTATTTAAGCTGAAAATAAAGAAATAAAAATAACACTAGAAATAAATTAAAAAGAAAATAGATTATTAAAAATATATTATATATGTGAGGAAATATTATCTAAGTAGAGTGGTGATGGACTTGGCATGTTCAAATTTTAAATCAGAGGGATTTGAATTTCTTACCTCAAATTTACCTTTGGGATTCGGCTGAGGTTGAGCAGGAAACTTACCCTTTTCTTGAGCTTGCAATGCAGAGGTCAAGTCGCTAATGGAACTTCTTATCTCAGTAATGGCCTGCATTGTCTGAGTGTTAAAATTGGCTTGCTCCTGCATAAAAGTTTGTAATGTCTCCTCAAGGCTTTTCTTATGTGGAGGCACATAAGGTGTAGATGAAGAAGGCCCTTGAGGATTTTGATTTGAATTGGACTCATTCCTCCAACTAAAATTGGGGTGATTTCTCCATCCAGGATTATATGTTTCCGAATAAGGGGAAGAAAATGGTCTCCTATAAGAATTCATGACATTTGCTTGTTCATGCAACACCTCTTTAAAAGCAGGGATTGTTGGACAATCCTGAGTTAGGTGTCCACTAATCTCACAAATGCCACAATTTTCTTCTTCTTTTTCAATGGCCTTAGCCGAATTTACCTTCCTAAGTTCCATGGCTTCGACTTTTCTTGTCAGACTTGCTATCCTAGCATTTACATCATCATTTCCTTTAAGAACATACATACCTTCTTGAGACATGGCACTGAGTTTGGGCTTATTTGACCGATCAGAACGATCTGTGTTATCCCAAGATTGGGCATTTTCAGCTAATTGGTCAAAATAATCCCAAGCATCATCAGGATCTTTTTTAAAAATTCACCGTTACACATCATTTCTACAAATTGGCGCATTTGAGATGTTAAACCTTCATAGAAGAAACTAATGGTGCGCCAAGTCTCATAGCCATGATGTGGGCAAGTTAGCAACAATTCTTTAAAACGTTCCCAACACTGAAAAAATGTTTCATTTTCTTTTTGAGAAAAATTCATAATATTTCTGCGAAGAGTGTTGGTCCTATGAGTAGGAAAAAACTTTTTCAGAAATTCTCTTTGCATTTCTTGCCATGTGCCAATAGATCTTGGTCTCAAGGAATTCAGCCAATTTTTAGCTTTTTCTTTCAAAGAGAATGGAAACAACTTTAATCTAACAACATCGTCATTGATAGTTTGGGTTTGTAAAGTTGCACAAACCTCTTCAAATTCTTTCAGATGCAAATAAGGACTTTCTGAATCTAAGCCATGAAACTTGGGAAGTAATTGAATTACTCCCGGTTTTAAATCAAAATTTCCCATATTCGTAGGAAAAATCATGCAAGATGGAGTACTTGTCCTTGTTGGCTGCAAATACTCGCGCAAAGTTCTCATTCGTGGATTATTTTGTTCCTCCTCATTTTCGGGGTCACCATGAACATTATGATTGTAGCCATGGTATTAGAATGAGAATTTTTGGAATTACCAAACAAAGTATCAACCAATTCTTTTGAAACTATTTCCTCTCTTCTCAACCTACACGTTTGATCACGTTGCCACGAGATCATTCATCATAGACGTTCAAGCACAATAATAAATTAAAAAGTATGGACAGGTCTAAAAAAATTATTTAATACATGCACCTCTGAAAATATTTTTTTTCTTTTTATAAACTAAATGCAAAACAAGCAAGAAAGTAAAATAAAAAAAACTTTGGATTGAGACTACCAAATGGTATGAATATGGAAGCAATGTTTCTTGATCTCTTTTCCGGAAAAAAAATCGTACCTGCAAAAAGAATATGAAAAACAATTAGCAAAAGATTACTAAAAAAATTTTTTTTTTCTTTTAAAAAAAAAAAAAAAATTATCACACGTTGCAATCCCCGGCAACGGCGCCAAAAACTTGTTGCGCCTAAACCTTAACTCAAATTAATGAACTAAAATTTAGTGCAGTTTTACCTGCAAGTATACAGGTGTTGTAGTACCTTACAGGGTCGAATCCACAGGGATTGACTTATGTGAAAAATTCTCTTAAACTAATGAAAATAAAATACTATAAGAGATGCGCGATTGAAAATAAAATGAGGTTATCGAAATGATGATTTTTGACGTAACAAAATAAGACTAGAATGACAAACTGTGTTGATATGGAGAAAGACTAAGGTTTCGAGGATCCGTTTAATAATTTAAAATATTATTTCCGATCGAATTACTTCAATTAAACTAGAATAATGATTCCGTTTAATTGGAAGATTTAGCATTTAAGATCAAAAAAAATATTCACTAATGATTGAGCACGAGCGATCGATGATTAAAACACTTACAAAACTCTTTGACTATCACAGGGATTTCTCAAGCATTCACTGTATTCGGAAATCACAATAAATCAAGAAAAATATATAGATAACCAAAATATCCAATGATAAAATCATTCAATCGATCAAGCTCGCAAAATAAATTTATCGTCGATCCGAAAACAATTTCCAAATCATTAAACTTCACCTCTAACCTTAGTGTGAAAATTTAGCCAACTATATTCATCACAAGTGCTATAGAAATCACATAAATATTCTCCATTAGAAAACTAAAATAAAACACAAGAAATACTAGAAAACAACTTCGAAGTAATAAAATTTGGAAACCCAGCCGAAAACCAAATCCCGTCACACAAAAACGTAAGTATCACAAAAGCAAAACAAATAACCAACCGCTGAATGAAAACTGAAACAAAATAAAACAAACTGCAAAAATAAAAAAAATGAACTCCCCAAAGAGCTTCACGCCGACTGTCCCAGTACACAAACTAGAGGAATAAATCTCACGTCTCCCTCTCTATAACCGACTCTCTCTTTTCAACTCCAGCCAATTCCACCCGTCCAGCACTTAATTCTCCTCACTTTCCCTCACTCTAATTCCCTCTCTATGACCGACTCCCATTCAGCCCCCGAAAATTCTCTCAACCTCTCTCAACTCCTCACGTACCCCTGCTGTCCCTCCGAACGAAAAAAACCTCTGTTTCACTCCCCCCCCTCGCTGTTTTTCGTTCGGTGCTCGTTTTATGCATGTGTGAGCTGCTGTGGTCCCATGTTTGAGTGCTGCTCCTCCATCCGTGAGTTGCCTTTCCTCCTGTATGTTTTGCTTTATTTTCTGCACGTGGTTTCTTCACTTTCTGCAGGAGGTGCCGTGAGTTGCATATGTGAGTGAGCTGTCCATTTCCTTCATGTGCCTCTTGCTTTATTTTCTGCATGTGGGTTGTGTGCAGCTTCTCCTTCTCTGCATGTGCTGCTGCAGCTTTATGTGTTGTTGCTGTATGTGTTGGTGGATTGAGCTGCTTTGCCGAATGACTTTCTGCTTTCTGCATGTTGTAAGTCGCTGTCCGTGTGTGAGTGTTTCACTTTCTGCTGCTGCTTCTTCTATTTTCTCTGCATTATTTTTCTGCTTTTCTGCATGTGTAGTCCAACTGTTCTGCATTTGTTTCTGCAAGAGTTGAGTTTGCCGTGTGTTGTATGTGCTAGCTGCTGAGTTGTTGCATTGAGGTGTTGAGTTGATGGCCAGCTGTTCTGCTGCACTGATGCACGTCCGAGTGCTTTCCTGTTTTGCTGCATGTGTTGTTTTGAGCTGCCTTGCCAAGTTTCCTCTTCATTCTGCATGTGTAGTGCATGTGGCATAATTGCTGCATTGCCGAGTGATGGTTGCTGTCATTGCATGTGCTGCTTTTCCTTTTTGGTTGTGCAAGTGTTGAGTTTTAGATCCAGCCGTGAGTTTCCTTTGCTTTCATCCGTGAGTTGTTGATGCCATTTTGCATGTATTTCAGCTTGTTGTGTGCTGCACTGCTTTGCCGTGGGTGTCATTGCATGTAAAACTAGCTTGATGCATGTGCATGAGTGTCATTTGAGCTGCTTTGTTTTGATGCATGTGTGAGCCGCAATTCCTCTTATTTTCTGCTGCTTTTCCTTTCAAATCAATCAAGCACCGAAACATGCATGGCTCTCTAAGTCCAAACTCTCAAGCAAAAAAATCCAACTCTCCCACGTCTCTTTTCTCTCTTTTCTTATTTTTCGGCTCTTTTTATCTTTTTGTTGAAACGTGGTTCCGTTTGCATGCAATTTCCATTTTGGTTTGCCGCGAAAGAAGCCTCCTTTCGTTTACTTTGTGTCGCATGTGTTTGTCCACCGAAAGCTATCCTTCCTTCTCTTCATTCTTCTCAATTAGTATGCGCTTTTGGTCGGATCCAATGTGAATTTTATTTAAGCTGAAAATAAAGAAATAAAAATAACACTAGAAATAAATTAAAAAGAAAATAGATTATTAAAAATATATTATATATGTGAGGAAATATTATCTAACTAAATTATAGTTATAAAATTAAGCATAAACATGATATTAATCAAATAAAAATCACAACTCGAATTTATGCTTATTAACTATTTTTCTATCTAAAACCAATAATAATGTACGAAGCAGTTGAAATAAATTGGTTTTAAATAGCTAAAACATGCAATTTTCCGCTCAAACACACCCCCAACTAACTTTTTGCTAATCCTTGAGCAAAATAGTGAAAATTAATTGAGATGAACATTGCATAAAGTTCGAAATTCAAACGAAAACAATCAAGCATAATTTTGAATTCTCACAAAAAATCGATTCATGACTACTCAACACAGGAGTTGTATCCATAAGAAAAGTCTTAATAATTGTTCACATAGAATTGGGGCAAATGTCTTAGAACTCGATATGTGTGTGTGGCTAAACCTCTGTGTGTTCCTCATTAATAAGCATGATTTATCAAAGGATTTTTCAACCTTAAGATTAATCATTATTGATTCTAACTACCTCAAAGCCTAAGGGACTAGCAGTTTTCACGCCAGCTCTGTTTTTAAAGGTTGAACACTCAACCCCTATGTGTTGGTGGATTGAGCTGCTTTGCCGAATGACTTTCTGCTTTCTGCATGTTGTAAGTCGCTGTCCGTGTGTGAGTGTTTCACTTTCTGCTGCTGCTTCTTCTATTTTCTCTGCATTATTTTTCTGCTTTTCTGCATGTGTAGTCCAACTGTTCTGCATTTGTTTCTGCAAGAGTTGAGTTTGCCGTGTGTTGTATGTGCTAGCTGCTGAGTTGTTGCATTGAGGTGTTGAGTTGATGGCCAGCTGTTCTGCTGCACTGATGCACGTCCGAGTGCTTTCCTGTTTTGCTGCATGTGTTGTTTTGAGCTGCCTTGCCAAGTTTCCTCTTCATTCTGCATGTGTAGTGCATGTGGCATAATTGCTGCATTGCCGAGTGATGGTTGCTGTCATTGCATGTGCTGCTTTTCCTTTTTGGTTGTGCAAGTGTTGAGTTTTAGATCCAGCCGTGAGTTTCCTTTGCTTTCATCCGTGAGTTGTTGATGCCATTTTGCATGTATTTCAGCTTGTTGTGTGCTGCACTGCTTTGCCGTGGGTGTCATTGCATGTAAAACTAGCTTGATGCATGTGCATGAGTGTCATTTGAGCTGCTTTGTTTTGATGCATGTGTGAGCCGCAATTCCTCTTATTTTCTGCTGCTTTTCCTTTCAAATCAATCAAGCACCGAAACATGCATGGCTCTCTAAGTCCAAACTCTCAAGCTAAAAAATCCAACTCTCCCACGTCTCTTTTCTCTCTTTTCTTATTTTTCGGCTCTTTTTATCTTTTTGTTGAAACGTGGTTCCGTTTGCATGCAATTTCCATTTTGGTTTGCCGCGAAAGAAGCCTCCTTTCGTTTACTTTGTGTCGCATGTGTTTGTCCACCGAAAGCTATCCTTCCTTCTCTTCATTCTTCTCAATTAGTATGCGCTTTTGGTCGGATCCAATGTGAATTTTATTTAAGCTGAAAATAAAGAAATAAAAATAACACTAGAAATAAATTAAAAAGAAAATAGATTATTAAAAATATATTATATATGTGAGGAAATATTATCTAACTAAATTATAGTTATAAAATTAAGCATAAACATGATATTAATCAAATAAAAATCACAACTCGAATTTATGCTTATTAACTATTTTTCTATCTAAAACCAATAATAATGTCACGAAGCAGTTGAAATAAATTGGTTTTAAATAGCTAAAACATGCAATTTTCCTGCTCAAACACCACTCAAGGGGAAGGTAGAAAGCATTGGCAGGCATCTGCTTTTGGGGTGCCCGCCACCACTTTTCTCATTGTTGCACCTAGGTAATATAACAATGGGTGTTGATATAGCAGGGGAAAGGAAAAATGACCCATTTGATATTATTTGAACCCTAATATCAAAAGCTGGGTGTAGGTACTTGAAGCTAGAGGAAACGGACAAAATTAAATTTGAAGCTGAACGAGAAGCTTCAGATTCTGTACAATTATACAAGGCAAATAAATTCGACCATTTTGCCATGTATAATTACTGAAGCTACAAGAGACAACACGCTTGGTGTTCTCAATATTAAATCTCTAGTATTTTATGCACGTGGGAATGAATATGTATGAAAGCACAGAAAGCATTTTGTATGTGTAAAGTTTGAGTACGGGCACCATACATAAAGATTACAATAAGAATGTACAAGTACATAGGGAAAAAAAAAAAAACAAAAGCTCACAGGGGATCTTCATATAAAAAAGTTTAAAAGCAAAACATAACAATAAACAAACTGGAGACGAAGGACAATTCTAACAAACCCGATGCGGCCGATGAGGGGTGAGAGTGATCTAGGTAAATCCCTCGCAGCTTGCATGACAATATGTGAATTGTCATTGGCCATTCAAGAAGGTTGGCAAGACAACAACAAAATTGATTGATAGGCTAGCAATCAGTTTGAAATCATATAGTGATTTTAACAAAAACAGAAAAATATAATCTATATTGTCGAGGAAACTAGGTTGATAATAAGATCCAAACTATTATCACTGCCTGTTCGAGGGTACAGACACGCAAACAGGAGATTATTCAAGTCTGTACGAAATTTTGGGAACTATGTTATGGACAGTTGTAGTTGATTGTGGACAATAAATGGAGGTTCTTAAGAAGCCCTGCTTGGCAAAGCTAAGTTTAAAAATAGAGAGGCCAACAGTACACTCCACTCTATGATGGGAATTATAAATAAATTATGATGATTTCTTTGCGATTTGGTATGGAGGCAATAGCTAATATGTAATGCTCTAGTATGACCAAAGGGATAAAAACTACTGTGCCAAGTTAGCTTGCAACTGCAGAATGCAGTATTATGGTCAGTAAAAAAATAAGAAAATCTATAATTCTGATATATAGCGACACACGGGAAGTTTGCCCGCTATATTTTTCCCATGTATTGTCTAATGCAGCACACTAGAGTGAATTATTCAGATATGTTTTAAGGATGAGTGCTAGTTTATAATGAGTAATGGCATGTGAAAATATTTGTAGTTAGTGTGAAGTTAGACTAATATCAAATCTGGAAATATTAAAGGCCAAACTGTTAAAGGTAGGAAAAATTCAAGTGGGATTGGCCCAAGCGAATCAAGTGCAATTCTAGTTAAATGGAATGGAAACTTTCAGAAATATATATATATATATATATATGGGTACATAACTACATAAATAGCGTCCAAAGGGTAGGTGTGAGCTTATAGGCTGCCAATAGAAGCTACCCATATTATCACGAATTGACAGGGGTAAAATCGAAAATCACAGATGATACAGAGGGGTATCATAACACTCCATCAGTTTAATCGTCACTACAAGACACATGTATACCATTTATGGTCTAACATATTTGGTAGGAGTAGCTCCTAAGGTGTGGTTTACAGCCTAACCTTTGTAGGGAGATATGTGGAAAAGATTAATGGAAAACATAGTATCATAAGTACTGCTGTGTCAGTTATCACAGCAAACATACAACGGCTTGGAAAAACAATAGCAAAACCACAACTCCAATTTGATTCAAACCCTCGAAATGTTTCGAGAAGGGGCATACACCCACTGGGTGCCTATATAAAATTGCAGCAGCTATACCAATATATAAATTACACATCAGCCCAAGTTTCCAAACACATTAGTACAATAGCAAGTAGTTAAAAAGGCAGTTTAACAATGCTAGATTGATGAGTTAGATTACAAATAGACTGTAAGTGCAATCCTGAATCTAATGCATGCAAACCCATTTTGATAACCCATTCATAGGTGACAAAAGATTCATACAATGACCAAACTATCTACCGATTTGGTTCATCACAATGCCCCTTGTTGTGATATATAGTAGTAGGAAGTAAGTATATTTTCAAGCAGAATCAAAACACTATGTAAAGTACCAACAGATGACAACTTACACACAGTCTGTCATGAATACTTGATGAGGTCAATTTGGAGGATTGCCTCAGCCGGCCGTGGAAGCCTGGAAAAAAATACAAAGGGCTTAGCAATAATTTAATGTGGATAAAATCCCAGACAGAACATGGCAAAAGCCAAATAAATTTTACATGTTAAATATTCATCATGTAAGGAAAAGGATCCAGTAGCTGTATGGAAATCCAGAGTTGATAGGCAAACTATTGTATACTGGAAGCAAAACATTCGTAGTAGTCTTCATTATGTTTTTATGGGAGAGATGATAAAACTAGTCTAGAGTGAACAAACAATTAGATTAGACTTGAATGTCGTGCGCATATTTCCAGTACACCACAGGTGAAGTGAAAGTCCAAGAAACCAAATTGGTAAATGATGATAAACAGATAAATTAGAAAGAGGATTGTTAACAAATCTATATAGAACATGGACTTCTAGATAGAATTGTGAACATTTGACTACCTATCTTAAAGTCTAAATAATAATAAAATGAGCACAACTTCTCAGCTATATTATTGCAAACAATTTAACTAATCTGTTACAAATAGACTACTCTATATTAGTTAATAAATTAGTTATGACAAATTAGTAGGTAACTGCTAAGAATTGAAGGACTATAAAAAAAATGATTGACATTATTGCTCTAAAACCTAGACAACATTTTCTTTAACTCATTATTTCAGTGGGTAGGTAGCCACATTATGCAAGATTGGAAGTCTAATAAATGAACCAAAAAAAAAAAAAAAAACAGCAAACAGAAAAAGAAATGAAAAGAGTAGGTAAAGGATATACAATAGCATGCACTTAAAGTAGCAAAAATACACAATACTTTAGTGTGTACATTCCTCTGCATACACTTACTTTAAGAACAGGTTAGGCTCCACAAATGCATTAGCGTAATATATAAAACTGTATCATGATGGAAGTCATGTATTTTGTAAATTAATGAAAACAATCAAGACTCAACAGCAACAAGTGGAAGTTGCATTAACATGAGACATTCAACACTAAATCAGTGGCCAATCTTATGTACTCCTCTGGTTTAGAACACATACCAACAGAAGCATGCATGAGATAAGAAAACATGTGAATGGAAAATGGTTTGCGCAAAGTGTGTTAGTAACTACAATATTTCTAGCTACATTGTGAACGAGAGAAGAATAATATGGATCTAAGGGTAATAGCTTTGCAGAAAATTATATGGGACGATCCAAAACCTCATGTTATAGAAATGAGAGTGTGTTAATTGCCAATAGGGGACCATCACACGACTTCAGAAATATAAGCAGAAGAAAGGCACACTAAATGGTGACAGAACAATCAAATGCGCATAAAATGTAATGTTTATGTTCAGGAGTAGCTTAGAATCGACTATAGGTTGGCCTCATTGTGAAAAATATTTGAGGAAGAAATAACTATTGACTGTACATAAAATTACAAAGCAATAAAAGAGTATTTACATAAACCTAGGCTACCATCCTATTAATCACACAAATTGTGGAAAATATCATAACTAAGATCATTATGTAAATGCTAATTAAAAAACCACCGCAGTTATTAAACGTCACCAATGCAGCTGAAGATAATTATAACCATGACAAAGCAAGTGATAAAAGGGAAGAACAATATCCGATAACACTAGGATGTTCTGAATTAATATAATCAGATCGTCGGTGAGGGCGACCAGAGCCCAAGCAAGCACAAAAGAGTCACGACATGGCTTCCCGATAGATCGACGCCGTACAATTGCACGCTACTTTGATGCAAATCAAACCGGAAACTCATGAGTCTAAATCATTGAAAATTGAAGCTGAATTCGTTATAACTAACATGGACAGTGAAATATATATATCCTGAACAAACATTTTGTTTGGAGAACTGTTAGCCAAAAAACCAAGCAAAATAAATATATTCATCCACTTTTAATCTCCCAAACAAAAACTGTGATTTAGGAAGCCAAAAATGGAAAACCCCATAGAAAATACCACACAAACATAAAGATAAGTAGAGATCTCAGTCAAGGCATCAAAAAGAACAGAATATATAGAGGTTTTTCCAGTTATACAGCTATCCACCATGTAAATTGCAAGAATCAATATTCTGAAGCCAATAGAAAAAATAGAAGAAATGAAAAGAGATGGCATGCCGGTGAAGAAGGAGAGGAAAACAGAGCCAAGTAATAGATGAGCCAACGGAATAGCTGTTAAATGGATCAACCTAACCATTTCAATCAATAATCAAAGATAAATGACAACAACAAACAAATTGACCGAGAAAAAAAAAAGAGTAATAAAACCGTATTTGCTTCTGTCGTGTCCCAGACTAAAGGGATTATATCAATTTCTCAAGTATATAAAATGCCACAATGTTCAATCTGGTGATAAAAATCCTTCAAGCCAATACGACATTATCCCTTCATCTGACATTTCAACAAATTAAAGCGTCCCAAACAGAGAAATAAAGAATAACAGGGACAGCGAATTCCAAAAAACTGAAGCTTGTTTACCTGACCGTAGCTTCCATGCACTTTCTCTTCGATTGCTCACAGTAAAGGGAGCCGACGCATACGGGAGATTTTGGTAGAGATCAATGAAGGGAAGGGGATGACCTAGCAGAGACAGCTAGGGCCCAGAAAATCTTCCAACTAAACTGCGAATTGAAGCATGCAAAATCAATTGGCAATTGTCGATTGTATGTGGGCCGTCGAGGACGATTCACTGGTTGCTGGTTCATCACAGATGGATTACGGCAGCACTTGGCATTTACAATCTTTGAAAAAAATTTCTGGGAAGAATTTTCGGAGGTACAGTTGTGGGTTTCGGGGTTAATATGGTATGGATGGTAGGGGGTCGACTGACGCGAAGAGAAGAGAGGGAAAAGGTCCCCCGCGCGCTAAGTAGGCTATTTATAAAAAAAAATAATATAATGACGACTTTTGCTTGTCACAATAGAATTAAGTCATTAATGAAAGACAAAACACTTCAGTGACGACTGTATGTCGTTAGAACAACCACAAAACGTGCAGATTATGACTTATTGTGACAAAAAAAAAATTTTGGTGACTATTTCATGCCGAAACAACACATTTTTATTGACAATTTCTATGGATATTTTTGGGAACAAGAATTTTGTGAGAAAGCTTATGTATAAGCGGCCATTTTTCATCTGTGAGAAAAAAAATGGTGGCAAAAAGCAGATTTTGTTGTAGTGTGCATACTATCCGCTAGGCCTGCAACTCGACCTGTCCCAACTGGGTTTGGACCCGATCTGACCCGAAACAGTTTCATTTCAGAATCCAAGTAGATCCGTCCGACCCGATCAAAATAAAACCGGGTCGAATCCTCATGACCCGACCCCAACAGAACCCACTTCATTTTCTTTACTCGATTTCATTTTCTTTCCTTTTCTCGAGAGCCAAAGAACTAAAATCCCCAATTGACCAGACAGACCAATGCTCCACAACAGAACCCATTTCATTTTTCTTCACTAAACACCAGGATTTATTTTTTTCCTTCGTTTTCTCACGAGCCAAACAATAAAATCACAATAGATTCCATTAAAATATGGAGATAAAACCCACACGGGTGTATTCGAAAACATCACCTTCTCGTCCTCTCCATCCTGCCCCGTTATCTCAATCGACATCGAGTAAGGCTAATGGAGTAGACCGAGACAGGCGACGGCCTTGAGCATCTGGATGGAGTAGATCAAGACAGTTGACGGCTTGAGTATTTGGGTGAAAGAGATCGGAGAACCAAAGGGAGAGGGAGTAGAGGGCGGCGATGGGGACGACAAAAATAACATAGAGATCTTGGGTCTGGAGACGGGCTCCCCCACGACCTTGAAGACGTAGATTAGGAGGTAGGTGACGGAGAGAAGCAGAAGGCCATGTGAAATGAAATGAGCGAGAAGCTGAGGGTGATCCAAACCATCACGTACGGAGAGGAGAGAATAGCTTTTCTCATGGTCATCGGAGAGTTTGGGAGACTTGGGCGGCTAAGGTTGCAGAAGTAAGTTTCGATAGGACGGGTTGAAACAAAAATGCAAACCCGCTAAGTAGTCGGGTTGGAGACCCGGTTATATTATAACCGCTAAAACTCGGGTCGGGTCGGACTTTTTAAAACGGGTTAATCGGACATACGGGTGATATGCACAGCCCTACTATCCGCCATATTTCATTTTACTACACATGATCTTTCATGACGTCTTGTAGTATTAAATGTGACGATTGTACGTACGTACTTGCATGTGAGGTGCATTGATCAACACTTGATCAGCTAGACCTTACGATTGATGACTCTACTCCCATATATGCATTCGTCCTACTTTGTTTGCCCTCGTCATCTTGCCGGCCGACCATTTATGTTTTGCTTCCCTCGTTTTTGTTTGCTCCCTTGCTTTTTAATGTTTTGCATACTTTTGGACCTTTGGTTGCCTTGCTCTTGCTTCTTGTTCTTTGTCATCTTATCTGGGCTTCTGA
Source organism: Carya cathayensis (assembly GCA_011037825.1). Lineage (NCBI taxonomy): Eukaryota > Viridiplantae > Streptophyta > Magnoliopsida > Fagales > Juglandaceae > Carya > Carya cathayensis. The sequence continues at coordinate 436,912 of QGSO01000362.1, read as the reverse complement.
CCTCAGAGGTCTTAATCCAATCCCCAACAAATTCTAAGGGATCATATCCAAAGATCATCAGTGGCACTGGGTAAAAAATCACTAACCTGATGATATATACGTCATTTGCTTTTCTAAAAAAGAACATATTTTACTTGATCTTATACGTACAATATATCCATATAACGTTATGACATGTAAAAAAACTAATTAAGAGCATGCTTGAATCCTGCAAATTACGGTCTCAATCCAAGCAACAAGTAAAAATTTAGCTAATTTGTTAGATGGCTTTAAAAAATTTCTTTGACTTGTACTTTGGAGTGGGTTTTGTGAGAGTGGACATATAAAATAAGAAATTATTTAATTAGATAAAATATATTTTGAGATGTATTTTATATTAGGGTTTGTGAAAGTAGGTAAGTAGGATTAAAAGGTTATTTGGATAAACAAAATTTTAGTTTTTTGTGAGAGATCACCGTAGAAAATATAAAATATAATAGAAAATGAGACAGGAAATGAGTGAGGGAGAGATCGAAGAGTTTGAGTGCTATATATTTCTTATTCTTAATTATTATTGAATACAAAGTATTGGACTCTATTTATAGTAGAATTACGTAGAGATTAGATTAGGTAAATATCTTTATCATAATAAAAATTAAATCTCTTGTTTTGATAATTATGAAACCTAAATCAATTCATTCGATAATTACGAAGCCAGATTAAAATTTGATTCATTATCTCCAACATTTCCTCAAATTCAAAGTAGAGAATTTCAAAAACTTAAGTTTGAAATTAGAATGTATCATTCATATCCATTTATTGATGAGATGATAAAAATGGCATTAGTGAAAATGATAGGCAACTGGAAGATCAAATTTGGAGATGTGGCCAACAATAGACTACATATGGCTTTGGTCAATTATAAGACTAAGATCAAAAGGCCAAAAATGGATCTCGAGTTTCAAACAGTACTTACAACAGACCAAAAAAAAAAAAGGCTTAAAACTAGTAAAGATACTTTAAGTGCATGGATTTGAGACAATACATAATTGAACGGCAATAAAAATTTCCTGAGAGGTAAAGCTGACAGAATGATTTTAAAAGAAATAATCTACAGGATTGAGTCTGCGTTAGCCAAGTACCATGATATAAAACATAAAACATAATAGAAAAAGAGATGAGAATGAGAGAATGACGGAGATAGACTTTGAGAATTACATCTTTCTTATTTTCTTGTTATTGAATATAAAGTATTGGTTCATATTTATAGGTTACATAGAGATCAGATATGGTAAATATCTTTATCATAATAAAAATTAAATATCTTAATTTATAATCATGAAAATCAAATCAGGTGATTTGATAATTATGAAACTAAATTGAGATAATAATCATCAAATCAAATTCATATATAACAAAAAGTATTCTTGAGTTCTTATGAAGAATTGTTGTTGAGAAATTAGAAAAAAAAAATATTTTTGGTGTTTTAAATATGAGAAATGCTATAAGAAAGTTTTACACGACACACCTCCACCTAATTAATATATAATTTGTTAATTAAAAATATTTTTAAAAAAATCCTAAAAAGTCTTCTCTTGTCCTAAAATATCCCAAAAATATCCTGAAATATCCCAAAAGGTATCCCGACTGTTTGGAAACTCTTCACCTTTTCAAGAAACATGATATGGTTTATTGTGAAATTAATTAATATTTTTTTTTCGTATATAAGATATTAAGTCACGTTAATTATATAATTCTAATATTTTTGGATTAGGATTGATAGAAAGATAAAAATGCACTTATTCCAATTTAAGAACAACACAAACATATATATAAATATATATAATATAGATGATAATTTTTAGTTAGAATGAATTAAAAGAAATATAACGATATTTACAAAAAGAAAATATTTTAATTATAAAAAAATTAGATAAAAGTAAATTTATAAATTAATATAGTTTAATGTACGATATGGAATTATAAAATTACTTTATTTATTAAATAAATTTAAAAATAATATAAATCTATATTAATTTATAAATTTATTTTTATATGCTTTACTAACGTCACAATTCTATTATAAAATGAAAATTATTAATAAGATAAGTAATGATTTAAAATAATATATATATCGAATAGAATATAGTAAGGATCCATTGTTTGGGGAAACCGCATCGAACCAAAAACTGGCTTCCATTTCAATCACTGCATTTTTACGCATTCCACAAGATAGTGATCGAGCCAAAGAGAACTTCCTTTGCCTCGCTTCCTCCATTATTCGTATTCGCTCCCTCTTCCTTTCATTTTTGCGACTCTCCAGGTTTCAGTCTCTCTCTCTCTGATATATAAATGCACGTGCGTCTATGCTGGTTTTGTATCGATTTCGGGTTCAAATTTTCGCTTTAAACAAGGTCTTCTGTGTTTCAGATTTGGTGTAGGGAGCCATTTTGATTTCCAGCATTTTGATTCCATTGAAATGTTTCTTCCGTAATAATTCGGAGCTTTTTTCTTTTCAGATTTGTTTGGGGGGTTTTAGTCTTTGTGTGAGTATTTGTTTTGTTTTTTCGTTTTTCTCAGCGTGTGAGTATTTGTTTGATTTAAGTTTCTTTGGCTTTTCAATTTCTTAAATATTTTTATATCGTGAAAGTGGGAATGGTTGCAGTTTGTGTCTGAGGCCAAACATATGTGGTCTTGTGCCAGTGCTACTGTGCTAGTACCACACCGGATGTGTTGGACTAGGGATAATGTTTAATTCAACGTGATTTGATGAATTGGAGGTCACGTTTTAGTGACACGCTTACTCCCTACGAGTTCATGGCTCGTGTCTCATCGGCGCGCTGGTCAAGGTCTTCGAGAATTTTTTTTTTTGATAAGTAAAGAGTAAAATTTTATTGATAATAAAGGCATAACTCAAGCACACCGAGAGTATAATTTTCTAGATTCATTCGAGCTCAAAGCCTTTTTTTTTCTTCTTAATTTTGTTATTATCACCATGACTTCAATGGGTTTGAGGTCAGGTTACGTCTCGCCTACATAAGAGTGCCTGCAGTCCGTGTGCATCACGTGGAACCTCCTGTTGGGTGTCCAAATGTTGAGTACTGGTAATGCCTAGACAAGTTCCCCTCTAACCTTTTAAGCTCAGGCAAAGCAAAACAAAATTTGAAAACAAAAATAAAAAACAAAAACAATAAAGGAGTATATGCTTACATGTTTATCAATATTCTAGTGAGAAATTAACTTTTCTATTCAGCATGGGATGTTTAAATTCCCTCTTTTAAGAATGAGGTGGCCCCTTTTGAAGAGACCATTGGAGAATGTCTATGAATATGGTTAGTTCATGGTCAATTGAGACCAATAACTTGGCTAGGATTTGGTTTTAAGATTGTGGATGTGGGAAATAGAAATTTCAATGATGCGTGTTTAAGTGAATACAAAATTGTTGCTTAAGATAGACATGTTTTGGACCTTTATATGGTGGAATAGAAAACATAATTTTCTTTTAATTGTATTATTGTGCGTTGCTATTCTCATAGTCTACTATTGTATGAGCAATGATCTGTTATTTGTATGCTACATGTCCTTGTTCGCTTTTGAGAATGCTGCAGTTATTCCTTCATGTTGGTGTATTTGTGCAATGTTTAGGTGGTTACCCTGATTCCCTCATTCTCTCAGACATATCAATATTTTGTGTTTTTCCATGTGAAGTTTGACTTTATTTGTGAGGCATAATTTTCATTGAAGCTGATGTGGTGTTTGCACTAAAAATTTGCTTTACAAACTGGTTCATAGAATAAACATTGCCTCTGATCCCAAGTCTGGTTTGATAATTAATTCCTGTAGTTTGTTAAGTTCGCTTTATCAGTTTCCTCCGTGATAATTTCAGATTTTATTTTTATTTTTTAATATTGCGCCCTTTCTCCTATGTGCTATTATTTGCTAATTGGTCTATAACTCGTCTTGTGCATTTGATGTTTCAGGGGGCTATTTTCTGCATCATCCATATTTTTATTGTTTTTTCCTTTGAGTAAAGAATTGTTTGAAGAGCCATGCAAAAGGATAATAGTACCAGTACCCTGTCAACTCCTCGTATTCGACATCGTAGACGCTCAAATGAGGTTTGCATATTGAATATGAAATTAGCCTAAGATTTAATTTTCTGGTTTAAGATCAATTTCATCCCTTTCGGCAACCATCTATTTTGAAACTGAATCTAAATAAGTTTATATTGAAGTTAAGGAGTCTGGAGTTCAACATATATTGACTTTGTTAACGGTAAGTGGCTCAGTATATAATTTGATTAGTTTTTTTTCTTCGGCTGTCAGGTTATTCCAGAGGATAGCAAAGCAAATGGAGGCCATTTACTTGTTGATGATCATAATAAATACAGGTCAATGTGGATCCGTGCATATTCATCTCTATGGATGATTGGGGGCTTTGTATTTATTATTTACATGGGTCATCTTTATATTATGGCTATGGTGGTGGTTATCCAAATTTTTATGGCTAGAGAGCTGTTCAATCTACTCAGGAAAGCTCATGAAGATAAACATCTCCCAGGATTTAGGCTATTAAATTGGTAAGAATGGGATTTGACTGTCACAATGTCAACGGAAATTGTTATTCCTAGATTTTATTTATTCCATCTTATATGTATTTATTCATTTCCAATTTTTGTGTTCAGGCACTTTTTCTTCACTGCAATGTTATTTGTATATGGTCGCCTTTTCAGTCAACGGCTGGTCAATACTATAACGGCTGACAGATTTTTAGATCGATTTGTGAACAGCCTTTTCAAGTATCACATGGCTATCTGTTATTTCTTGTACATTGCAGGTTGGTTATACACGTTATTCTTGTTCTTTGACATAATGGCCATGATATCAAAAGACCTCTTTTATAACTGTCTAATATTTGAGATGTGATTACTGTTTATATTCGTAAATTGTATTTCATATTATTGTTGTTGTTGTTATTTTTATTGTTAGTATTGTCGTTGTTATTATCATCATCTTTGTCGACGTCATTGTCATAATCATCATCATTAATATTGTTGTTTTATGGCCACTATTAACAATATTTCTGATAACAACATTTTTTGTGTAATGGAGCTCAGGTTTTATGTGGTTCATTCTTACATTAAAGAAGAAGATGTACAAGTATCAGTTTGGCCAGTATGCATGGACGCACATGATTCTAATTGTCGTGTTTGCACAGTCTTCCTTCACCGTTGCCAATATTTTTGAAGGAATTATCTGGTAACTCAACTTCCATAAGAAAAACATATAGCTGATTTTGGATCTTGTCACCGAACTCTAAATTCTAACTCACAGACCATTTGTACCATTGCTTTGCTTTTATTAACTTCCTTTGGTAGACTCCTTTGGGGCCTTTTTTCGCCTCTTTTTCTGATACTTGCCTATTAGAATTTACTATCTACATGGTTGGCACCCAGTACACTTAGAAAAAGAAAAGATTTGGCACCCGGTACTATGAAGTTTGATATGTGATATTAGTTAGTTTATTTATTTAATATTTTAAAAATTTTTAATGATAAAATCATTTAGAAGTTGTCCATCAGGACTAATGGGTCTTTGCTCTGCTTCTTAGATCTCTTGAGATTCCTAACTGCTTGTTGCATTATAGGTGCTTGTCTAAATTGGCTTACCCTCCGGCAAGTGGATACTAACAGGCCAATAGAGAAGCCTATTAAGCCACTGAAAGGTGGTATGAAATTGTAAGATAACTAATAAAAAGGTGAAAGAATATGATATTTTTAAAAATTCTTTCATCTTTTATTAGAGGTGGCACAACTTTTGATAAGAATCTTGTTGGACTTCTGAAAAAGGTAAGGATAATATAGCAAATTGAAGAAGCATGAACTTTCTCTAAGTTTCAAATGTCTAGAGACAATTCAAAAGGAAAGGTTTTTGTCTTTTCTGAGACAGAAGGATGGTTAAAAAGGTTCCCAGTTTCAATTCTATCAGTTGATATGAGATTGAACCAGAGGGAAGCCTGTACTTTGAAGCCTTTTTCTAGATATATTGTTCGTCCTTGACAGTGCATAGAGATTCTCAATTCTTTACTTGCTCTTTCAGAAATTTGGGCGTGATGTTTTTATTTGTTTTATTTATTTGCTTCCTTGGAAGTAATGTATGTTTCCCTTATTAATTCACTTCATATAAAGCTTGTTGTTTTTCTGAGGTTGGGTTGATGAGATGCATTCAAGGAGTATCAGTTACATTCTTTAGTTTGTGCACCCTTCAACTAACTGCATTAAGATTATGTTTAGACTTCTATGCTTTTTATCTTGGTTCACATGGCTGATAATCTAGTTTTTAAATTCTGATGATTTATATTTGGACACGTGGACTATTTATGCAGGTTTCTTCTTCCAGCAACTCTTATAGCCATCAATGACATTGCTGCTTATGTCTTCGGCTTCTTTTTTGGAAGAACCCCTTTAATCAAGTTATCGCCAAAGAAAACTTGGGAGGGATTCATCGGAGCATCTGTTACAACTATCATCTCTGCATTTGTGGTAATCACAGGTTCTTTTCCTTGTTCATGGTAAAATGCATTTTTATTATGTTTATTGCTTGCTGAGGAACTTTGAGGAAGCATTGTCCTTTGGGGAAACATTTTCCTCACAAGCCTAATTTTCCAGTGGCATGTCGCTTTTTATGTTTACATCTCCATTACCCACCATTTGAGTAAGTAAGGTGCCATGCCTCAGTCCTTGTGATATGGATTGCATTGATCTTGTCCTTTAATTAATCATAATACTGGGCGCTGAGTGCAACTTAATGGCAATACTGCATCCGAAAATTCCCATATTTATGTTTCCAACATTGTATAAATAGACGGGATATTCATTGAATTTGATCCGATTAGTGTTGAGTCAAATGATATCATGCATTACTACAACTATGTAAGTTATCAAGTTAATGACTAGCATTTTGTGCAATGGTATTACTTATCACTAATAATGTTTTGGAAGTGGTTTGACATTGTTTATTAGTTTGATTACATCTTGACTAACTGAGGTTATTCAATTGTTGCCACACTCCACCCTATTCGTCTCGCCGTCCCAGTCCAGTCGCCACTTTTGCTAGTAGCTACATGCCATGAATGTGATCTCCTAGTACACACTGGAATTATGCTCTTTGTCAACTCTCCGACGTAGACTTGACCCTCTGCATCTCCTGTGACTCCACCATCTCAGGTTTTTCCTTCATCAGGTTGCTCGACACATCATACAAAACACTGATGACATTCCCAAGTTCCCTATTTTTCTGCCGAGAAACCCAAGAAAAGCTAAGAAAATGTATGACCTAATGGTAGAGTTCTAGGTAATAAATATTAATGGACATTTTAAGAAAAATTACATGAATCTATGTGGTGTCAGGTAATAGAAAGGTGTAGATTGCTTTTTGACCAGAAACCTGTGAAAAGGGTAAGAAAATCATCATTTTTTTTCAATGTCTTCTCTATTATGAAACTTTACCTCAGTTTACCAAGTCAGGAATGGTGTGGTTTATATTTTTCCAGAGCATTCCAGATTTTACAGAGTCAAACTTCCTCACACTTTCTACATTAACAAAGCAAACAACCAGATGATGAAGAGTTTCTGTTTGCTCGAGAAAATCCATAAATAAAATATTATTTGCTGCTTGTTATTTTCTCAGGAACCAAGTGAAGAAAAAAAAAAGTTGAAAAAAGTGTTGGGAGAACCAGTAAAGGGATTGAGACCTATAAAATAGAGAGAAGATAAATGGTAGAAATGAGGAAGGATCTATAACTAGTGAAATTTAGAAGTCTCATAGTGCACTTACGAAGTTTGATGAGTTTGGGGAGAGAGACCGGCGGAAGCAAGAAACATGTTAAATTAATAATTCATAAAATTAATAACAAGAAAATCACATAATCTTTTTTAGAAACCCAAGAGATGATGACGTGTTGACTTCTTATTGGATGATGTAAAACCCATAAACAAAGTAAAATTCATAAGCAAAACTTCTCAGGATTAATCTCAGTTGCATGTCAACCCATATTCCGATGTAAGACCAAAGTTTTGATTCAGTTCCAAGACATGACTTCATGGCTTTTTCTAGCTACGAGTCCCCACTAGTTCTTTGAGCATAAAGCAATCCCCTTTATGGTGCTTATAAGCTTCCTCATAGCTTTTCATCTATTCAATACTGAACCTCCACTTTCAGCGAACCTATATTTATCAAAGTAGTGAACTCTAGTTAGGTACTTCTCATGTATACTCCCTGCGTACTTGGGCTTTGCCTATTATTATGAATAAAATTACTGATCTAAAAAAAAATATTTATCAAAGTATGGCCTGAATTCTTATAATGGCAATTACAAATATCATCTTCTTATTTTGTAATTTCATACTATACCTTGGAGTTCAATGTGCCTGACTACGAAGATTTTGATCCAGCACTCTATGGTGGTGGTGGTTATAATCTTTGGTCAAACCTATGGCGAGCCTCTACCACCTTCCAATGAAATCTGATATCCTTGATTGCTCAATGACAGATTCAAATTTATGGAGAGCCTCTTCCTGAAATATGCATCTGAAAGCTTTTCATTCTCCCAGCAAGGCTAAAATGTGTTTTTAGTGCTTCACATAGAGTTCCACCGCATCCACTTTATAAAGCATTTTGCCATCAAATTTGTCCTTTTACATGCTTAAGCCTATCTGACCATGTTCGTAGAATTCATTTTTATTTACCATGAAAGTAATTGCGGGTAGATTTCTGGTAGTAATGTTAAATGCTATGAATCCCTATAAACATGGATATGTTCACTTGCCCATGCAGCTTGCAAAGGTCATGGGTCGTTTTCCGTGGCTAACATGCCCAAGGAAGGTAATGCTTTTTATGGAACGTAAGTCATTAATGTTTGAAGAAACACAATAGATTGGTTCTGAAAAAAATTTAGCCTTATTCTCGAGTTGATGACATGCAGGACTTATCAACTGGTTGGCTTCACTGTGATCCTGGTCCTTTGTTTAAGCCTGAGCATTTCTCTTTACTAGGATGGGTTCCTCAATGGGTGAGTAAAGTGGCACTCAATTGAAGATGCTTTTATATAAACTAGCAGCATGTATCTTACTTGCCTAGTAAGTAAACCATATATTGGTCTAAATCTTCTCGTAGTATCCCGTCATCCTACACTTGTAGTATGTATAACGTGTGTGCTTTCACATCCAAAATGTATGGGAATAAGAAAACATCTAGTTGATTTCATGAAGTAACCATTCCAGAATTCAATATAGATAGTTACACTGTTCAGAATATTTGACTTTGACAAGCCATTCTGCATGTAGATACTTGTTAAATTTGGTTTTGCTGTCATAGGATTCAACCACTGCTAGCTGTTCATCTACTCAAGGTTGTTCCCCTGCATATTTTCCTGCAATTTCATCTCAGAATTTCCCTCCTGGATATTCTTTTGAAATGCTTTTACTCCATTAATGTCCCCTTGGAGTTTCCACAAGAACCAACATCCTTTGTTCATCTGATGAACGTTTCCTTGAACAAACACTTTTTACTGTCAACCTGGATATCATAATGCATACCTGACCTATTCAATCTTCCCATGCCCAGTGTGGATGTGTTGGACTTGGTTTTTAATTAGGGCTGAAAATATCAATTATGCCTCGTAGGAGTAGAAATATGTGCTCACACATATAAACATGTAAGTTCCTAAGTTAATACTCGTCTTTCTTCTGCTTTTAGTTTGTTTGTGCTGAAGTTTCTCATAATATTTACTATTACATGTATTGTAATTCCAACTCTCACGTGGAGAATCAGCTATCTTTGTCCAACTATTAACAGTTGAAAACGTGGCTCTTGTCCACCTTTTGAGCTATTTGCAACTATGATAACTTAAGTTGTAAAAAGCTGCTAATTGTAGGAAGTGAAATGTAGATCTTGAGTAAAAAATTATGTAACTCGGATTCACATGCATCATGAGTTGTTTTTCTCTTATACAGTTTCCTTGGAAAGAGGTCTCGATTTTGCCAGTTCAATGGCATGCTCTATGTCTTGGCTTGTTTGCATCTATAATAGCACCTTTCGGAGGCTTCTTCGCTAGTGGTTTCAAAAGAGCTTTCAAAATCAAGGTTAATCTTAGTGTTTTCTAAATTTAAGTAATTCAATCATAGATGATAAGCTTCCAAGATTTTTCACACAGGATGCTATATTTTCCTTTTTTGCCACAGGATTTTGGTGATAGTATTCCTGGACATGGTGGAATTACAGATAGAATGGACTGCCAGGTAAGCTTTGATGAAGTTTTTGATGAAGTTTGAATCTAGCAGATTCCTATGAATCTCTCTCTCTCTCTCTCTCTCTCTCTCTCTCTCTCTCTCTCTGTGATTTCATGGTTTATATAACTTTACTCCTTTTTTATCAGTTATATATAACTTTACTCTTCAGATAAGCTTCCATGCGTATCTGACGTTTTACACTCGGAAACTTTTATTGAAGACTGAGAGAAGTAGATGAATTTACGAAAGTGAACATAAAACTCCATAAAAGAGGGAGGCTCCTTCATACTCGTTTTGGAGAAGAGGCAGGGGGGGGTTCGGTCTGGTGGATGCCCCTCTCTGTATCCCATAATTTCTTCGACCCTTTCACCATCTACTTCTTACTCCAGGAAAAAGAAAAAGAAAAAAGAACATAAAACTACATATAAAAATGCTGTAAGAATGAATGGAAAGGCTAGATACCCACGGTACTTCTGAAGCCAGGAATAGAGCATATTGATAACCTAGTGCTGACACTGGTGACAAACATACTGAGGCGCTATTGCTTAAGATTCATCTCCATACCTTTAATGGATTTGAAATTGGATTTTTAATTCAGTTGCATTTCAGCAATAAGACTTGGAAAATCGGGAGACATCGATCACTTGCTTTAAGAAACAAAGATAAATGGCCAGATTTAGAAGTTTAACCATGACTACGAAAAGTTTTTTTTTTCTATAAATAAACTCAAAGTATATTAATGAAAAGAATAGGCAAAAGCCATGTTCAGTACAAGGAATGTCCTACTACGTAGGCTCAATAGATACAAGGAAATCATGGAAAGTTTGGCCATTGAAATTAACGGCAATGGCCCATGTACAAAGAGTTCTAAAAAAGAAAACTTTAAGTTCCTCCATAGATCGTTCTTTGTCCTTAAAAGTCCGTTCATTACGCTCTTGCCATACATACCACATGATGCAAATAGGGATTATCTTCCACATAGCCTTGATCTGTTGAGTACCTCTCAAGTCTGTCCAACAAGCCAATACCGCCACCACTGTCTCCGGCATTACCCAACCCAATTCTAATCTACTCAATATCTCATTCCATAATCCTCGAGCTACCTCACAGTCTAATAAAAGATGGTCTACCGATTCCCCCCCTTTCCTACACATGCAACACCAGTCAGCGATGATCACCCTTCTTTTCCTCAAGTTGTCCGTTGTGAGAATCTTACCCAAGGATGCAGTCCATACAAAAAACGCAGCTTTAGGGGGCGCCTTATGTCTCCATAGCTTTCTCCAAGGGAACTGAATCGGTATACTTGGTGTGAAGAGTCGTGGATTCCCAACTAGGTGCATTATGTCTCTTTCATTTCTAAGATCTCTATTGTTGCTTCAAATTCACTTCGTTGATTCTACTTAAAGCTGGAGATTACAAAGCCATTCCTTTGTCTTTTTAGTCTAGAATTTGCAGAGGTTCTCTATTTTTCATTGGCTTTTTTCCTTTGTTTTTATCATGTTAGAAAAGAATTCGCCATATCCTGTATACTTTGAAGCCTAATTATTTGTTGATTGATCAGTTCAATAAAATATGGCCATAATGCATTTTTCCATGACTAAAATTTGTCTTCAAATGTAGATGGTGATTGCCGTATTTGCTTACATCTACCATCAGTCATTTGTCATGCAACAAGGCTTATCAGTTGAGATGATCTTGAACCAGGTAATGTGTTCAAATGCTTGAATATAAAAATGTGCGTATCCATTTATGTTGTATGGATGCATTAGCTGATGGCGTGACTACTTTTTAGATATTGGTGAGCCTTACTTTCGAGGAGCAGCAAGCTCTGTACATAAAGCTTGGGGAGATCTTGCAGGAGAGGCTGGCTGGATAGTCTTAGACTTTAGACATGTAGAAACCCTGTATCATTTGAAAAATCCTATTTCTCGCCCAAGCATGGTTTATGCATGGCGGCCCACGACGAAAAGGAAAACAAGATGATGTTTGCATATGGTGTGGGCGTTGTAACCCTCAAACCCCCATTGAAATACTAACCCTCTTGAGTAATTCTTCAGTTAGCACGCTTTGTATAGTATATTTAGCTATTTAATATCAATGAACTCTCCGTGGAGGTCAAGCTCTCTCTCTCTCTCTCTCTCTCTCGCCAAATTATTGGACACTCTAATCTGTACCTAAATATCCTTTCATCGGGGAAAAGAGAACTTGAGTCAGGTCTATATGAGAACTAGTCCTCCAAGGTCATATTTACAAAGCTTTCACATATCCAACATGACAAAATTTTCAAAAATTTTAATTTTAATATTACTTGTTTTTACCTTTTTCCAATTTCTTTCCCATTTTTCCAAGACAGCTTCTGTTCTATTTGTCAAGAATCAAGCTTAGTTTTTGTTATGATATATACAGTCAATTTTGCTTGCTTACTTATGAATTATTAATTTGGCAAAACTTTAGCATTTATTTTATATTAAAAAATATTGATGCAACTAGGGCTATACAGAAAATTGAGAAACCGGCCGCCAGAGCAGGGAACCGGCCGAAATCGTAAAAGAACCGATCGGCCAGCTGTAGGATTTAGGTCAAACAGATGTCGGCCGGTTCGGTTCGTGATTCGACCTAGGGAAAAACCGTTGAATCGGTCGACATCAGCTATCCCTTTTTTTTTTTCAAATATGTATAAATGGAACGACATTGTTTCACTTCACTTTTTGATGACGTATTATACGAAAAATAAATAAATGCAATGGTGAGACCAAACAACGCCGTTTAGTCTAGGGTTAGCTAGAAGCCCTCTTCTCTTTTCTTCCTTCACCTGTCGCCATCACCTCTGCTCTCTCTCTCTCTCTCTCTTTCTGAGACTCTCTTCTCTACTCTCTTTGGTGAGACCACAACCTCGCACGCAGGCATGGGCCACCACCTACTTCTCCCTCGCCGTTGAAGCCGCACTACACCAATGGAAAGTGGAAACCGATCACCAAACCGTCTACCGACCAATCAAACTCCGGCCGGTTCTCTTCTTCCCTATCGATCAGTTTCAATCGAGAAATTTGGTGATTTAATGTGTCGATGGTGTATCGGTTTGCCACCGAAACCGACGCCGACACTCAGTTTTTAGGCTAGATACAACTAATCATATCAGTATACAAAGAGTATGTATAACTAGTATGTAATAGTTATATTGGAACTTTTATCAAAGATTCTCTCCCATGAGAAATAGGCTCATTAAATGAGTTATAATATTTATTACTGTCAATATACATATTTTAAATAATATTAAAAAAAAAAAGCAATAAGGTGTCTCAAGATCCTCAAAGTCCAACATCCACTTGAAGGAATCTTTTTTTAAAATTTACATAAAATATTAGTCGTCTTGCGTACTTTTCAAGAAAAAGTATAAAGAAAGCAGCATCAATAAATTGCATTATACACCAGCTTGATCACCAAGGTTAAAATGATGCACAAACACTAGTAAATGAACGAAATAAAATTAAAGTCCATCTACTCTGTAACTACTGGTGAGTTGTAAGTGGAATCACACATTGAGAGGAAAGAATTCTTACCCTTTATAAGTCCTCAACTGTATCATTGAAATATGAAAAATGCTATTTTAACCCCTGGATTTAACTGTTCGTGTATTTTAATTTTGTTTCAAGTGTTTAAAAAAGTTATTACTAGTGCATTTATGTATTTTTTTTATTGGTTAAAAATGTTCAAAAAATATTTGAAAAAAAAAAAGAAAAAAAAGTGCGATTATGCTGGCAATATGCTCAACGGTATCGGTAAGAGCTGGGCAGTAAGACCCTTAGAATATATGCCAGATGTGGATTAGGCCTCTCTTGGGAGATTTCTAAATGGTATCAAAGTCTATCTCTGTAGGACTTAAGCCATGCGATTGTGATGGTCCATACTGATTGAACAGTGTACTTAGTGCATTGGATTCCATATGACTTGAAATGGGGAAGTTTTTGCTCTTTATATACATTTCAATGGGTTCCAATTATACCATTGTCTTTTTAAAATATAAGTACAGGTGTAGCTTAGGCCAACTTTGTGGCGTTGCATGGTCAAGCTTTGTAAATATTGTCCATTGATAGTAGAAGTCTGCGCGTAAATACACTGGGGCTCCTTCATCAAGGACAAAACATAACCAGCTTATTTTATGAACCAAAATTCAACAATAAATATCTCTAGATTGTCTATGACGAGGAGGGAAAAAAAAAAGGCTTGAGAAGGCACTATATATACATCGAAAAGAACGGTTAGTCGTCTGATCAAAGACAATACTACAAAATTCAAGATTCACGATCCACTAAAAAAGTTAAATAACAAATCCCACAGACCATTTCTAAATCGAGAAAACAAATCCAAGCACCAGAAATAAGCCATCCCGATCTCATACTTGCTAACAAAAGGCATAAATATGGCAAATGTTCTGCCACCTAACAGTGTGATAGGCAATTGACAGTTCAAAGCAATCTAAAAAAGCAAACAAAACCAGTTGTGTTTAGTGCTTACCTCTGTCAACTGCCAAAACGTCTCAACAATGCCTATACTTCGGTACCTTTGTATTTCATTCATTGGGTTTTTGATTTTTCGATCTTCACATAGGGTAGAAAACCCATAAAATGGACAACTTTTGGGGCCCATTCCCTTTGCTGAGCACGGCAAAACATTAAGAACGTATTTGCCAAGTAGGAACTAAAACCCATGAAGATATGCCACATGGCATGACCCTGTGGATTGACGGACCAACTAGATATCTCCTTGCAGAATGCACGATCGCAGAGCCAACACAAGGTAGCTAGAAGAAGGGTGGCCACATATAATCTTGCAAGCCGCTTAGCAGAAGCATCTTGTGTGTGAATGTAATACTTGTACATTCGGGGAATGCACAGAAGGCACAATATTACATAATGCACCTTGAAGCCAATGCCAAGACGGACTACTGCATGAACAACAGCAAAAGAAGCACCATAAAGAAAGAGGAATGTCGGCATTGTGCTACGGTAGTGCCAATCTGGAGAGTAGAGGATGTATATATAAAGTAGTATCTCCCACACCATAGGAGTTTCATCGCTCTGCTGCTGCCTGGAAATGTTCAGCAAACCTTCAAGTATAAATGTCCACAGCAAATAATCATCCAAAAAAAATTCTAATAGTTTACGTTATCCTGACAGACTGCATAAGGGAAGAGAAGACTTCCAGGTCTAAAGTGAACGTGCATGTGTCCCAAGTGTGCATGTGCAAAATCAAACACGGGCCCACTAATTTCTAAGTTAGTTCCTGCATATACTGCTCTTGAGCATGTCACCGACACATGAGAGAGAACAAGCTTTTCACCCAATCCCAAAAAAAAACATTGCATCAAGCTAAGCTACCAAGTCAAGCCCTAATCCCAACTCCATTAGGAAGCCTGCATGTTTTTTTGCACATTAATAAGGCTTCAATTTCTATATCGGATTCAGAACACAAGTAAGAAGCTTTTATAAAACTAACTCAATTACACTAAATTACACTAGGACGATACCTCAACACTGTCAGAGTTAACCAATCACACAGACATTAAGCTTCAGTGATCAATGAAAAGAGAATTACTTACCCGCGTTGCAAAGTGGCATGGTATAACATGTTTCCAATGGCAAGTATAATATTAGATATGTGAAGAACAGTAAATCTCTTCTCAAATCGCTGTCTCAAAGCATTGATAAGACCGAAGAGGGCCAAAAGAATGGTTGGGATATTGGATATGGTGTTGTAAAATTCTGCAATATAAGAAGAGTAGGCATAATTCTTCTCACAACCCTCAATGGTGGATGTGACAGGACCCCAAAAACTTGATATCCCCTCAGCCATTATCCCTATATTCTATTCAATATATTCAGCAAAATCCTTTGTGCTGCAGAATAGCAGAGATCATAAAAGTCGCAAACCATGTGCCTGCTGAAAAGAAGCTTATCAGCAATCCAACAATTTTTTCATAGAAGACAAGTTTCGGACAATGGAAACAAATTGAACAAATCACATTTATCTAGTCTCTTACACACGACAATTGAGGGTGAGAATATAATTATGAAGAAGTTAAAAGATACACATCACGTGCATGACAAAGAAAAAAAAATCAAAAGACGATGCAAACTGCCCAGTGCTTTATTCGTGATATAGATAAGCTGAACAAACACAATGAGAGCCAGTCCACCACGACACAAACCAAAACCAAATAGACATGCCCTTAAACAATCCCCCACGTTAACGACAAAGAATTTAATGTTATACCTCATGGGATGACACAGAAATCAATCTTGAATAATAGAAATGGGAAAGCCAGACAAGAAACTTAAACTCCAAACCACACAGATGTGAATAGAGAGGAATTGCCAAAAAAAAAAAAAAAAAGTTCAGAATGCAAACCTCTGCGGCTCTGCCATTCATACGATCTACCAGAGAAACATAACTAAATGAATAAAAACAAGGCTCAAAATGGTGTACGCATGAAAACTAAAAATAAACCAGAAAACATTATGATATATTCAGCGTTATACTAAAATTCTAAACAATAATCAGCCCCAAGCATTAGACAAAGCATTAGCATATTGCTTGCTCAAACAAATAAATTAAAAATATATATATAAAAAATTAAAAAAGAAATCCAAATTGAGACCCACTCATGATTCATCAACCAAGCAGTTACATCGCATGGGTTTTGCTTGGCGACAAATCGACGGCTCGTCCGAGTTCAACAAAGAAAGAATCAGCCCTCACATGAGAATATCCTTGACCCAGATTAACTAATCACACCCATTACAACCAAAGTGCTGAAAAATCCAATCCCAATATCAAAACTTCTCGCGCCACAAACAAGAAGTCGAAGAAGAAGAAGAACCAACGGTCCAACGAATCAAACCCCAAATAAAACTAAAATATATGGGGGATAAACACAAAAAAATTAAATAAAAAAAAAACATAAACGCGCTCTAGAAAATGAAATCCATCCACCCGGACAATATCTACATATAATACTTGCATAAGTTTACAAAAAACGAACCGTTTTTGCCGAATCGGATCTCATATTGCTTGTCTACTTAGCTTGAGCCAAACGGGAATTACTGGGGGCGCAAGAGGCAGAAGAGACAGATGCCCTTTACGGCTTTCGAGGCAGAGGAGGGACGGTGACCAGTTATTTGATTTCCCCCACTTTTCTTTATTTTATCTTTTTATCTTTTATCTTTATCTAAACAGTAAAAAAGATATCTACGTCGCTCCAAAATAATGTTCTGGCCCATTATTGAGCATCGGACCGATTCCGAATTTCCGAGAGTACTTTGGGGGGAAAATGTTACGCGGTTTTGTTTGAGTGGTTTAGATTTGGTGAGCTATTTTCAATAATAATAATAATAATTTAATTATAATAAAATAAAATAATTTGTGAAAAATTATATATTTAGATAATAAAATGAAATGAGGTCATTTTTATTTTTAAAAATTTGATAAAAAGATGAGTCTTACTAATAAATGAAAATCGTTTAATAACTATTGGGTAATAATTATGAATTTACTAATAAAAATTAATATTTATGATTAATTACAAAATATACCATAAATAAATATCTATCTTAAAATATATTTTTTTAATATTGGTCGAAATTATTCTAAATTCCTACAAAAAATTAAAATGGTGGGTTTGGAACATGGGAAGAGGCATGAACATGGAGGAAAAATGGTTTTGAAATGGGATGAGAAAAGAGAAAAGACTAAAGAGGATTGCAGAAATCAAAAAAGAAAATAGTATTTTTGTATTGTTCATGTTAGATGTTGTCGGTTTTGTATTGTTTACTTAACTTTTTACTGTTTATGTCAATTTTTGCATTGTTCATGTAACTTTTACTCATTTATATACAGATGTTGAAAACGCAAAGATCAAATAAAAACAACCCACTTATCATTGTTCACGTGACTTTTACTAATTTGTAGATAGATGTTGAAAACGCAAAGATAAAATAAAAACAACCCACTTATCATTTAGATAGGAATAATGTTATTGTTAAGGATATGTCTCACTTTCAATCTGCTAATACGCAGCCGTACGTCGCTGGTTGAACTTGGAAAGGCTTCTCCTGCAAACACTCTGATGCTTAAGTCAGTTCAGAAGATATTGTATTCGAATCATCTTTCATTATCAAGGGTTACCTGTATATATAGGCTCGCTTGCTGTACATATCTTATTCAAGATTTATCAGAACAAATTATCACTTAGGATTTTGAATGATCTCATCTCATCACTTCCTGTTATTTCTCAGTTTTCCGTCGAAGGCGGTTGTCTTGCATATCTCGTTCCTAACTCCTCTTGATTCCCATTTTTGTGGCTTTTGGGCCCATCCTCTGGGCTTCTTGGTATTCTTTGTATCGTGGGCCCTCTTACACGTTCATGGGCCCGATGTTGGAATGACCCCTCCAGTTGCCCCGCCAATTCTATTCGCCTTCTGGCGGATGGAATTTACCTTGGTCGAACTCATTATTGCGAAGATGTTGGGTGTGGTTGCATGGGCCTGGGTATTTGGACAACAAATAGTCATGGATACGGGCCCAAGCTTCCCAAATCTTCTTGGTGTTTCTCGGCCCGTCAAGCTTGCCATTTTACATCTTTTCATTTTCCCCAAAAAGATTTTATTTTAAGAACCGGGGGTTTCCATCATTTCCCGCTGCTATGTCAGAGGAAAGAAAAGCTTTCTTGCATCAGTTTGCATTCTTCATCAGCGTCGGGTTACTTTAATATTTCTATCTGTTGGTGTTTCCTATTTCATTACTCTTCAAATACTTTGTTTTCCCTTTGTTTCTCATTTCTTCCTCTGCTACGCTTCATGTCCTTCTATTCTTATTTTGTTATTTGCTTACCCCGACCCTTCTTACAATCTTCTTCCCCCGACTTCAATGGCTCCTCACAATGAAGGCGAGGTTTATGCAACCCCTTCGAAATTCCTGAGGGTACGGTTTTTGCTGGATACCGATGGCGTTCAGCCATCCGTGAGAAAAATTTTGCCAAGATTCTGGAAGAGTTTCGTATTCCTGAAACCGTTATTCTAGGACTTATTTGACTCCTGGTGCTGTGGTAATAAGGGTTTTGCCACTAAGGTGGCTATTTCTGTTGCCCTTTTGCAAAACGGGTTAAGGCTCCCATTTTGTCGCCCTCTTCGTGACATATTGGATATTCTCAACATAGCTCCTGCCCAACTACATCCTTTCGCATTGAGGGCATACTTCTGTACTTGTATTGTTTTTCGAATGGTTCTAGAGCCTCTTGGTGACCCTTATCCTAACTTGACGGCTCGGGAATTTTTGGCATTCTACACATTGAGGGAAGCTTCCAAGGGCAACGTCCTCAGCTTCCGCAAGAAAGATGATGGGCATGGATTGGCCCGGTTTGAGACTCGTCACTCTAACGCTAAGGCGTGGACTACCAACCTCTTCTATATCTTCAATCAAGGTTGGGAGTACCCTGGAACGGAGGAAGTTTTCCACGACTTTCCAGTCAAGTCCATCTAGTGTCCTCTTCCCGACGAAAAGGAGCTATGGCTCAAAATGTAGCCTCTATCGTGTCGTGAGCTGGCTCGAATCGAGACAGTCCGTTTCTTGGGCCAAAGCTAACCCTAAGGCGCTTTGGACTGACGTATTGCTGACCAAGATCCACATTGATCGATTCCTGATGTCTCCCAACCAGTCTTATTATTAAGGGCACAACTTCATGATCTCGGCCACTATTCCCCCTTCCATGGCGAAGCCCTCATAGAAAACTTCGTGATCTGCATCTTCCAAGAGGAAGGCCCGTTTGGAAGAGGGGGAGGAGGAGAGGGCCACTGATGAAGAGGGAAAAAAGAAGTAAGAAAAAGAACGACGGAGAGACTGATGAAGCCACCGAAAAAAGAAAAAAGAAAAAAGAGAAGCAAGAAAAAGAATGAGGGTGGCGGCTGCCAAAAGAAAACCCATACTGAAGATCCCTCTCCGCCTTCTTCTTTTCAACAGGAGAATTTGGCGCCCACTGGGGGTGCCCAGACCCTGGTGTCGCAGGTGGACACCCCATCTCAGGCACCTGCGCAGCCAGCCGCCATTGAGCCTTCGTCGCCCCAACCAGAGGTCTTCGCCCTATCCTTAGGCGAAAACCATCGCCAGGGTTCCACCCCGCCTGGGACCAATAAGCCGAGCTGGCTCTTTTTAACTTGGCCACCTCTCTTCAAGCTGCGCCTAGCACGCCCGAGATTGCCACAACTCCAGCACCTGCATTTGAGTTTCCTATGCTGAAGGGGCGGGTGAGTCAGGTTGAGCTGGGCATAAAGGTGGTTGCAGCCCTCAACCTTGATTCCATTACAGTGGTGGGAGCTTGCTCGCCCTCTTCTTCCATCGTTGCTCATGCTGAAGCGGCCACTGTTCTGCCCGTGAGTGGCTGCATGGAGACACCGGGGGTTTCACTTTCAGAAGGGGCGGAAGGTACAACCAGGAGTGTCCCTCCATGCCTGACTGAAGCAGGCAGCGAGGTTGGTTCACGCCACATTTCCTCATAGAGCTTACAAGATACCATTTCTGGGTGAAAAACCCCATCTCCAGTTGGTAGTGGGCCTGGACTCTCTCTTCCACCTCAACCTGCCTCCTCTTTTGGCGGGGATACTGACTCCTTTCTTGAGGAGGAGTGGGTAAATTTTTTAAAGGCAGATGCCCGC
Source organism: Carya cathayensis (assembly GCA_011037825.1). Classification (NCBI taxonomy): domain Eukaryota; kingdom Viridiplantae; phylum Streptophyta; class Magnoliopsida; order Fagales; family Juglandaceae; genus Carya; species Carya cathayensis. Next base: position 415,939 of record QGSO01000362.1, on the reverse strand, counting down.
CTTCTTGAGGTTGACCTAGCCTCCTCAACGCCCACCCTGCCCCCTGTATGCTTGGGTGACTTATCGGGGAGGACGACGGCTTCGTCTGTAAGGCTTGAGGGAGAATCCCTTCCAAATCCTGGCAAGATTGTAAGGGGGGATGCCAGTGGTGGCAATTCTTCTACAGTTGCGAACTCCCAGGTTGAGGCCATCGCTCAGATGGCTAACCGTTTGAGAAGTTGGCTTTCTGAGGTATTACTCCTTTCGTCCCCTTTGGCACACACCCCTTTTATGTTTTCGCCTTTCTTCACTACTTGTTTTTCTCTTTGCAGGGCATCAACGATTTGGCAGCGTGGATAGTAGCTGACCGTTACCGCCTTGAGGAGGAGGTCAGAGAGCGGCGCCAGCTATGCTACATAGCTAAGTGAGCATCTGAGAGGTGGCGAGCTGACAAAGCTGAATTGGCAGCCTTGGCTGAGGACAAGGAGGAGTTAAAGTCCTTGTTAGAGCAGTCTGAGGGTTATTCCCACTCCTTGCCAGGCGACCTCAAGCTACGCGAGACTGAAGTCCTGGAGCTGCGAGACGCTGTCTGCCAAGCAAACGAGGTCAAAGTTAAAGACAACTTTGCCTTGTCCATTATGCGCTCTGAGATGGACTCGGTCAAGCTTCAACTTTCAAAGGCTCAGGAGGCCCTCTAGGTTGAAAGCTCTCGCTCGAGATCCGAGCTCGCCGCCAGTGATGAGGCATTATCTTCCCTTCGTGGAGACCTGGCCCGTTCTCAAGACAGTTGTAGGTCCTCCGAAGAGAGTATTCGGGAGGCAAACTCGGCCCTTGGAGCCTGCCAGCGAAGTATGGCTAAGAAGGTGAGGGAGTTTACTACTGCTTAGGAGAAGGTTGCACGACTCCGCGCCTAATTGGCCCACATCCCTACTACAAGGGACGACGCCTTTGCTTACGGGCATGGTAGTGGTATCCTGAGGCTGAGGAATCGTCTCTTGGTTGATCATGCCACCAACCTCAGGACTCTTGATTTGGAGTTGTTCTATCCTGAGGAAACTGCCCACCGCACTGTTGACAAGTTTGGGCTGAAAGAAATGCCCGAAGCCTTCTTGAATGTGCCGCCAGCTTTCCCTCCAGATAATGCCTCTTAACCACTGTTGCCCTTGGTACATTTGAATATAGATAATTCTTTGATGTTTCTATTTTTTGTATACTTGTAATAATGGACTTTGATTTGCTTTATATAATGGAGTCTGATTTGCTCTGTACGAATGCTTAGGCTATTGCGTCCTTTCAATTCTTGTCCTTTTTGTGGCATCACAAACGGCTTAGACTTGCCTTTGGTATTTGTAAGGGCCGACTTGGTCTGAAGACCTACGCGCCCTTTCTTCATGGTACCACAAGCTGCTAAGGCTTGTCCTTGGTGTTTTAGGGTCGGCGTAATCTTACAACCTACGCATACTTTTTGCATGGCACCATAAGCAGCTAAGGTTTGTCTTTGGTGTTTAGGGTCGGCGCAGTCTGAGGACTTACGCGCCCTTTTTACATGGCATCACAAGCAACTAAAGCTTGTCTTTGGTGTTTAGGGTCGGCGTCGTCTGAAGACCTACGCGCCCTTTTTGCAAGACACCATAAGCAGCTAAGACTTATCTTTGGTGTTTAGGGTTAGCGTGGTCTGAGGACCTATGCGTCCTTTTTACATGGCACCACAAGCAGCTAAGACTTTTTTTTTTTTGTGTTTAGGGTCGGCGTGGTCTGAGGACCTACGCGCCCTTTTTGCATGGCACCACAAGCAACTAAGGCTTGTCTTTGGTGTTTAGGGTCGACGTAATCCGAGGACCTACGCGCCCTTTTTACAAGGCACCATAAGCAGCTAAGACTTGTCTTTTGTGTTTAGGGTCGACGTGGTTTGAGGACCTACGCGCCCTTTTTACATGGCACCACAAGTAGCTAACGCTTGTCTTTGGTGTTTAGGATCAGCGTGGTTTGAGGACCTACACGCCCTTTTTGCATGGCACCACAAGCAACTAAGGCTTGTCTTTGGTGTTTAGGGCCGGCATGGTTTGAGGACCTACGCGCCCTTTTTCCATGGCACCACAAGTAGCTAAGGCTTGTCTTTGGTGTTTAGGGTCGGCGTGATCTGAGGACCTACGCGCCCTTTTTCCATGGCACCACAAGCAACTAAGGCTTGTCTTTGGTGTTTAGGGTCGGCGTGATCTGAGGACCTACGCGCCCTTTTTGCATGATCGATATTCACTACAGGGATTCTTTCCTTTGCACAGAATTTTCAATGAATGAAACAGAATGTTTCCACAAATAGTGATAACGCAAACATTGGACAAAAGATGAAAAAATGGAATACTTAAACAAAAAACAATACGAACATTATTGATAAAATTTCTTTAAGTGCTCTGCGTTCCAGGGGTGCTGTAATTCCTTGCCCTCGCTGTCTTTCAATCGGTACGATCCGAGTCTGTTGTTGGCTATTACCAAATAGGGTCCTTCCCATCAGGGTCCCATTTTCGCTTCACCTGGCGTAGTCACCCCGCTCTTCTTCAAAACCAGTACTTTAAAAGTCTTGGCCTTACTCTTTTATTAAAGTACTGCTCAGCTTTCTTCTTTTATTGTAGCGTCCGAGCCTCCACCATCTCTCTTTCTTCTTTGAGTAAGTCGATGTATTCTTCTATCTTTCTATCATTCTAAGCACCCGAGAATTGGCTCATTCTGTAGGTTGGTAATCCTACCTCCACTGGTGTAACCACATCGCATCCGTACACCAGTGTAAATGGGGATTCCCCTGTAGGAGTTTTTGTTGTAGTTCTATAGGCCTAGAGGACTCCTGGTAGTTCATCCGCCCAATCTCCTCTTTCTCCGCGACCTTCTTCTTAAGGAGTGAGAGTAGCGCTTTGTTTGTTGCCTCAGGTTGGCCATTCGCTTGAGGGTGGCCTAGGGAGAAATACTTCTCCTTGATCCTCAGTTCAACACACAATTCCCTGTAATGGTCTGAGTCGAACTGGCACCCATTGTCGGTTATAATGCTTTGAGGAATTCTGAACCTGCAAACGATATTTTTCCACATAAATTTCGTCACGGCCTTGCCTGTGATTATTGCCAACGGTTCTGCTTCCGCCCATTTTGTGAAATAATCGATGGCGACTATCATGAACTTTACACCACCTTTTCCTAGTGGGAAGGGCCCCACCAGGTCTACTCCCTAATGGGCGAAAGGCCACGGCGCTGTCACCGATGTCAATTCCTCTGGAGGGGCATGTGGTACAGGTGCGTGAGTTTGGCACTTTGCACATTTCCTGGTGAATTCTCATGCGTCTCTTAGGGAGTTAGGCCAGTAATATCCTGCCCGGACTGCTTGTCTAGCTAAGGTTTTCCCCCCAGAGTGATTCCCACATATCCCCTCGTGTATTTCAGCTAGGACGTACTGTGCTTCTTATGTGGAGATGCATCGCAGCAAAAGGACAGAGAAACCTCTTTTATACAGGATTCCATCGATGAGTAGGAATCGAGCCGCCATTTTCTTTATCCTTCTCGCCTCTCCTCTTTCTTCTGGCAATTTCCCTTCATCCAGGTACTCTACTACCCTGTCCGCCCAATCTGGGGTACTTGACCCTAGGACTCCTACCTCTACGCCAACTGCTGGGACTTCAATGACTCTTCTCTCTACTTGCCACGACAGGGATACCTCCTCCCATCCTGATGCCGCTCGTGCCAATCTATCCACGTCCTCGTTTTCTGCTCTTGGTATCTAGGTTATAACAAAGTATGAGAAAAGATCTCGTATTTCGTAGACTCGTACTAGATATTTCTTTAACTTATCGCCCTTCGTAGCGTACAGTCCCAAAACTTGATTTACTACCACCTGTGAATCTGACCTGGCATCCACCTCGGCTGCCCCTATTTGGGCGGCCACAGAAATTCCTGCTATCAGAGCTTCATATTCGGCTTCGTTATTGGTTACTTTAAACGCCAACGTGGTCATGTAATACCTTTCCTGGCCGTCAGGACTCAGTAAATGTATCCCTACACCTCTGCCCCCCCCCCCCCGGCAAGACGACTCGCCTATAGACAGCACCTACGGCTTCCCTGACGATGCTACTACTTCCTCCTAGGGAAAATCTGAGAATTCTGCTACAAAATTCACCATCGCATGTCCTTTAATCACTTTCCTTGGCTCATACTCTATATCGAAATCGCTTAGCTCGATTGACCAACCTATCAGCCTTCCTGTGCAATCAGGCTTCCTCAAGATTTTTGCTAACAGAGCCTCCGTCAGTACTTTTACTGCGTGGGCTTGGAAATAGGGACGGAGTTTTCTAGCCGCCACTACTAAGGTGAATGCCAATAATTCAACTTGAGGATACCTGGCTTCTGCTCCTCTGAGTGCTTTACTCACATAATATACCAGATGTTGGATGGTTCCTTCCTCTTTTATGAGAACGATGGATATGGCGTGCAGGGAGATTGCTAGATACGCGTAAAGTACGTCGCCCTTCTCCGGTCGCTTTAAAAAGGGCGGACTGGCCAGGTACTGCTTTAACCTTTCAAATGCTTCATCGCACTGCTCATTCCACAGATGCACCTTTCGCAACACTTGGAAAAAGGAGAGGCACCTATATGTTGACCTGGCTATGAACCTTCCCAGGGCAGCCACTCTCCCCGCCAGTTGCTGAGTCTCGTTCAGGTTTTTTGGAGGTTTCATATTGATTATGGATTCTATCTTATCTGGAGAAGCTTCAATTCCTCTCTCAGATACGATGAAACCCAAGAATCTCCCCGACTGGACCCCGAAAGCACACTTCGCTGGGTTCAACCTCATTTTATAACGACGTAAAACTCCAAACGCCTTCCGTAAATCCGTGAGGTGTTGGGTGGGCTTTTTGCTTTTTACCAGCAGGTCATCCACATATACCTCCATAGATCTCCCAATTTGTACCTTAAACATCCAATTCACTAGCCTTTGGTAGGTCGTCCTTGCATTCTTCAGGCCAAAAGGCATAACTTGGTAGCAATATAGCCCTCAGTCTGTTATGAATGATATCTTTTCTTCGTCTGCTGCATTCATTTGTATCTGATTGTATCCTGAATACGCGTCCATGAAAGTCAACATATGATGCCCCGTTGTAGCATCTACAATGACGTCGATGGGAGGTAAAGGGAAGCTATCTTTTGGACAAGCCTTGTTTAAGTCTGTGTAGTCTATGCACATTCTCCACTTCCCATTCGTCTTCTTCACCATGACAACGTTGGATAACCACTCCGGGTAGTGGGCTTCTCTGATGAAGCCGGCTGTGAGAAATCTCTCCACCTCTTCACTAATAGTAGCGTATTTTTCCGCACTGAATGACCTCCTCTTCTGGCATACTGCCTTACGCGTTGGGTCTACGCCTAAGCAGTGTTCGATAATCTCGTTGTTTATGCCGGGCATCTCTTCATGGCTCCACGCGAAGATATCCCTGTATTCTACTAACAACTGTATCAGGGCTTTTTTATCTGTTGGCGGGACTTGTGTCCCGATATGGGTAGTAGTCCATGGGCGGTTAGCGTATAATGTCACGAGCTCTAGAGGCTCGTTGACTTCTGTATGTTTTTGACCTCGATCATCCCTGACTTCCATGTCCCTCTCATAAGTTGTTGCTACCAACGGTGGGAGGGGGGTAAGGCCCCATCTTGTCCTCCCATCATGCAGACTTCCTTCTTGACTTTTCTTAATTCTTGCACATAACACTCTCGAGCCAGGGTCTGCTCGCCTCTGGCCTCTCCCACGCCACCATTTGTTGGGAACTTCATCTTGAAATGGTAGGTGGATGTTACCGCCCTTAAATGGTTGAGCGTCGGTTTTCCTAATATAGCATTGTAAGAAGAATGAGCTTTTACTATCAAGAAATCGGTCATGGTAATTACCGTTCGTGTCCCAGTTCCAGCAATTACTGGAAGCGTGATCGCTCCTACAGGCTGAATAGTATCCCCTAAGAACCCCTTTAATGGTGTTGGGGAGATCCTCAACTTTTCAACATCAACCCCCATTTTGACAAATGCTTCCCAGAACAGTATATCAGCCGAGCTCCCATTATCTACCAGTACCTGCCTGGTCATATAATTGGCTATTACCAGGGTTATTACTAGAGCATCATCATGTGGATACAGGAATCCTTCCATGTCCGCCTCCTCGAAGGATATCACCATTCGCTCATCGCCAAGCTTTGGTTGCTTAGGTGCTCTATCCGCCATGAATACCTCTTCATATCTTGCCTTTCGTGCGTATGCCTTTCGGCTAGATGTGGAAATACCACATCCAGCAAAACCTCTTGCTATAGTCCTTATTTCCCTTATGGGCGCCCTGTTCCTGTCACTTCTTGGGGGCGGTCTCACCCCCTTATCATGGCGGTCGTCAAAGCGACACCTCCTTTTATGGACTGATACCCTGCCTTGTTCCTTGCCTAGTCTCCTGACGCCTTTTAGGCTTTGACCGCTCCGCCACCATTCGCTCTAACTCGCCAGTCTCTGCCAACTCTGTGACTCTCTTTCTCATGGTCGTGCAGTCCTCAGTCCAGTGAGAGCTCATCTGATGATACTTGCAGTACCGACCCCTGTTTTGATGGGGTGGCGGCCTTCCTTTTCTTTTTCTTCTTCTTGCACACTTAAATTGTTGTGCACCAGTCTGAGGATGCGATCCTACAACCATTCCCTTGCTCTTTCGCATCTACTTGGTTTACTCTTCTTGTCCACTTGCCTACTTCTCCGCTCGCTCTTGGCATCTTCTGCACAAGGGTCTACCAGTGCTTGCAGAGTATCTTCTGTATTGACAAAATCATCCGCCCTGTCCATGAACTCCCTGAGAGTGGAAAGAGTCCTCCAGGCTAACTCTGTCATGAAAGGACTACGCAGCCATACCCCTCCTAAGAGGGCAACTAGAGTAATTTTTTCATCTTGGTCGGTCGTTGTTAAGCGTTCTTTGTTAAAATGGACCAAGTAGGCCTTTAAATTCTCATCCTCCTTTTGCTTAATCGTTAATAGGTAGGCGGCTGGGGGCTGACGTCTCCTACTTGGCATAAACTGGGTTAGGAACTGCTTTGCCAATTCCTCAAAGCTGTCTATCGATTTCAGTTTGAGGGTCCCGAACCAACCCCTAGCAGTTCCTCTCAGGGTCAGAGGGAAAGCTCGGCACGCAATCTCTCCTTGGAAACCGTGGAGTGTGATATGAGCTTTGAAATTTTCTAGATGATCCACTAGGTCCTTGGACCCATCGTACATCTCTATCTGGGGAACTTTAAATTTCAGCAGGAGCGGCACAGCCATAATATGTGCGCTGTATGACAGTTCTGTTTGGTGTAGTAGACTTTCTACCGAGGAAGAACCGCCCATCTTTTTTGCCATCTCTTCATATTTTCTCGCCAGGTCCTTCAATTCGTCATGCATTCTTTCTTTCTCTGCTCGTTCAGCATGCATTTCATCCCTACATTGGGCCTCACCTTCTCCTTGCTCACTATGCGCGGGCATATCGTCATCATGAAGATTGGCGTTCTTCTGCCTTAAATCGTCATTCTCCTTTTGTAAAATTTCCAGAGCCTCCAGAGCCTGTTTCAACTTTTCCTCTATTGCTGCTAATCGCACTTCCACAGATGTTGGTCCGGCGTCCATCGTTCTGCTTGCTACTAAGCATGTTACAATTGCCATGTGAGAATCACGCTGAACCACCGTATCCCACAGACGGCTCCAAATGTTAAGGACGTGTCTCACTTCCAATCTGCTAATACGCGGTCGTACGTCGCTGGTTGAATTTGGAGGGGCTTTTCCTGTAAACACTCCAATGCTTAAGTCAGTTCATAGGATATTGTATTCGAATCATCATTCATTATCAAGGGTTACTTGTATATATAGGCTCGCTTGCTATACATATCTTGTCCAGAATTTATCGGAATGGATTATCACTTAGGATTTTGAATGATCTCCTCTCATCACTTCCTATTATTTCTCAGCTTTCTGTCGAATGCGGTTGCCTTGCATATCTTGTTTCTAACTCCTCTTGATTCCCCTTTTTGTGGCTTTTGGGCCCATCTTCTGGGCTTTCTGGTATTCTTTGTATTGTGGGCCCTCTTACACGTTCATGTGCCCGATGTTGGAATGACTCCTCCAGTTATGTACAATCACTTTTATGTATTTTTTAAATATTTTATTAATATAATTAATTGTATTAATTATTTTTTAATTTATAATTAATTACATTATTAAAATACATAAAAAATATATAAAAATTACTGAAAATAAAATTTTTATTTGAATAAACGGATCAGACTTGCCGTACAGTCCAAACTTGTATTTTAAAATTTTTATGCAAACCGGGCGTAGTTTGTTTTCCGGGTTTGCCTTTAAATTTTAGTGTATTTTATTTTAATTTTAAATAATTAAAAAAATAAATTTATATATTTTTTAAAATATTAAAAAAATAATTGAATTAAAAGTACAGTCTAGCGGTGACCCACAGTAACACGGTCCATACTTTCGGATGTGGCCCTAATAAAAGTAAAAAATATTGTTTTCGGCTTGGATTATGGGCTTTTACCCATCTAGGTTTTGTGGTCAAGGTATGTATGATTTGTTTGAGCAGTGAGATGGTCTCAAATACTTTATAAATAATAAAAATAAATAAAAAATATGTAAAAAATAATAATAAAATAATAAATAATAATAAAGTATCCACCTCCCAAACTAGCCAAAACTTTAGGACTATTTAGGCTTAGTTCACCCCCAACATAACTTAATTGATCCAAAATGGCAAGGAATCCATTTTAATATAAAAATATAGAAAATTAGTACCAAAAATATGGACCAAGAAGTTGTATATACATAAAATGAAAAGCGACGGCATCATCATGGACTTCCTAAGTAAAAAGATTAAATATTTTTTACGAGGGAGGTTAATGTTTTTAAAAAGAATGAGAAGAGCTTGCACACTTAATGATTGTATAAACTTTATTTTAAAAAAAACAAATAAGAAGTATCAAAATTTATATAGCCTATGTGTGTGTGTGTCAAAAAGCTCCAAGCCATTCGTATCAAAATTGGTTTGGTCACACGCCCTTTTGTAATAGGAGTCAATTAAAGTCATATTTTAGAAGCATTTGGTTTGATGAACAAATTGTTGACTACTCGGATAAGGATCTTGACTTTTAATGAGCATATTCTACATATGGGTGTGTTTGTGAAACAGCTCCAAGCCTCCACAATCCCATACTATGTTTAGGAAATATGCATAGTAAGCTTTATTCAATAAAGCATCGAATGAATGCATGAATACGTAAATGACTATCCTCCGAGCTAACTTCATCATCTTCACTCCCTAAAGCATACTTAAACCTATCTCTCTTGCAAAAATAACTGCTTGAAGTGCTCTTTGAGATTCTGCTGTGTATGAATCAGTAAGCATATGTTTTTGTAAAGTTATGAAAGCCACCACCCTTCCTTCAGAGTCCCTTATAACAATGCCAATACCCACTCTACCACCTCTTGCTTGACTGTAGCATCCCAATTCACTTTATAGATACTTGTAGGAGGTTCCAACTAGAATTACTACTTTCTAATGGAAATCCGGAAACAATCTTTGAAGCTTCACCTTCTTGAAATTCTATCCGTAGCTGTTTAGCCTGCTGCATTAGATCTTATTTGGAGATAAAATTTTCACATAAAAGTTTTAATAATCAATAATATCTTACTTTTAAAGAAATTCTTATTTTATCTTACACTCTCCTTATCTTTAAAGCCATGATATATTTTAATAATAATCTACTTTAGCTTATCTTAAAAGAAGTTGTTAGGCTTGATGCTGAAAGTAGATAAATGCTTTAATTACATCTAAATTTTATAAAACCATATTTATAAATTGATATATATTGTAGCTTGATGTAGCACAACAAATATATTACTAAATAGGTCTAACATACGATATGAAACTATGTCAATTCGTAAATTTAATTTTATAAAATCTTTTTATAATAAAATCCTCTCAACAGGACACTATCACATAATTCTATGTAATTTACTAAAAATATATAAAATATATTGATGTTAAAATGACTTTTTAATAAATCACGTATCATCACATGATTATATGAATGAAAACTTTCATGTGGTCAAATGTTATGTTCTCTATCCAGTAAGATGACGTCTTTGTTTTCTATTTATAAATAGGATGGTACTACTCCCACTAAAAAGTTTATCGAAAACTTTATCGAATAGATAAATTTATTTTTATCTCTTTTTTGTTTTTAATTAAATATATTTTTAAATTCAAAAAAAATTAATAAGTAAATAAATAAATCATAAATTTATTAAAAAATATTTACTTAATAAAAACATAAAAAGAGGGAAACGGTGGCCACCGATGACCACCAACTATGGTCATCAATATGGCTTTGGTAGCTGACGGTTTGATGTTCTACGATCCATTGAATTTGGACGGCAAACGAAATGCAATGAACCCGGACAACACACCTGCGCCGTCAAAATGATATTTGTGTGCCAATCCTTTTTCTTTTTTCTTTTTTAAATCTGATGGTTATTATTTAAAAATTAGATAAAATCATAAAAGGTTGATAGAAATTATCATAAAATGTTACAGTTTTAATAATATTAAATAATCTTTTATATTTTTAAAAAATTAAAAATTAATAGAAAAATATTATAGCAATAAAAAGATTTCACATAAGACAATACTAGGGTATACACAAAATATACATTCCAAATATACACACGTTTTTTTTTTCTTTTAATTATTTTTTAAACATCCTTGACTATTAAAAAAATAAAAATAAATACAAATTTATTTATAATCATTTCCTTAATTATTAGAAATAAAAATAAAAAATATATAAATTGGCACATTAGAGAGTTATGCTAGCATTCTTCTTAAGCAAAAATAATACTACCATATCCACTAATTTAAACCACTCATGACTTTGTCCCATTGGCGTGGTGCCACATAGCTTATTAAAAATATTTTAAAAAATATATATTTAAATTGCACTCGAAAATACTAAAAAAAAGAAAAATGTTCCTTTTAGATGTTAAGAGTATTCTAAATAATTTGTGATTAATAATAAAATAATTTATAAATAGTAGTGAAATGATAATGAATAGTTTATAAATAGTAATAAAATAATATGAAAATAATTATGTTCTCAAATACAATCTAAAATTTTAAATTCTTTTTATATTTGTATTTTAAATTTTTGTATTAAACCGATACCATATTGCGGTGATATGTCAATGACACAAGGAGTATAAATTAGAGGATATAATAGTCTTTTTAAAATGAGAAATTCTTATTGCAGTCCTCGTTCGGGGACTGCATTGCAAGCATAATGAAACGCAGTGTTTCATTATTAAATGAAACGTTGCATTTCATTATAGGAAACCGAAACGACCCATACGCAGCTGAAGTCACCCCCCTCGTCCAGATGAAATCACCCCCCCTCGCCCCATCGCCGGTGGCCGTCGTCGTCGTTGTCGCCTCTCCCCATCGTATGCTACGTCGTCGTCCTCTTCCTTAAAGAAGAGTAAATCCTCTTTCTTCTTCACATGCAGATGAAAATCGTAAAATGTGTTTGTGTTTGGTTCTGGTAATTTCTTCCCTTTCTTCCTCAGTTGCAAGCATACGGTAATTCGTGTTTGGTGTAGAAAAAATTGTAGAATATGCAGATTACTGGTTGAATGCAAATTGTAGAATATGCAGATTTAGAGCTTGAGACCCAAAAAAAAAAAAAAAACTTGAGGAAAATGGAATAAAAGAGAAACGAGTGAGTTAGAGCTTGAGACCCAAAATAAAAACTTGAGAAAAATGGAACGAAAACAAACAGGATGTTTTGTTGATGGTGGAGAAAAAAGGGAAAGAAAACAATCCTTGAGTATGTGACGCCGTTGATGGTGGAGGTGGTTTTTCTGTCCATGGTGGAGATTGGGTTGTGGTGGTCAATGATGCTGCAGATTTGGAGGGTCTGGGGCGCAGCAGTATTCGGACTGTAAAATTTCAGATGATTTCGTTGAACTTTAGGTTGTAGAAGAAGGATGGGTAAAGTAGTAATTTCAAGCCCTAAAAATGTGGACAATCTGGTCATTTTAGACCCTAAGACTGCAATACAGTCCTCATATAGCAGCGCTCTTTTAAAATAATAACAAGGAGAGTGTAATGTTAACATGATTGACACGTATCGCGACTTCATTTACGACATTGTCGTGTGATTTCCAAGAAGTACGGTCCAAGCGCCAACCACGTAGCTGCCGTTTTTGAACCACGTCAACTGGACGTGACTTTGACCCATTCGTGGGCATTTTCCTAAAGAAAATATACAACACTAGCTGACGTAGTACTAATTTTTTCCAAGGTTAAAATAAAAATTTTCCATGCAATCATTCTTATATATATATTTTTTATGCATTTTAAAATCTAAATCTTGGTATACGGCAAAGAATAAATCTATTATGCCGCTTCATACCATTTTAAAATGACAGCTCATCAATTTATTTTTTTTTAATTTAATAATTAAAAAAGTGATATTTAATATATTGAAATATTTTTTTTTCTTTTTTAAATATATTTAAATATATTAAAAAAATAACATAAAATTGTGCTAGTCCACAGCCTAGCATGACTCATACGACAAATAATTATATCAAGACCAAATTTTACAAAATAATTTACACTTTTATTTTTTAAATCCAAGTATCTAAATTTTACCCTAATTAAATCTAACTCCTCGTTCATTTTTATTAAACTTTTCATCTCATATTATCTAATTATTATAATTTTTTTAAATTTTTACATAAAATAAAATAAATAATTCAAATTTTTTAAATTCTAAAAAAAATAACAGTAAAAAAATATATTATAATAATATTTTATTTAACTTTTAATTTTTATCTTAACTCATCTCATCTCATCTCATCTTATCTGTAAAAACATACTAAGTGCATGTAATATACATAACTTAATTTTGAAAAAAAATAAATCTAGTTTTAAAGGTTTTAAACTCGGTAGCCGCCTCATGTACTCGTACTCGCTCTGGATATATATGAGTGGATGCATAATTAGTTTATATATTGACCCACATAAAATCGACTTTGGACCGGGCGGAAAACACCGGCACGAATTAACCGTGGTATTGGCATGATTAGATAAAACCAAAAAAGTAAAGTGTTTGAGAGCGTGACCCACGTATAAAGGCTCACGGGGTAGTCTGATTTTAATTATTATTATTATTATTTATTTATTAATAACGAGATTAATTCATCCTTTATAAAATGATCAGAATGTGTAATCTTCTTTCTCCTATTAACTCATAGAAAAAGCTCGAACCTGGACGTAATCCCAGTCCTGTTCATTAGTACAAACCCCAATTTAGTCCACATGCATTCCAGTACAGTTACTCTCTCTCTCTCTCTCTGCATATATAACGCCGTTTGAATTCCATAATCTGTCCACGATCTCTCGTCATCTCCATATTGTCACCTTATGTGCACATCATATCGCCACGAACACGACATAGCAACACCATTTCTCCAAAACCAATTTCTCAATATCTAACTGAATCTGTGTCTGTGTATACATATATAAGCGAATTAGTATACTGTGTATCCCTGTGCTATCTCCTTCACATCCTTCTCGCTCAAAAGGGCTAGCTGCATAACCATACAAACGAGAAAAAAATAGACTTGCGCGCACAGATATTTGAGAAAAAGGGTATTGGAAACAAGTTTGCGAGGTTCATTAGCAACGATGGCTGGGATTCGGGTGAGGTTTGAGTGGGTAGCGGAGGCCTTTCACGACTTGTCGAGGGTGCGGCTCTGCGAGAGCAGCGGGAGCGAGCACTTGCCGGAGAGTCTCACCGACTTATCGGATCTTGTGAAGTCATTCATTGAAAGAGATGGTGGTGGGTTTGATGGAGTCGGCAAAGAGGTTGAGCTTGAAACGGATCAAAACCATTCAGACTCGTCAGAATATTGCTCTGTTTCCAAGGCCAAGAAAATGCTACAGAACCTGCTTGGCTGCGATGGCTATGGCAATCACCATGATGCGAAGCATAAGATCCGTGCCGAAACAGAGTCTGCAAGCTTTGGGCTGACCGGAGATAGATCGTCCCCTGGTTTTAAACGAGAACTCATGGCTCGCCTGCGTGACAGGGGTTTCGATGCTGGTGAGTATCAAGAATTAATGCCGTTTATTGTCTTTGGATCATAACGAATACGGTAGAATTTATTTTATGAAAAATTAAATGTTTATGAATTAAATCCTTTTTTTTTTTTATCTCGATAGAATTGTTCGATGTCTATATATGTTGGTGTGGCATATCTTAGCACTTCAATTATCAATCATATCCAGTCATGCAGCGTCATTTTTTGCGTTCTGATTACATATCCAAATCCCCCTTATGCAGGCCTCTGCAAATCGAAATGGGACAAAAGCGGGCGGTTCCCAGCCGGGGATTACGAGTACATTGATATCAATGTCTCTGGAAACAGATACATTGTCGAAGTTTTGCTGGCCAGAGAGTTCAAAATTGCTCGTCCAACGGACCGATACGCGGCGTTGCTCGATGTTCTCCCACCCATATTTGTAGGCGAAGTGGAAGAGCTCAGGCAGGTGGTGACGCTGATGTGCAGAGCAATGAAAGAGTCACTGAAAAGCATGGACATGCATGTACCGCCATGGAGAAGAAACGGGTACATGCAATCCAAGTGGTTTGGTTCTTACAAGCGGACCACAAGCAAATTAGTTCCAACAGGAAAAGCACACGTATTTGAATCTGATAACGATTCTTCTGCCGGAAAACCGTCGGTTGCGTTCAAGGCCTTGCCGGCGATTTCATACTATTGTAGAGACGATTTTGCAAGTAAGGTTGGCTTAAGAGTTGGGCATTTGACTGAAGCTCTAGGAGCCAATGGCGTAGGCATGCCCTTGTAGTTTTTTCTTTCTTTTGGTTGTTCAATCCATAGAAAATTACTAGCAGTCTGCGTAGATATTCACTCCATGGGGGGGATGTTCAGTAGTGGTGATTGGGTGAGATTCAGGAAGCCTGAGCTAAAAGTTCAATTTTATAGTTCGGATGTTCGATCTGTTGATCATTGTCATGCAATTGTTGCTCTTTTTGAACAGATGAATAAATTTTGAAATGCATGGTAAGCAATGTTAAATACAAATTCAAGGATATCCTCTTAAAAAAGAAATGAAACCCACTCAAAGTAGCTAGCTTTTCTTAATGGACCTCGCTTATATTCGAAATTAGTATTAAATATAGAATAATGATACTTGATCATCTAAAATTTCTCGTTCATGACTAAAGTTTCATGCGGCCGAAAACCTACACCTTTTGAACAAAACTTATACAAAAGTTTGTGTCTTGTGTTGTCATTTATAAATTTAATGAGAACATCCATTTCAAATTCAATGTCAAAAAACACCCTTTCAAATTCAATGCCAAAACACATGTGGGTGTTTTTTTTTTTACTCGAAAATCTTCGAGCCAGCTTGAGCTAATCCTACGGAACCCTAAAATTAACAACTAGGTAAACCTCTAGTAGATCTTCGAGCCAGCTTGTGCTAAAGCCTACAGGACCCTAAAATTAACAACTAGGTAACCCTCTAGTAATCTTGAAGATATTCAAACTAATAACTATTAGAGAATAAACCCGAGACCTGCCCAATGAAATTTCACTTGCGGGAATATCCATGAACAAACATCATGACCCTCAATTGGAGATGAGACCATAGCAGAGGAACCCGACTTTGGTCACGTCAATACCCTGTTATTTACAAAATTCGGACCTAGTTTTTACCACTAATCAAACAATCAATCCGAAAAAATTGGTAGTTCATCATTAAAGACGAACCCAGTGTAAGTCACTCTGGGGGGAAGAATGTATGAGACTCATCTTCTCTGTATACTTATTCATTTTTTCTGGGAAAAAAACCCTGCTACTTCAAAATATGTCTTGCACTCCACAACACGACCTTCATTTTTTTGGTCCCCATCACCTATAAATGGCGTTGTTTTCGAGATCTCGGAAGAAGAAAAACAGAGGTAAGAAAACAATAAGAAACGAATAAATGGATAAATAATCAAATGAAAAAATAAGATTCTTTTTGGAAGATAACGCTGTAGGCACCGTTAGACGCGTACTGCTGGAAAATGAAAGCAGGCAGCCTGGAAGGCGACTTTTTTCAGCAATTGATGTTTGAGAAGGGTTGTTAAAAGAGGCTAAATGCTATGCCCTTTCCCTCTTCTCTCCCTTCTCTTTACCCATTCAATACTTCGACAGAAAAGAACAAGAAAACGAAAAAAAGAGGATAAGAAAAGATTAGAAAAGAATATGAGAAGTTCGGTAAGCAGAATATTTGACGGAGATCGAAAGATCTCACAAAAACCGGCCAGTAAACTTCTCGGAGACATTTGATATGGCTACAGCCACTTTGGCATTTCAAGATCAAGGGTACTGACCGAAATTGTCACCCTTCTCTTGGTACATGTAGCCCCCCCTTTACAATAACAAAAGCACAACAAAATCGAACAATCACACATCCTTAATCCATTGTAGGCTGTGAAGCTAATAAAGATCGGGGAGAGAGGGAGCGGGTCGGAGATTTCTCGGTGTAAAGGATCGCCGCCTAAATAATTTGGCTGTGCGCACTTGGGATGTCAATAGAAAACCCTAGCCGCTGCTCGATTTTATAAGTGAAGTCGAGTGCGCATGAAAGATCTCAGCCGCCCATCTAGGAAGATGGAATGATGGATTCCACTTTAGACGTTAATCGAATGTAAAATGCTAGTTTGCCCTAAATAACATTATTTTTTCATTTTTATTAAAAAAACTATTTTTTAAAAGAGTTATACTACTAATCATCTATTTTCTCATTATCTTTTCATTATTTCATGATATGGTATTAACTGATAGGTTCATAATTGAAACATAATAAATAATCTCCAATAATTTAATATCACATCATGAGATGGTGAAAAAAAGATGATGAATAGATTTTTTCCTGTTTAAAAAAATTCAGGAAAGAAAAACTTTGGTTGCCATTAGTGAGTAGTGACGTCCTAATCGGATAATAATAATAATAATGAAAGAAAAATTGAGTTTTTGAAAATCAAGGAATAGTAATAGAGAAAATTCTATAAATCATACTACTATCTCATTTTCATCCTACTAGGTAAGATGTGACACATTTATCATTATTAAATGATCATTTATTAAATATTTTTTTTATCATTTAATGATGATAAATATATCACATCTTATATAGTATGATGAAAGTAAGATAAGAGTGTGATGTATATCATTACTCATATATATATATATATATATATCAATATGACAATATAGAAGAAAATAAAATAAACATGTATATATAAATATAGAGAAATCATATTAATAGTTATAAAGTGTATAAGTCATGCGTTTGAAAATAGTGGATATGTCTGGGGCTACCTGAAAAAATTATTTTTTTAAATGTGACCTTACTTCTTTTTTTCAAAATAAATACGTAAGATTTACACATCCTAAAACCGTATCTAGTATTACTTATATTATATAATGAATTTATTAAATTGGATTTGCATGAGTGTCATTTCTTGTAATTTAACTGGTGAAGTGTGGAATTGCAATTTCATGCCGTAATCGAAAGAGAGCCATTGTTGTTGAACTGGTGAAGTGTTGTTGATAGTGATAATTTCCCCTCCATTTTGATCTTTAGTTAAAGAAAATAAAAACATGATTAAATTGTTAGAATCAAACACTTAGATATTGTTTGTATAAAATAAGATCACATGAAGTTGCATCGTTGCGTGGGATTCACAAGCTATAATATGAGTATCATATAAGGTTATCTCTATATGACAACTGTATGGGACTCATGTGCCGATGGTGGTGGCCGAGTGGAAGACGAATGTAGATCTAAGATCATTAAATCAAATAGTTTTGCACGTGTTTTTAATGAAAAATTCTTAACATAAGCCCTACACTCTTCACATCACTTAAATATGTGATTTTACTCTTTTACTCTCTTTTATTCTACACTTGAAAAACTTTTAATGTGTCGAGTGCGAGGCTTCTGTCTAGCATAACTAGTTTTTAATATACGTTGAGAGTTAATGTAACGTACACTAATTCTATTCTCAAGCCATTTTTTTAACACACCAGTCATACTAGCATGACAGGAACTCAAACTAGGAACACAAATGAGTTTGCTCTAGTAAATAATGAATTGTTTGGAATTTCTTCAACCTTGAGCTTCACCGTGATGAAAACCTTACTCATTTGCTCTTTCTGTTTCTAGGTGTGTATAGAAGAGTTTTTGGACTCCATTTTCCCCATTTTTCTATCCCATTCATCATGCCTCAGAGAGAGAGAGAGAGTGAGAGAGAGAGAGAGAGAGAGAAACAAAAGCAACAAAAATACATATAATTTTTTTTTACTAATTTGGACTTTTGATAAAATACATATTTTTTTGAAAGCACACAACCTCTGCACCCACTGGTATAGCGACCTCAACCCTCCATTTCGATCTCTCTCTATTCAAATTTTTATTCAATAAAATGTAATCTGGAGGGCATAACCGAGTAACATTATGAAGTTGAAAAAATTGTAACACTATGAAGTTGAAAATTTGTAAATCTGAAAGCATACCCAATAACGATGCCTTTGTTGTCCATTGGAAGCTATGGCAAGGTGAGTAACAACGAACCCTAACTTTGGCAAGTTGAGCATGGTGAAATTGGGTGGGGGACTTGGAGACATAGTATTCCTCAACTATTCTCCCTCCCATTAGACACCTCATCACAAATGGTGGCCAGTGTGGTTACTATGTTTAAATGGGGGCTGCTCGTAGAACTCTATAATGCAAGCCTTTTTATGAAAATTTTGAGTGGCTCTTGAAGATCATTGATATATAGTTGATGAGTTCAAAAGTTTGGTATCTGTAATCCCTTAGTCACCAGAAAGTTATAAATCAAGCCTATTCCAAACAAGAGGAAAAAAGAAGAAGAAGAAAACAGTTTATAGACCACTGAAACCTTGCAGAGGAAATGGGGAGTGGGGAAGGGATAGATGGATGATTGGGTTTGGTATAAACTAAGTGCATGTTTGGGATTGCGGTATGAAATATAACTTATAACATTAGGACTTATAGTTTATAACTTAACTAATAAATTCTATTGTTAGAGATTTATTTACTATCTGACAACCATGTGTTTAAAGCACTTTCAAATATGTTACATTTGTTTGGAAACAAATTAAAAAAATGTTTTATGATGTAGAAAAGACGATCATTTTATTTTTTAAAGATTATGACTATATTCTTGAGATATTAAAAGTTGTAATTATCTTAAAATTGTATGAATATTCTCCCAATAGACATTTTTTTAAGAGTAAAGCCATGCTTAAGCCCACAGTTCCACCCACACCACACACCGCCCACGTGGATTTTTTTTTTCCTGTACAGTAAATTCACTTTAGCAGATCACTTTCAGTATGCCTCACTGAATCCAGTTTGACTTTCTTGTCCCGTCCGTTAATATTTTATTTTATTCTTTTTTGTTTCTTTCCTGTACATTTCACGTTCGCATCTTGGGTTTTCACTTTCAGAACTCGAAATTCCCTCCAACTTATGCGAAGATCGGTCCCGAAGAAGGTGAAAGTGTTGAAAGCATTTTTTGAGTGCGGAATTTCTTCAGTGCTGTGTCTAGCCGTCTACCCAGTATTTTACGGCATCTGCAAGGTAACCTATTTTAGGAGTTGGGTATTTGATCTGGGATGAGATTTAGAATGGAGATTTATGGGATGGATTTTTCAATGTGCTGATAGTTTATAGTTTGGCTTTTGCAACCCTATTTTTATTCTATGGAAAAAATTTTACTTTTCAAGTTATTGTCATATTTATAAATAAATATAGCAAACCACTGATAATGAGAAAGGCTTTGGATTGAGCCGAGAACTGGTTTCTGAGTTGAGAAGCTTGCAATATATGTGGTTCACTAATCTGTTAAAATTAGCATGTGGTTATGTAAAGATTGGGTAATTTGTTTGTCCTCGCGTGGAGAACAGTTTGGATCCTGTATTGTTGGAAGTTAATGTAGTGAGATGTTATCAACAGATGAGACTTTGCTCTTCTTTTTTAGATTTATTAGTCTTTTTTTTTTTAGTTTAGGTTCAGGCTTTGCATTAGTTTGGCTGGAAGTAGAGACTGCAGATGTCTCTCTATGTTGCTGGTAGGCAGATCACAATTTAAGATGCTCCAGTCTCTCAGACCCCTTACCTTCAAGTCTCATGCAAAAATTGAGATGATTGAGTTCGGGTCATACTCTTGGAACTTTAATATCATTTTCATCCATTCGTTTGCTTTTAAATGGAGAAATGTCAAACAAGTAATTGACTTCAGATCTATGTGGAGTCAACTCTCCTTCCATTGAGCATTGCAATTTTAGTTTAAAGTGCATGCAACCGAACTAGGTGCAGCTTTGAAATTTTTATAGTTAAAGGTAGACTGCAAATATAGAAAAGAATTTTTTTTTTCAAATGTTGATGGCTAGATTTGGTAAAATATTTGCAAATTTGATGTTGTAAAACTTGAGAGACAAGAGACGATCGTTTCTTAATTAATTCACCGAAGGGATTGTACGTCTCATTCTCAATAACGTGATGGACAAAGAAGAAGATAAAAGCAAAGCCAAGCCTTCTACACCAATTCCACGACTCAGGTATGATACGTTGGTAATTCAACAAAGGAAGGTGTCTTGATTTGAACTAGTTACTGTAATTTATATATATATATATATATATTGTATTGTAGTGATATTATGGTCCAAGAAATGCCTATTGCCCGCCATTTATGATGCATCTAAATGTATATATAAATTCATATACATACGCATGGGGTGGCCAAGTACGTTGGTTCCTAAACTTTCGTGCATTTCTCGATGTGTTAATTGTTATGTATTCTAACATTGGGCTTAATTGCAGTCCCCACCAATGCCACCATTTCCAACAACATTCATCTACCCTTCATCGAGTAATGCGGATGAGTCGGGCTGTGTTGAACAAACAAGCCAGGTACGCACATTGTGGCGCCCCCAAATTCCGCTTGGGATTGAACAGACATTTGAAGCATCGAAACATGCAACACAAGGTTACCTGCCCCCGTTCATGACATATAAGATGCAATGTTCCTAACATGCATCTAGCATTATGCAATATTCGCAGCGGATTTTTTTTTTTTTTCTTTAGCAATACTATGCACCAAACTAAAAATATCCCAAATACTTGAAACATATTTCATACATAAAAACATACTAAAAAGTCGTGATCACTACACTAGTCCAAAAAGGTTGTGATCAAAAGAATACTTGAGATACAACTCCAAAAGTACAAGCATTAACCTAAGTTAAATACTATACCATCATCAACATCGCACCGTAGCCTAGATGACCGTATTCAGATGGTCAGATTCCAATTCTTCTTTGGGTCCTGTAACAAGATCTACCATTCGGGGGGAATGGTAGTTGGGACTACCACAGTGAGATTTGATTACAAATCTCAGTAAGTTAACATAAAACTCACACACAGGTTAAAGATGCATGCATGGCAGTAAAAGCATAAATGCATAAGTAAAGTCGTACATAAGCATAGCATAACTTGACATATAACATGACATAACCAGAACTTAAACGTGAACTGAACTTGACTTAACATGACATGAACTTGAGTTTAAAACATAACATGGACTTGAAATGTAGCATGAACGTAAACATGCATAACATAAATATGAACTTGAAAATAACATAAACTTGAACATATCATGACATAAACGTGAACTTGAGACATACTGTAAACGTGAACTTAACATGATGTGAACATGAACTTGGAACATAACTTGATCATGAACATAACATGTACGTGTACATAACAAAACATGAACTTGATCTGAAACTTGACTTATCATGCACTTGATCTGAAACTTGACTTAATACGTACTCCACAGTTGTTGTGGCCCCACGTATTCTACGTGTCACAATTGCTGTGTCTCACGTAGTGTATGCTCCACAGTTGTTGTGGCCCCATACTTCATGCTCCACAGTTGTTGTGGCCCCATGTATACACGTAACATAAAATATAATACGTACTCCACAGTTGTTGTGGCCCCACGTATACACGTAACATAAAATATAATACGTACTCCACAGTTGTTGTGGCCCCACGTATACACGTAACATAAAATATAATACGTACTCCACAGTTGTTGTGGCCCCACGTATACACGTAACATAAAATATAATACGTACTCCACAGTTGTTGTGGCCCCACGTATACACGTAACATAAAATATAATACGTACTCCACAGTTGTTGTGGCCCCACGTATACACGTAACATAAAATATAATACGTACTCCACAGTTGTTGTGGCCCCACGTATACACGTAACATAAAATATAATACGTACTCCACAGTTGTTGTGGCCCCACGTATACACGTAACATAAAAAATAATACGTACTCCACAGTTGTTGTGGCCCCACGTATACACGTAACATAAAAATATAATACGTACTCCACAGTTGTTGTGGCCCCACGTATATACGTAACATTAAATATAATACGTACTCCACAGTTGTTGTGGCCCCACGTATTCACGTAACATAAAATATAATACGTACTCCACAGTTGTTGTGGCCCCACGTATTATACGTAACATAACATGTCTTATCTTTCTTAATGCATGAGATATTAATTAATATCATATACTTTTCTAACATGGCGTATACTTGTAAATGACACAATATGATTTAATCATAACATTTCATGGCATACTTAACATGGCATACTTATAACATACATCATTGTATGATAGAAAAGATTATGTAACAGATAATTATTCATGAGAGATTAAATCATACGTAGCAGATAAACATGTAATGACATAGCATGACATGGCATATACGATAACATACATACATAAATTGTAGTTCTCTTACCCATCACACATACACAATAAACTGATAGTAAGTTAGAGGCTAACTTACCTCGATTGTCACGTTCTACGAGAATAAAGTGCGATATACGAGAAACTGTAAAAGGTCATTCTAAAAGTTAGAAATTTAATTACTAACAATTAGAAACATGGAAACAAGTTATCTTAGAGTAAAATTATCATTTTACCCTCTACATGTGGGAAAACGACCATTTTACCCATAACTTAAGGATTTCATATCCTAACTCCAAAAATTTCCAAAATTTACATTCCTCATGTAAATTTTGTTCTAAACTCAAATATCAACTCAGAAAAAAATTTAAAACAAAACAACACTATGGAAAACACACTATGGCCGAAACATCCATAGGCCATTTCTCTTGATTTTTGTTACAATTCCTTCCAACTTCAAAACTCATGCTTAAACCAAAATTTTACAACAAACATCTTCCAATCCTAAGTTTAAAACCATACTTGAAACATCCATTTAGAAAAAGCTAATAATCAACACCAAACTTTTTTGTAAAAAGATCAAAACACTTGAATCACAAGCTTTGTCCTTAAATCAAAACATCTCCAAGAATTCCAAAAAATCTAATCTTACTTCTAACATATTCATAACATCATCCTCAGATAAACCATGCTTTAAATCATCAAACTAAAGTCACCAAAATCACAAAAATAACACTTGGAGTTTTTGATTTTACACTTAGTCCAAAAACAGAAACTTTTTCTTAACTAGCTTTGATAAATCTCTTGATCAATGGCTTAAGAAGGTGAGATCTTTGAAATAAAGTATCACATGGTTTAAAAACGTGTCCTAAAGAATATCCAACCATCAAAATTAAAATCACATGGCTAAAACCCAATAAAACATGGATCTAACCTAAAAACATCAAATCTTAGGCCTAACCGAAATTCTCTTGCATAGAAAAATCATATCTTTGAAACTAATACTAAATATCTCCAAAATAACATCCTAACATGAAAATAAGAGACTTAGGATCATCATATAAAAATATCAAAGCCTTTAGAGTAAGATCAAACCTCAAAATATTCAAACTTTATCCAAATAAAAACTGTTTTGTCACTTCCAGTTTTCATGTTTCTAGATCTAATAAAATCTATCATCAAAATCTTTATTCATGCAACAAAACCTCAATGAAAACTCTTAAACACATTCTAAGAACACTCCATAAAATTTTCGGACCAAGATATATCCATTAGCTTGGTCAAAAACTCCAAAACATAACACACTCTCCAGATTCACGCCCAGAATGACCTTTCCATGGTTAAAAATACTTTTGACCGACCAAATGACCATGGAATGATACGAAAAATACATCTACGGAAACTAGACTCAAAGAGGAACAACTTTTATGAAGGAGTCATCGTGTGAAAATACTTACAAAGGGTCGAAAAACTCCACGCAAAAAGACCCAGAAATCTGCCCGAGAGAGCTCTTTTGGGTTTCTCTCTAAGAACGGGGTGAAGAAATGATTAAAGTGAAGTAAGTGTGTCTTGCACGACTCAAGACTTCTGTAGGGAGAATATTTGGACCTTAATGATCATTGAGTGGAGGTGTAGACATGTGACATAATGTAGAGGATAGTGGGGGGCAAAAGACAACTTACAAAGGCTATGAGACATGGGACTTGATGGGGTGGGTTCCTCCATATTAATGAGTGCAACTTGATGCAATGAATGGTCTGCCAAGTGGGGGAGGAAATTTCTCCAAGAAGCTATGCCAAGGTGGCCAAAATTCGTGGGCTTTAGTGGGCCTTAGTGGGCCTCAACCAAGTGGGCTTCAATTTGGGGTTTAAAGGGGGTTTGGTTAGGGTTTGAGATGCTATCAAGCCCAAATCCAATTTTTCTTGGCCCAATCAAATTTCTAAGGTTTAAAATGTTGGATAAAGATGTCATAATAGGAATTTGAGAAATTAATAGCATGTGAAAGTGATTTAATCAAGTGATTAAACACAATACTAGAAATTGGATCAAAAAGGGTTTGAATGCCAACTTTAGGGTTTGGGGAAACCGTTTAGGGTTTCGGTTTCAACCAAGTTTTTGGGGTTTCAAAAGGATTCCAACCATTTAGGGTTTTACTAGGGTTGAAACCCTCTTCATCTAACTCAATTTGGTTGATCAGATGAAAAAAAACTGTTTTGCTTAGGTGGCATGATCTCACACATTGATTTCCTTCACAAATCCATCTAATGGTTTCTCTTTGTGCCAAGTATCTAATACTATTCATTATGTGTGGTTAAGATCTTGCCAAGTGTCCAAATAAAACTTCTCTAACCTAATTTGGACATTTCACACTGTGATTTTGAAACCACTGCACTTAGTACGCTTATCGAGGTTACTATTCACTCTGAAAAAGTGCATAATAAACTTAGTACTGAAAAATCCTAAATATTCAGCTGAGTCTAGTGGCGTAAACTATAATGTAATCTAACACTTCTAACTACCTCAAACAAATAAAATCGCATTTCTGGCACCATAATGAATGATAATACTAACTATGTTGACAGACTAGAACTTATGCGATTAGCCGATTCGTAAAAACTTATGGGGTTTTCACAAGGTTTCTAATGTCTATAGAAATTCCACCATTGAATTTCTAGCGGGCTGTTACACACATAGCTTTGTAAAGTTTCAAAAAAAAATTTCTTAAGTTGTCTATTAGTTTTAACATTGTGTCTGATTACAGCCGCCACCAATGCCACCGCTTCCAACAACGTTCATCTACCCTTCGTCGAGTAATGCGGATAAGTCGGGCTGTGAACAAAGGAGCCAGGTACGTACATAGCTTTGTAAAGTTTCAAATAATTTTTCCTAAGTTGTCTATTACCCGTTTTAACATTGTGTCTGATTACAGCCGCCACTAATGCCACCGCTTCCAAAAGGATTCATCTATCCTCCGTCGACTAGTGCGGAAGAGTCGAGAAAAGTAGGAGATTTTCTAACCTTGTATTTTTCTTCCTTACATGCATTGATACATATTCTAACATTGTTCCTGATTGCAGCCCCCACCAATGCCATCTTTTCCAACAGCGTTCATCTATCCTCCGTTGACTAATGCGGACGAGTCCGCCCATCTTCAACAAGTGATCCAAGAGGCATTTTTCGAACCTTGTATTCTTCTTCCTTACATGCATTGTTACATATTTTTAACATTGTTCCTGGTTCCTGATTGCAGCCCCCACCAATGCCACATTTTCCAACAGCGTTCATTTATCCTCCGTCGACTAATGCGGACGAGTCTGGCTGTCTTCAACAAGCGATCAAAGTAATAATGTTCCTAAACTTCTATTTTTTTCCTTACGTTCATTGTTACATATTCTAACATTGTGCCTGTTTGTAGCCCCCACCAATGCCACCTATGCTAACTAATTTCATATCTCCACCGTCAAGTACGGGGGCGGAGGAGTTGGGACATGCTCAACGAAGGAGCCAAACGAAGGAGCCAGGTACAAATTTCTACTTTAACCTTTTATTTTTTTTATTGGGTGTTACCCGTTTTAATATGAGTTTGTGATTACAGCCCTCACCTATGCCAACTATTCCAACAACGTTCATCTGCCCTCCGTCAAGTAATTTAGAGGAGTCGGGGCATGTTCAACAAGCGAGTCAGGTGCAGTAATTTTGCCCCCTTTTTTTTATTTACGTTTTAACCCATTCTTTTGCCTTACGTGCATCGTTACCTGTTCTAACATCATACGGTATTAAAGCCCCCATCAACTTCGTGCCCTCTATCGAGTACTGGAGAAGAATTGAGAAGCACCGGAGACGAATTGAGAAGCACCGGAAATGATTCAAGTAATGCAGAGACTGCAAGTAATGTTGGAGGTACATTAGTTTCTTGACGTGGCTTTGCACTTTCATATAAATATCGTATTACTTGGAGGGTAATATAAATTTTTACATATCCTAAGTGAACATTTTTTTTTCCAGATACATCATTAGACGTAGAGATAGAAGCTGAGGATACAAATATAGAAAACTCTGATAAAGACCGAGTTGAGGAGGAGCCCAAACTTGGTATGGAGTTTGCCACTGATAATGAGCTAATGGCATATTATAAGCGAAATGGGTAAAGTATTTGACGAATAGGTGTGCATGAGATGGCAAGTACCAACCACGGGATAGTAATATGTCAAGGCCCCGATCAACTCTTAAAACAAATTGTAAGGCAAAGATCAATGCTCACTTGGTGAAGGGTACTTGGGTTGTGACCACTGTAGAGAATGCTCAAAATCATAGTACTGTCAGCCCACAAAAGTCTAGATTCTTTAGGTCACACAAGTATTTAGACGAATACAATCAGAGGATGCTTGACTTGAACGACAGAGCAGATATTTGAATGAAAAAGAATTTTGGGGCACTTGTTGTTGATGTGGGTGGGTTCGAGAATCTTGATTTTCAAGAAAAATATTGTCGAAATTTTATTGACAAAGCCAGACAATTAAGATTGGGTAAAGGAGGTGGCGAAGCACTTATTGAGTACTTCAAGAGGATGAGGTTGCAAAATAATGGTTTTGTCTATGTGATTGATGTGGATGAGGAGTTGAGACTGAGAAATGTGTTATAGGCTGACGCACGTAGTAGAGCAGCGTATGAGTATTTTGGAGATGTTATCACCTTTGATACGACATACCTAACAAATAGATACGGTATGCTGTTTGCACTATTTGTTGGTGTAAATCATCATGGGCAGTCTATATTGTTAGGGGCGGGGTTGATTTCAAGCGAGGATACGAATACTTTTGTGTGGTTGTTTCGAGCATGGTTGGAGTGCATGGATGGTTGGGCTCCAAAAGCGATTATAACAGATCAAGATCGAGTAATGAAGGCTGCTATTGCATTGGTATTCCCAGACACTCGCCATAGATACTGTCTATGGCATATAATGTGAAAACTGCATGAAAAATTGGGATCACACGCTGCCTTCAATGCAGGGTTGAAGACCTCTATCCAGAGTGCCCTATATGATTCACAGACATGCGAAGAATTTGAGAATAAGTGGGGGCAACTTATTCAGAAGTATGATCTTGGTGATAATCCATGGCTGCAAGGGTTGTACAATGAGAGGGCATTCTGGGTACCGGTGTACCTTAAAGGAGTATTTTGGGCTGGCATGAGCACAACACAGAGATCTGAAAGCATGAATGTTTTCTTTGATGGGTTTGTGCATTCTGGTACGACGTTGAAAGAATTTTTCGATCAATTTGACAATGCACTCAGGAAGAAAGTGGAGGTCGAGACGACAGCTGATTTCAATTCCGCAAACCAAACTATCCCATGTTCATCCGCATTCCGCATTGAGAAGCAATTTCAAACTGTGTATACGAACACAAAATTTAAGGAGGTCCAACGAGAGGTGTGGGGAATGATTTTATGTAACTGCATACTTATAAGCAAGGAAGGTTGCATTTCCACCTATGATGTTTTAGATGAAATTACCACTGATGATGACCATGTCAAGAGCGTGAAGTACACAGTTTACTTTAACGAGGAGGAAGTTGATGTTAATTGCACATGTGCGTTATTTGAGATGAGGGGGATTCTCTGTAGGCATGCATTGAATGTTTGCCAGATGAATAAGATTCATGCGTTGCCGGATAAGTACAACTTGGATCGCTGGAGGAAGGACTTAAAGAGGAGATATACGGTTGTAAAAAGTAGCTATGACGACTTGCGGCAGAATGCGGACTCACGGCAATATGAGTTCGTGGTCAAACGATGTCTGAAATTAGCAACTCGTGTATGCCCAAGTGATGACCATGTTGATGCATTCATGTGCCACTTGGATGAATTTGAGGTTAAATTTAAAGGATTAACACTTGAGTCCGGTTCAAGCAAGGTAAAAGAGACTGCGGCCCCCACTAAGGGTAAGAAAATCTTAAGCCCACACGTTGTTCGAGGGAAAGGGAGGCCGCCAACGAAAAGGAAGGTTCCGCCTTTAGAGAAGGCTGCAACAAAGTGAAAGAAGAAACCGGTAAGCGATTTTATATATATGGTAATTACTTTAACAAGTACATGTATATTTGTTTCTAATGAATACTAAATTTTTTGAATGAAATTTATTTAGACTTGTAGGAAAATATTTGATGAAACATCACATGATTCAGATGTATCAGAAGCTCCAACAACTGATTAGGTAATACATTTACACAAGGATGATGCGAAGCAATTTTTAGGTTCTCAATGATTTACCATTTTTTTTGTAGTGGGTTTGTACTTATCACCACCACCAATTTTTTTAGGTACACAGTGGAAGCAAGGATGATTTTGTTATTCTAACACAGTGCAGTATGTTCACAAACCCAACGCCATCGGAAAATGAGGAGAACTAATGTCGTAGCTACTACCAAGTATTTATTTGTATTTTGGGGGTATTAATGTAATTCGACATTTTTTGAGAGTTGTGGAGGAGTTGATGTAATTTTGGGAGTATATTGGGCTGTAATGTTGGGGGTTGGGGGTATTGATGTAATTTGATATGAATTTTGTATGATTCAAATATATGTCTCCTTTTATTTTGGACATTTCTACATTGTAAGATTCGGGAGAAAATTCAGGTATTAATGCTAGTGGTATTTGTTTTCTTGATTTATCATATAATTTTGGGCTCTATGTCATATCAGGTTGTAATTTAAGCGATTATTTGGTTAATTTATGGGACAATATCAGGTTGGTAATTACATATATGGTTATTTGGTACAATTCACCTATTAAAAATTTTTCAAATATCAAGTCATGTTCAACATCCAGGAACCATCCATTTTCATTCAGGAACCATCCATTTTCATTACCAAAAGTTTACAACTACTAGCCCACAAAATACATTGGGTCATGTTCAAAATACAAAACATCATGTTAAATCCCAACTATCCATTTACAACTAACTTCCACCAAATACATTTATGGTCCAAGCCAACCAGAAATTATTACAATCTATAACACCTAATACATACACAAAAAGATGCGTGCACATCTATTCTCTATGATCTGCTTCCCAATTTTCTCCTCTTGCTTGTAAATAACATTCTCTTTTTCTTCAAGTTTATCTTCTTTTTTCTGAACTTCATACTCGCACCACAATACATCATCCTCCATTTTTCTCACTGCATTCTCTCTTGAGCGAATTTTATCCTCGACTAGTTGAAGTATATCTACCCATATGAAGAATTAGCACTTTGCTTCTCCCTGCAGTACAAAAGTTATAATTGACAGATGTAAGTAAAGTAACTAGTTGGAGTGCAATACAAAACATAATCAGAATGTCAATGTTTTACTGTGTTGTATTTCGGGCATGCGTAAAATTTTCTCTCAGGATTTTTGTTAGCTCGGGAGGTCTTCAATGGGGCTTTCAAGCCACACCAACATGTTGGTGATTCCAAAAAATCATCGACTACACATGATGATGTGCTCGATGCCATAGGTTATCTAACTCAAACAGTCAGAAAAATTGTTAAACCAGTTCATCCATGTAAGTCGAAGTGACCATAATGTGATGTTCCAACAAGCTGTATAAATGTGATGTTAAATGACTACAAAAATTATATGTTGTTTTGACTCATGCATATGTTCACTGTCTACTACAAGCCAAGGTGTGTAATTTTTTCGTTACCTTCCTATCATTGGGTGCCATTTTCTTATATACCACATATACCTACCTAGAAAATAAATATCTTAAAACCACATGTAGAAACACATTGGAATTGATTCCATAACATGTCAATGAGTTTATCTGGTCTTTTCGAGCTAAGGTTAAAAGTAGTGTTGCTTATGTAATTGTTGTCCTATAAAAGTATACAATGATCAAAGATCAAAATTTACTCTTGGTAGATCTTAGGAGCTAAAGAAATGTCAAAGTTATCTACTTTGTAATGCATTCAACTGCTTGCTGCTCGAACATATCTCAATCACTTTTCTTTCTTAAATGTTACAATACTCTGAAAGTTTTCTGCAACTTGCAGTGTGGACTAAGGGATGCTTTTCGGTGCAGTACATGCCCTTACAAGGGTCTTCCACCATTCAAACTGGGCGAGAAGGTACTCCATGAAATTCATAAGCACACCCCTCTCCGTTCCCCTCAATTTTAGGGATGTATTTAATTGAGAAACAAGCATTATATATGTGACGTCCCCAAATTCCGCTTGGGATTGAACGGACATTTGAAGCGTCGAGACATGCAACACAAGGTTACCTGCCCCCGTTCATGACATATAAGATGCAATGTTCCTAACATGCATCTAGCATTATGTAATATTCGCAGCGGATAATCTTTTTCTTTAGCAATACTATGCACCAAACTAAATATATCCCAAATACTTGAAACATAATTCATACATAAAGGCATACTAAAAAGCCGTGATCATCACACTAGTCCAAAATGGTTGTAATCAAAAGAATACTTGAGATACAACTCCAAAAGTACAAGTATTAACCTAAGTTAAATACTATACCATCATCAACATCGCACCGTGGCCTAGTCGACCGTATTCAGTTGGTCAGATTCCAATTCTCCTTTGGGTCCTGTAACAAGATCTACCATTCGGGGGGAATGGTAGTTGGGACTACCACAGTGAGATTTGATTACAAATCTCAGTAAGTTAACATAAAACTCACACACAGGTTAAAAATGCATGCATGGCAGTAAAAGCATAAATGCATAATTATAGTCATACATAAACATAGTATAACTTGACATATAGCATGACTTAACCAGAACTTAAACGTGAACTGAACTTGACTTAACATGGCATGAACTTAAGCTTAAAACATAATGTGATGACCCGCTTTTATGTGTATTTTCACTGAAGGAATATTTTAATTTAATTAAATATTTTATAGTGCTTTTATTTTAAATTATCGAGTTTTAAATGGATTTTATAGGCTGTTGGATTTAAATTGTGATTTAATTTATTTTGGCTTGTTTTTGGTTTTAAAAATTTAAATAATTGGTTTTTACTAGTTATTTATTTTATTTTAGCTTATTGATGTGTTTAAAATATTTTATTGGTGTTTATTTATTTATTTGATGTAGTGTTAATTTATTTTAATCGTTTTATGTTTTTATACCGTTTTCGGCTGATCAGTCTTCGGACTTCCGACGTGAGGACTGGACCTCATTAATTTCCTTCATCTTTTCTTTTCCTCTTCTTTTTCTTTTTCTCTTTTTTTTTTTTCTTTTTTTTTTCTCCCTCTCTCCGGCTCGGTCTCTCTCCCCGCGTCCCTCTCTTTCTCTCTCTCTCCTCACCCACGCCGGAACCAAGCCCCGCCCAGGCCCGCCGTTCGCCGGCGTCGTGCCCGACGCCACCCCTGCCGGTCGACTCCCCTCCGGCCGGTGATCATCCCCTCCGACTCCCAGCCCCAACCGGCCGGCCGTTTGGCCGGAAAAATCCCAACAAGCCGCACGGCTTGAGGCCCGATCCGCCGCCGTCGCTCCACCTCCGGCCACCACCTCTTCACCACTTCTTCCCCTACTCCTTCCGACCTAACCCACCCATCCCCGGCCTCAAACGGTCACCGGAGCGGCTCCCACGAGCTCAACTCCGATTTGCCCTTTTTCCGCCCCTACCGGCGTTTTCGCCGCCACCCACGGCCAAAACTCACTTCCACTAGCTTCATAAACATCTCTAGACCATTCCCTATCAATTTGGTGTCTTGGTTTGTCCCCGGTCAAAAGTGGGTATTTTGCGACCCACGGGAACAGTGCATTTGCACTGTTACGTTGCTTTCGCATCGCCGTTCGCTTCGCGCCGAACCTTCTAAAAATCCTATATAGCGCTGTAAGTATTTTCCAAACTCTACTTTTAGATTTAAACGTATTTTACTCTTTCAATAAATTATCTGGTTGGTTTGCTGATTCCGGACTGAGTCCGAGGAGTTCGGGGGTCGGATGGATGGAGGACGGAGTTGCTTGTTTTGTTGTGCTATGGTTGAATTTATTTGTCGAGCATTGAAATTGGCATTTACATGATGCATGCACTTGTATTTTATTTTATTGGATAAAATCATGTTTTATTGGCGTAAATGATTTTTGGGAGTGTGCGTATCACGAGCCCAAGCCGGGATGGGTTATTATCTCGGTGGAGCTCCTCTGGTCACTCGGGAGTGGATAATACTGAGTGACATCCCCTGGGTTGTCGCGGGCGACGACCGGATCGCACGATACGGTAACGCTGTCGTGTCGACTCCGTGGTCCTTAGTGGCGGGGACTAGAGGATGGCCTGGCCAGGTACGCGCGAGTTGGAGGCGCGAGTCTGGGCATCGCTCGTGTAGGTGTCACACGCGTAGACGTTACCTGCGGTGTGGCACAGAGCCAGAGTGTGCGGATGATCCCTAGGGGAGATCATGGTGCATGCATAATTGGTTGGTTTTCATGGTTTTCGGATATGGGCCATTTTCTGGGAAAATGGCGATGGTCTTGTGATCCATTTTCTGGGAAAATGGTGGTTTGGGCCATTATCTGGGATAATGGCGAGGCTTGGTTTTTAAGGTTATGTTTTTAAGCCAAATGGGTTTTTGGCGTGCGTGGAAAATTATGATTTATGAGTTTTGGAGCATTGACATTCATTCATGCATATTGTTTGAGTTTAATATGCTTTTATCTAGTGGTGTTTGGATTTTACTTACCTGCGGCACCATTTTTGGTACCGTAGATTTTGATGCAGCGTTCGAGGAGGAGGAGGAGGCTGAGCCCGAGGATACGGCTCCGCCGGAGTTCTGATTTGAAGTTATGCTTTGTACTTAGTTTTAAAACAATATTTATATCATGTAATATTTTATTATGTGCCTTTGAACCGTTTGTATTTTATTTAAGAAAAAAATTCTGGTACTTAGTATTTGACTTTGCTATCCGCTGCGTATCTTCTTGTGCACATTTGTCGCTTGCACACACTTGGCACTCTTCGATAGGGTGGTGACCCGTGATGTCACCATCCGGGCGCCTCGAATTCCCCGTTTTCCGTACGTGGGGATTTTGGGGGCGCCACAGGTGGTATCAGAGCGGTTTGGCTCTGGGTAAAACCACATGTCCCATAGGAGAGGTACCAGAATGTTTTTTTTAAGTTGTGTTTTAAAATTTATTTTAAGTAATATTGCTTTTTGACGTGGTTTAGTTGTTTTGAATTTATTTGAGCTTGTTTGGTTGTTTTATTTAATTAGTTATGTTATTGCTGCTGATTTGTTTTTGTTTTCTTGTTATGTGGATTGGTTTTGGTTTGGTTTTATGTTATTGGTTTTATTCGTTTTTTTTAAAAGGGGGTCAAAGGTTGTGGTGGCAGGTAAAATGGTGAGACCGAGGAAATCTACACAAGGGCCACGGGATGATACACAGAGAGATGACTCCATTGCCCAAGCTATACGGCAAATGACAGAATTTATGCAGCAAAATTTTAGGCCTCAGCAAGGAGTGCCTAGCCCACAACCTGGAGGTCCTTGGCCGCAACAAGGAGGACCTTGGCAGCAAGGAGGGGCTTGGCAACAAGGAGGGCCTTGGCAACAAGGAGGGCCATGGCTGCTACCAGGAGGGTCCAGTGGAGGAGTGCAAGCGGGGTGCACGTATGAGCGCTTTCTGGCGCATAGGACTCCCCACTTCACTGGAGACGAGGATCCACTACAAGCTGGAAAGTGGATCAAGGACTTGGAGAGGACTTTTGAGGTATGTGGTTGCACCGAGGCGCAACAAGTTCTCTACGCCAGCTATCTGTTACAAGGCACTGCTTTTGATTGGTGGGATACCAAAAGAATAATGCTGGAGTCAGAATTGGGGTCTTTTGCCGCGGTGACTTGGCAGCGCTTCAAGAAGGAATTTAATAACCGCTTCTTTCCCGCTTCTGTAAGGCGGCAAAAAGCAAGAGAGTTCTCACACTTGGTCCAAGGGAGCATGACCGTGGAACAGTACTCCCGCAGATTTGTAGAACTTGGGAAATTTGCTCCCCACCTCATCGCCACAGAGGAGATGCAAGCTGAGCGTTTCCAGGAGGGTCTACGCCCCGATATACGCCGGTTGGTAGTCAGCCACCGGATATCCACCTTTCAGGATTTAGTGGATGTGGCCACCCTCGTGGAGCGGGAGAATAATTTGAGTATGGGTTCCCCTCCGGGACATAAAAGGCGGAGTTTTACTGGAGAAGGAAGTAGCTCTGGATCGCCTCAGAAAATTGTTCAGCGGTCTGGAACTCGACCACAAGCTGCCTCAGGAGTGCGTATAGGAGGTCGGATGCCCGTTTGCATGAGGTGTAATAGAGCTCATACGGGTGAGTGCACTTTGGGTGGAGCTCGATGCTATAATTGTGGCCAGCAGGGACACTTTGCCCGTGAGTGTCCTAATACAGTTCAAGGAAGCCGTGGAGGTCGACGTGGTGGAAGAGCTAATCAGAGACAAGTAGCACAGGCTCGAGTGTATGCTCTTACCCCTGGAGAGGTGGATGATGAGGCACCAGCGACCCACGATGCTGGAGTGATTACAGGTATGGTTCTAAATTAATATTTTTGGATTTGATGTTTGGTGTGTTTGGTTTTTTTTTTCGGATTTTGTGGGTATATGTGTTTGGTTCAGGAAAGTTCGCGTTTATGACTTTTATGCTTGCACATTGTTTGATTCGGGTGCATCTCAATCATTTGTGTCTTCTACGTTCGCTCGGATATGTAATTTGGTTACGGGACCCCTACCAGGATCGTTAGTGGTGAGTCTTCCGAATGGTGAAATGGTTTGTTGTTCTAAAGTTGCGTTGGGTTGTCCCTTGGATTTTGGTGGTAGGACCCTTGATGCCGACTTGGTGGTGTTCAAGTTGTTGGGATTTGATATTATTCTCGGCATGGATTGGTTATATCGGTATTGTGCAAGTATAAATTGCAGAAGTCGGGTAATCAGTTTTCAACTCCCAGATGGTGGTTGTTTAGAGTTTATGGGAAGTAAATTAAAAGAGAAGCCGATGGTTATATCGGCAATTCAAGCGAAGAAAGATATTGCTTGTGGGGCGGATGCCTTTTTGGTTCAAGTGGCGTCTACGCCCATTGGGAACCAAGTCCTTGGCAGATTTTCCAGTGGTAGGAGAATTTCCCGATGTGTTCGTAGATGATTTGCCGGGGTTACCTCCAGTCCGCGAGTTGGAGTTCGCTATCGATCTAGAACCCGGGGCGGCTCCTGTGCATAAAGCCCCTTACCGTATGGCACCAGCCGAGTTGAAAGAGTTGAAAGCCCAGTTGCAAGAGTTGGTCGACAAGGGGTTTATCCAGCCAAGTACTTCGCCATGGGGTGCACCAGTTTTATTTGTTAAAAAGAAAGATGGCACTCTTAGAATGTGTATTGATTATCGAGAGCTTAATAAAGTGACAATAAAGAATAAGTACCCTCTTCCAAGAATTGACGACTTATTTGATCAGCTTCAAGGAGCGGCTATCTTCTCGAAGATTGACTTGAGATCGGGATATTATCAGCTGCGAATAAGAGATAGAGATGTCCCCAAGACTGCTTTTAGATCAAGATATGGGCATTACGAGTTCAAAGTGATGCCTTTTGGGTTGGCTAACGCTCCTGCAGCTTTCATGGATCTGATGAACCGGGTTTTTCGACCTTATCTGGATTCTTTCGTAGTGGTTTTTATTGATGATATTTTAGTTTATTCCCAGAATGTTGACGAGCATGCTTATCACCTTCGCTTAGTGCTTGGGAAGTTACGAGAGCACCAGTTGTACGCGAAGCTTAGCAAATGTGAATTTTGGCTGGAAGAAGTCAGATTTCTCGGGCATGTAATTTCCCAGGACGGTGTGGCAGTTGATCCCAGTAAGGTGGAAGCTATTTTATCATGGCAGCGTCCATCGACTGTGCGCGAGATCCGAAGTTTCTTGGGACTTGCTGGATACTATAGAAGATTCGTGGAGGGATTTTCCCGATTATCTGGTCCTCTCACCGCTTTGACTAGAAAGAATGCAGAGATTTGTTTGGTCAGACAAGTGCGAGCGGAGTTTCCAAGAATTGAAGAACAGATTGACAACTGCGCCAGTTTTAGCACTTCCAAAACCGCTTGAGCCGTTTGTTGTTTTTAGTGATGCATCCAAATTTGGTTTGGGGTGTGTTCTCATGCAAGGAGGACGGGTCGTGGCTTATGCGTCTCGTCAACTGAAAGACCACGAGAAGAATTACCCGACACATGATTTGGAATTGGCCGCAATAGTGTTTGCCCTTAAGATTTGGCGACACTTTTTATATGGAGCAGTTTGCGAGATCTACACCGATCACAAGAGTCTGAAGCATTTGTTTTCTCAGAAGAATCTCAACATGAGGCAAAGGAGATGGTTAGAGCTAATAAGCGACTATCAGTGCGAGATTAAATACCACCCAGGAAAAGCAAATGTAGTTGCAGATGCCTTGAGCCGGAAGTCACATTTAGAGGATGAAGCTGAATCTTCTGGAGTGGATTCTTTACTTTGCGGGTTGAGAAGGCTCCTTATTGGAAGTTCGCAGCAAGAGGAAGTGATATCTTCAATTCTTGATATTCGGGTAATTGATTTTGAAGAATTGAAGACTCTTCAGAGAAAAGATCCGAAGCTGTTGGACATTAGAAAAAGGGTCAGAAAATCTAGAGGGCCGTTGCACTACAGTTTGGATAAAGATGGGATTCTTCGATTCCGAGATCGTAGAGTAATTCCTAAGGACTCGGAATTTAAGGAGCGAATTATGACGGAGGCTCACGCAGCTCCCTATTCCGTTCATCCGGGTAGCACCAAAATGTATCGGGACTTAAGGAAAAATTATTGGTGGGAAGGAATGAAGAGGGATATTGCCTTGTATATTGAGAGATGTGGCACTTGCCGTCAAGTCAAGGCCGAGCATCAAAGACCAGCAGGTTTGCTCCAGCCTCTACCTGTTCCTGAATGGAAATGGGATGACGTCTCTATGGATTTTGTAGTAGGCTTACCGAGGACTCCCAGTGGAAAGAACTCAGTTTGGGTAATTGTTGATCGACTGACTAAGTGTGCTCATTTCTTACCGATCAATAATGCGGATTCTCTGGGAAAATTGACCCGCTTGTATGTAAAGGAAATAGTGAGACTACATGGGATACCCAAGAGCATAGTGTCGGACAGAGATCCAAGGTTCACCTCCCATTTTTGGAAGAGTTTGCAGGCGGCTTTAGGTACTAAATTAAAGTTTAGTACTGCTTATCACCCCCAGACAGACGGCCAGTCAGAGCGCACGATTCAAACTCTCGAAGATATGTTGCGAGCGTGTGCTTTAGATTTTCAAGGAAGTTGGGAGAATCATGTGCCACTCATAGAATTCGCGTATAATAACAGCTTCCATGCATCCATCCAAATGGCTCCTTATGAAGCTCTGTATGGTAGAAAATGCAGATCACCCTTTGTTGGGATGAAGTCGGGGAGAAGAAAATAATTGGACCCGAGATAATACAGGATATGCAAAATCAGATTCAGATTATAAGAGATAACATGGCTGCAGCGCAAAGTCGTCAAAAGAGTTACGCGGATACCAGGAGGAGAGAATTGTCTTTCGAACAAGGCGATTGGGTTTATCTTAAGGTCTCTCCCATGAAAGGAGTTAAGCGTTTTGGGAAGAAGAGAAAGCTGGATCCAAGATATGTTGGACCTTTTCAGATTTTAGAGAAGGTAGGGTCCGTCGCTTACAGAGTTGCTTTGCCAGAATATTTTGGGGATATATACAATGTCTTCCATGTATCGTCTTTAAAGAAGAGTTTTGGACAACAAGAGCCACGTTTTGTCGACCCAGAGAATATTCAGTTGCAACCGGACCTTACTTATGAGGTTGTTCCATCGCAGATCATGGATTGGAAGGAGCAACAGTTAAGGTCTAAAACGATATATCTGGTTAAGGTGGCCTGGGGAGATCCGTTAGCTCAAGATTTCTCCTGGGAGCGAGTAGTGGACATGAGGGAGCAGTACCCCTACTTGTTCGAGTGATGACGGTACGTTTTTTTTTTAATCTTGGTTGCAGTCGGTTTTATGTGGAATTGTATGGCTTGTTTCAAGTTGGTGTTCGGACCTGCAAATTTCGAGGACGAAATTTGTTTTAAGGGGGGGAGGATGTGATGACCCGCTTTTATGTGTATTTTCACTGAAGGAATATTTTAATTTAATTAAATATTTTATAGTGCTTTTATTTTAAATTATCGAGTTTTAAATGGATTTTATAGGCTGTTGGATTTAAATTGTGATTTAATTTATTTTGGCTTGTTTTTGGTTTTAAAAATTTAAATAATTGGTTTTTACTAGTTATTTATTTTATTTTAGCTTATTGATGTGTTTAAAATATTTTATTGGTGTTTATTTATTTATTTGATGTAGTGTTAATTTATTTTAATCGTTTTATGTTTTTATACCGTTTTCGGCTGATCAGTCTTCGGACTTCCGACGTGAGGACTGGACCTCATTAATTTCCTTCATCTTTTCTTTTCCTCTTCTTTTTCTTTTTCTCTTTTTTCTTTTTCTTTTTTTTTTTCTTTTCTCTCCTCTCCCGCTCGGTCTCTCTCCCCGCGTCCCTCTCTTTCTCTCTCTCTCCTCACCCACGCCGGAACCAAGCCCCGCCCAGGCCCGCCGTTCGCCGGCGTCGTGCCCGACGCCACCCCTGCCGGTCGACTCCCCTCCGGCCGGTGATCATCCCCTCCGACTCCCAGCCCCAACCGGCCGGCCGTTTGGCCGGAAAAAATCCCAACAAGCCGCACGGCTTGAGGCCCGATCCGCCGCCGTCGCTCCACCTCCGGCCACCACCTCTTCACCACTTCTTCCCCTACTCCTTGCCGACCTAACCCACCCATCCCCGGCCTCAAACGGTCACCGGAGCGGCTCCCACGAGCTCAACTCCGATTTGCCCTTTTTCCGCCCCTACCGGCGTTTTCGCCGTCACCCACGGCCAAAACTCACTTCCACTAGCTTCATAAACATCTCTAGACCATTCCCTATCAATTTGGTGTCTTGGTTTGTCCCCGGTCAAAAGTGGGTATTTTGCGACCCACGGGAACAGTGCATTTGCACTGTTACGTTGCTTTCGCATCGCCGTTCGCTTCGCGCCGAACCTTCTAAAAATCCTATATAGCGCTGTAAGTATTTTCCAAACTCTACTTTTAGATTTAAACGTATTTTACTCTTTCAATAAATTATCTGGTTGGTTTGCTGATTCCGGACTGAGTCCGAGGAGTTCGGGGGTCGGATGGATGGAGGACGGAGTTGCTTGTTTTGTTGTGCTATGGTTGAATTTATTTGTCGAGCATTGAAATTGGCATTTACATGATGCATGCACTTGTATTTTATTTTATTGGATAAAATCATGTTTTATTGGCGTAAATGATTTTTGGGAGTGTGCGTATCACGAGCCCAAGCCGGGATGGGTTATTATCTCGGTGGAGCTCCTCTGGTCACTCGGGAGTGGATAATACTGAGTGACATCCCCTGGGTTGTCGCTGGGCGACGACCGGATCGCACGATACGGTAACGCTGTCGTGTCGACTCCGTGGTCCTTTTAGTGGCGGGGACTAGAGGATGGCCTGGCCAGGTACGCGCGAGTTGGAGGCGCGAGTCTGGGCATCGCTCGTGTAGGTGTCACACGCGTAGACGTTACCTGCGGTGTGGCACAGAGCCAGAGTGTGCGGATGATCCCTAGGGGAGATCATGGTGCATGCATAATTGGTTGGTTTTCATGGTTTTCGGATATGGGCCATTTTCTGGGAAAATGGCGATGGTCTTGTGATCCATTTTCTGGGAAAATGGTGGTTTGGGCCATTATCTGGGATAATGGCGAGGCTTGGTTTTTAAGGTTATGTTTTTAAGCCAAATGGGTTTTTGGCGTGCGTGGAAAATTATGATTTATGAGTTTTGGAGCATTGACATTCATTCATGCATATTGTTTGAGTTTAATATGCTTTTATCTAGTGGTGTTTGGATTTTACTTACCTGCGGCACCATTTTTGGTACCGTAGATTTTGATGCAGCGTTCGAGGAGGAGGAGGAGGCTGAGCCCGAGGATACGGCTCCGCCGGAGTTCTGATTTGAAGTTATGCTTTGTACTTAGTTTTAAAACAATATTTATATCATGTAATATTTTATTATGTGCCTTTGAACCGTTTGTATTTTATTTAAGAAAAAAAAAATTCTGGTACTTAGTATTTGACTTTGCTATCCGCTGCGTATCTTCTTGTGCACATTTGTCGCTTGCACACACTTGGCACTCTTCGATAGGGTGGTGACCCGTGATGTCACCATCCGGGCGCCTCGAATTCCCCGTTTTCCGTACGTGGGGATTTTGGGGGCGCCACATATACATGAACAAACAACATAACATGAACGTGAAACATAACATGGACTTGAAATATAGCATGAACGTAAACCTGCATAACATAAATAAGAACTTGAAAATAACATAAACTTGAACATAACATGTACGTGAGTATAACATAACATGGACTTGATCTAAAACTTGACTTATCATGTATTTGATCTGAAACTGGACTTAACATAAACTTGGAATCTTATTCAATTGTCTTGATTAATAACGTGCGTTAATACGTACTCCACAGTTGTTGTGGCCCCACGTATTCAAGTAACATAAAACATAATACGTACTCCACAGTTGTTGTGGCCCCACGTATTCTACATGTCACAATTGCTGTGTCTCATGTAGTGTATGCTCCACAGTTGTTGTGGCCCCATACTTCATGCTCCACAGTTGTTGTGGCCCCATGAATACACATAACATAAAATATAATACGTACTCCACAGTTGTTGTGGCCCCACGTATTCTACATGTCACAATTGTTGTGTCTCATGTAGTGTATGCTCCACAGTTGTTGTGGCCCCATACTTCATGTAACATAAAATATAATACGTACTCCACAGTTGTTGTGGCCCCACGCATTATAAGTAACATAAATATAATACGTACTCCACAGTTGTTGTGGCCCCACGCATTATAAGTAACATAAATATAATACGTACTCCACAGTTGTTGTGGCCCCACGCATTATAAGTAACATAAAATATAATACGTACTCCACAGTTGTTGTGGCCCCACGCATTATAAGTAACATAAAATATAATACGTACTCCACAGTTGTTGTGGCCCCACGCATTATAAGTAACATAAATATAATACGTACTCCACAGTTGTTGTGGCCCCACGCATTATAAGTAACATAAAATATAATACGTACTCCACAGTTGTTGTGGCCCCACGCATTATAAGTAACATAAAATATAATACGTACTCCACAGTTGTTGTGGCCCCACGTATTATACGTAACATAAAATATAATACGTACTCCACAGTTGTTGTGGCCCCACGTATTATACGTAACATAACATGTCTTATCTTTCTTAATGCATGAGATATTAATTAATATCATATACTTTTCTAACATGGCGTATACTTGTAAATGGCACAATATGATTTAATCATAAACATTTATGGCATACATGTATCATATGGCATACTTAACATGGCATACTTATAACATACATCATTGTATGACAGAAAAGATTATGTAACAGATAATTATTCATGAGAGATTAAATCATACGTAACAGATAAACATGTAATGACATAGCATGACATGGCATATACGATAACATACATACATAAATTGTAGTTCCCTTACCCATCACACATACACAATAAACTGATAGTAAGTTAGAGGCTAACTTACCTCGATCGTCGCGTTCTATGAGAATAGAGCGCGAAACACGAGGAACTGCACAACGTGGAAGAGGAACACTCAAGTCCTTAAGATTTTCACTTCTGAACTCAATTGTCATATTATGAGCACTTGCAACACCACGGCAACTTGAGGTTTCACTATACCCAGAAGAGATAATTTGACTTCATAAAGCCTTTGCACTAAAACAAGTTCATTAAAATTATCAATAATAACCAAACAAACAATTCCTTTCTCAATCCATATACTCTTAGTCATAGTCAACCACAAGATGACACCAGTCACCCCGAACTATAATCCATATCATCACTGCTTCGGGACACTGTCATACAGTTTCCCAACACTACACCATACACTCTACACTTCTCTGTTACGCCATCCAACCCTTCGTGACACGCCATCCGGTGTTTCACGACTTAATACAGAGTACACTCACGTGAACTCTCTTCCATCCACACTACAATACCCATCACTGATACACGTCTCACGGTGCATCGCTACGCGACACGGAGTACGCGCTACGCGTACTTCCTTCGCTACAACACTCATCAACACGATGCACATCACACTATGCATCGCCATACAACATGGAGTACACTACATGCGTACTCCCTTCCTTCTACGACACACATCACTACAGCGCACGTCGCGGCGCGTCGCTGCATTACACAGAATACGCTACACGCGTATTCTCTTCACACAACCCGCCGTATCACATCTACGGCATCCATCTCACGCCTATACTTCACAGCACAGTCCACAAAATACACAATCAAACTCAACACTTCACAACCACACTTCGCTTCACAACTACGCAACGAACTCCACAAATACAACTACACAATCCACAAACCAACCAACTAACTATTTTAAACGTAAAATAACTAGAGATAGAAGGTTATACCATCGACGGGATAACCCGTGCGTCGCTCGCTGCTCGTCACGAACATGCGTCGGAGGAGCGTACGTGGCGGTACGGTGTCTGTCCACCACATAAAGTGGTAGTTTGGGCTTGAGAAAGGCTAGGCGTGGTCTTGGAAGACTCACGGTCGCCTTGTGATGGTCAAAGGTGGTGGAGCACGGCGGCATCACGCCGTGAACAGTAAAACCGAACGGTGAGCGGAAACGCGAGGTAGCGAAATTTCATAGAACTTCATGGCAAGCTAGGGATAGGTAGATGAGCATGTGGTGGAGCTGTGGTAGCGAGGTGGTGGTCGGACGGTGGCTAACGGCGGCGGATCGGCCGTTTGAAACCATTTTTGGCCTTGGAGAGTGTAGGAGAGTGAGGGCTCTACGAAGCTCCGTTGGTCATGAAATTTCTTGGGGAGGTTCATGAGGATGAGAGGAACAAGATGGTGGTGGTGAAACACCACGGGTGGCCGTGTACGGCGGCGCACGGTGGTGCAACCGAACGGGTGTTTTGAGAAACCCATATGAAAAAAATGAGAGTTTGGGAAAAAGAAAGACATGGGGAGGAAGCCCTTGATGTGGTGAATCCAATGGTGGTGCTTGGTGGCTGATTTGGCCGTGTATGGTGGTCCAAAATGGTGAAAAGCCTTAAAAACCCATTTGTTTGGAGGCGAGAGTGGCGGCTAACCGTGGCTCGGATGGAGGTGAAACTTGGAGGGGATGTTCACCGGTGAGAGGGGAAGAAATCTGGGTGGGTGGTGTAGTCCACGCCGCCGGCGAGCGGCGGTTCTGGGCGGAGAAAGAAATCGGCAACAGGGGAGAAAACAGGGCAGGGGCAGCAACTTCCGGGGGCTCTCGGCGACTAACGGCTGGTCCGATGGCTCTGAAAATTGGTGTGTATGAACTATGG
The DNA here is from genome assembly GCA_011037825.1 of Carya cathayensis. Classification (NCBI taxonomy): domain Eukaryota; kingdom Viridiplantae; phylum Streptophyta; class Magnoliopsida; order Fagales; family Juglandaceae; genus Carya; species Carya cathayensis. Next base: position 371,415 of record QGSO01000362.1, on the reverse strand, counting down.
TGAAAGGGGAAGAGAATGACGGGGGTGGTGTACGACACCTCCACCGGACGGCGGAGAAACGGGCGGTCAAAGGGGCGGCGACGGTAATGAGACAAGAAGGAAGAGCACGGGAAGAGAGAGAGAATTGGTGGCCGGCGTTGCACACCTCCGGTGCAGATGTGTTCGCCGGTGAGGGAGGGACATGCCGGAGGTGGAGGTGAGGCACGGCGGCCGGAGGTGGCGCCGGTAGGAAGCTAGAACCGATCAGCTATGGTGGAAGGGTGTAAGTCGACCATGGAGAGAAGGAGAGGAAAGAGAAGGAAAAAAAAGAAAAAAGGAAAAATGAAGGAAAAAGGGTAGGAGCCTAGGTAATAAACTTCAATCCTACGTTTTGGGATCCTCAAATAATTCAACGGTGAATTAAAACACTGATTAAAAACGCGTAAATGTTTTATTTTAAATAAAACACTTTAAATAAAACACCACGATGAATTAAGGTAGAATATTATTTTATAAACTAAAATTTATAAAATAATATTTCCTCATCATTATATAAAAATGATAAAGTACCGTTAATTAATCGAAGATGATAAAATCATTTAAATTAATAAAACACTTAATTACTACACTGAGAAGAATTAAGATAGAATATTATTTTATAAACTAAGGTTTATAAAATAATATTTTCTTCATCATTATATAAAATGATAAAGTATCATTAATTAATCAAAGTGCATAAAACACTTAAATTTAAATAAGAATTTTCAACGTAAAATTAAACCTCTTAATATCTTAAAACAATTAAAATATTTAATCTAAATAATTATCCACAATTATAATATTTTCAGAGCTCATTAAATTATTATAATTGTGCTACTTTAAAAACAAGCTTATCTAATACTTTGAAATTCGATGGATAAGATCCGGAAAAACGCCATCGAGGTACAACGCTTAGGATAAAACTGTTCATGATTTTACAGTTGTCGGTGAAGAACAAATTACGTGATTTACGGAAAAGATAATCTATGCGCGTGATTCCAGATGAGGGTAAAGATGAGAGAGATGTGATTGCTGTCGGGAAAGAATCCAAAACGGATTGTCTTGCCGTCTACTATGCGTGAAAAGAAAAGAGAAGAGAATGGTACAGAGATAAGAATTAGCGGGCTGTTACTATATACTTCTTGTCTCTTTATGCAGGTATCACTATCTGGGAACTTCCTTGCAGCAGACATATAAAGATGACGGTTGCGGGGGGTTATGTTATTGTTAGATGTGGTTTCAGATACAATCAAACAGTCTTGGATAGGGTTTTGGATTGCATTTCTTGTTCCTAGCAGTGGTTCTATCATTCTTTAACTGCCCAAAAACTCTAGATGTTGAGATGTTGTCTCTTGTTTGGTTTTGAACTCTTGGATGGTTTAAGTCCAGAGTAGAAAAATACATGGCATGGTGTGTTTCATGAATGCCAACAGTTTGTTGGAAGAAATAATGAATTTTGTTCTCATATTGTTCTTTTAAGATAGGGTGCTGCTACACTGCCGGACAGAGTGACCGACAAGTACTGTTATCGAAGAGTGCATTCTATTTGCAAAAGCTTAAAGGAGGGGGTGAATCAACCAAGGCAACAAAATTCATAGAGCTATTCATTCGGGAGTACATCAACCAAGGCAACAAAATTAATAGCTTGCAGAAGCTATTCACTCACTCAGGAGTAAATCAACCAAGGCAACAAAATTAATAGCTTGCAGAAGCTTCATTCAACAACCAAATCAAACTATACACAACCAATGCAATCCACAACTTTCAACAACAAAATCAGGGGTAAAATCCAACTTTCAAGAGTATAATTTAACAACCTCACAAACCATATCTATATAACCTTAAAAAAAAAATACCTAGTCTGACCCACGTGAACAAAAATACATAACAAACCCAACACCAGTGATAAAATACAAGCAAGAAAATGATAACATAGGCGGCCGAGTATGAACAAATCTAACACAAATCCAGAGTGAGAAAGGGATTACCTTACCGTCATGGAGTGGAGTGGAAGATCTTGCACCAGAGGAGAATGGGTTTCGGGGAGGAGAATGGGTTTTGGAGGAGAGAAGGAGAATGGGTTTCGGGGAGGAGAATGGGTTTCGGCGGAGAGGAGGAGAATGGGTTTCGGAGGAGAGGAGGAGAATGGGTTTCGGAGGAGTACAAAATGGAGGAAACTTTCAGTTAGTTTCGGAGGAGAGGAGAGGAGGGTTTCAGTTGGGAGATCGGAGGAGAGGAGATGATCAGTTTCAGGTGGGTTTCAATACAATACAAAATGGAGGCAAATGGAAAGTGCTGAAATCAATTCCAGCACTTTGATTGCATTTCTTGTTCAGTTGGGAGATCGGAGGAGAGGAGACGATCGAAAGGGACCGATCTTCGCATAAGTTAGAGGGAATTTCGAGTTCTGAAAGTGAAAACCCAAGACGCGAACGAGAAATGTACAGGAAAGAAATAAAAAAGAATAAAATAAAATATTAACGGACGGGACATGAAAGTCAAACTGGATTCAGTGAGGCATACGGAAAGTGATATGCTAAAGTGAATTTACTGTACAGAAAAAAATAAAATAAAATCCACGTGGGCGGTGTGTGGTGTGGGCGGAACTGTGGGCTTAAGCATAGCTTTGTTGTTTTTTTTAAATTCGAATTACGTTTCGTATTATCTAAAAAAGCACATTTGAGGAAAAGTACCAAAATGATGCTTTTCTTCGAACGTACTTTTTAGTTTATTTGAAATTAAAAATTACTTTAATATGTAACACCTAAACAACATAATTTTTTCATTAAAAAGCTTTTAAAACTATTTAAGTACTTTTTAATAGTCTTAAAGCAATCCCAAATAGGCCCTAAGAGTGCTACTCACAACTCCTGGGCGGGGAGTGCCCCTATCCCATCCCCCACCCCTACCCCTCATGAGCGGGTGCCCTCGTCCAGGAGACGGGGGCAAACCACCCTATCCAACACTGCATTTTAGATTCTAGAACATAGATCTTACAAATCTTATAAAAAAATTCTAAAAAATTGCATAAAGCATTATAGATCTAACAAATCCAAACAAAAACTAAAAACAAAAGAATTTTATAGATTAGAAAAATCTACCAAATCCAACAAAAACCAAAGAAAGAAACAAATCTAAAAAAATACAACATAAATGCATAGACCCATGGGCCACGACTACAGTCATGGGTCATGCATATCTGTGCACAAATTTTTAGAGATCTATGGGTAGATTTGTCTAGCATGGTCACTATGGTCTTTGTCGTGGGTCATTAAACTCTTAAACTCGTCATGACATCACCCATGGTTGTAGCCGCCAGCCACAAAAGTTAGAACTTCTAACCTATAGAGTTCTAGTGCCAGCCATGACCCAAGACAACAGAGAGAAGTTCTCTACTGACTTAGAGGAGGAGGAGAAGAGAAAGGAGAGAGAAGAAAGGACAGTGGCCACTGGAAAAAGAGAACAGGGGAGAAAAGGAGGACGACGGTTGGGAAGAGGGAATTAGATAAATGAGAGGCGAGAGAGAAAATTTCCCATTTACTGTTATGGTTATGTTTTGAAACGATTCCATTTTGGGATACTAGTCATTTCTTTCATTACAAATATATTATGTATATATATAGTTATAGGAAAAAATAAGAGCATGAGTAAATATAGGCAGCAGAACCAGCCGAGTGTAAATAAGAAAATAAACATATAAGTAAATAAGAAAATAAAAAAATAAGTAATTAAGAAAATAAAATGAACAAATAAGTAACTTACAGTTCTTAATTGAAATAGTTGAAGTTTTGCTTCAAATTAGATAAACACAAACATAATGATAGCATGGGAGGATTACAATTATAGAATTTAGTAGGGAGAAAGTATTAGGAGAGAGTTCCTAAAATGGCTTCATGGTCCTTGTAATTCTATAGTTTTAAGATTCATTCTATTCTCGTGAAAAAGATGATTAATAAAGTGATCCTTGATATTCCTTTTATTTCTACTTTATATCTATTTCTTATTGAACATGATAATATTACTATTGAACATTTTGGTCCAAAAGTAAAATTTGAATTTGCTTCTAAATTTGATATTGATACTAATAATTGCTTGAATACTCTAATATGTGCTAAGACCAAACATTTGAATTTCTTGAAACAAGAAATCAAATATAAAAGGGTTGCTAAGAAGTTATCTGATAAGTTTCTACAATAAAAAATTGACAATTTCAACACAAAACTCGTTGATGATATTTGTTTTGACCTTCCAAATACTTTTTGGCATAGGAAGAAGCACATTGTTAATCTACACTATGTCAAGGATTTTTCTGAAAAAATAGTCCAACTAAAGCCAAACCTATTCAGATGAATAGTGAGACTTTAGAATTTTGTAAAAATGAGTTGCATGATTTGCTTGCTAAGAATATTATTAGGAAAAGTAAGTCATATTGATCATGTGCTGCTTTTTATGTTCAGAAAAATGCTAAAATTGAGAAATGAATGTCTCACTTAGTTATCAACTACAAACCTTGAATAAGATATTAGAACGGATTAGGTATCCTATCCTCAATAATAATTATCTAATTTATAGAATAAGTGATGTTATAGTTTTCTCCAAGTTTGATATAAAGTTTGGTTTTTGGCAAGTCCAGATTAGTGAAAATGGTAGATACAAAACTGTTGCAACTACTCATTTTGGACATTATGAGTGGAATGTTATGCCCTCTTGTCTTAAGAATGCTCTTAGTGAATTTCAAAACATTATGAATGATATTTTTAATTCATTCTATCATTTTACCATTGTTTATATTGATGATGTTCTTATCTATTCCAAATCTATTGATAAATATTGGAACATTTGTATTTGTTTCTAGATATCATGAAAAGAAATGGTCTTAAGGTTTTTGCTAAGAAGATCAAAATATTCCGAACGAAAAATTTGTTTCCTTGGTTATGGCATTTATGAAGGACAAATTCATCCTATCGATAAAGCTATTTAATTTGCTAATAAATTTTCAGAAGTCATCGCTGATTCAACATAGTTATAAAGATTTATTGATTCTTTGAATTATGTTGCTGAATTCTACAGAGATATAAGAAAACAATATAAACTATTGTTTGAAAGGTTACAAACTAATCCACTGCCTTGGTCTAACACTCATACTTCTCTTGTTAAAAATATTCAAACTCATGTCAAGACTTTGCCTTGTTTGGATATTCCTACTATTAAATTTTTTTTAAATAGTTGAAATTGATGCTTTTGACATTGGTTGTGGTGGTTTTCTAAAACAAATTGTTTCGCTAGGAAATTTGAACAAATTGGTTGTTTCCATTATGGAGTTTGGAATGGTGCACAAACTAATTATAATACTATTAAAAAATAAATTTTTATTAATAGTATTTTGTATTTCTAAATTTCAAAATGATTTATTAAACCAAATATTTCTATTTCGTATTGATAGCAAGGGTGCTAAATATGTATTAGAAAAAAATGTAGAAAACATTATTTCAAAACATATTTTTGTTTGATGGTAAGCCATTTTAAGTGTTTTTTTTTTAATTTTGATTTTGAATATATTGAAGGTTTCCAAAATACTAATCATGATTTCGTTACTCATGAATTATTTTACCCCAATGACAAGTAGAAAACTCAATAAAGACAAACAAATTCCTCCTCATTTTCCTATCCCTGAAAAATAGATAGGGAAGCATGAATCTGCTTCCTCTATTGATATCACTAGTCGATTAACTACCCTTGGTAGTAGGCCTGCAACCCGACCTGTGCTAACCAGGTTTACGCCCGACTCGACCCGAAAACATGTGTTCACGGTGATAAACCGACATGATCCGACCCAAACAAAATGAAAACGGGTCGAACCCGTACAGCCCGAGAAGAAGAAGAAGAAGAAAAGAAAAGAAAAGAAGAAGAAGAAAAAAAAAAACTGCTTTCTACGATTTGAATCTCAGATCTACCATCATCTTCAATCTCAAGTTGATGAAGCCTCCCATCGCTGCCGAGTCCTCTCCTGCATAACGGAAACCACCACATGTGAAGCCTTCGAGTAACCAACCATCTCTAATTTTATGGTGCTCAGTCATTTCTCAACAGTGGCTTAGGAAGCCGTTGCCTCCATCTGCAGAAGGGCGTCCATCAAAATGAACCCGAGTAGCAGAAAGACCCACTGACCTCGCTGTTCTTGTTCTGAAGCATGAGTTTGAACTCAGCGATCTCAATCTCCTGCTTCTTGTTCAAACACAAAAGCTCTCTCTCGCTCGTCAGCACCATCGCCAAAGTCCTCGTGTTTCCCTTTACCTCCTTCAACTCCTTTTTATCAAATGACTTTGCTCCCTTCCCACTCCCATTTTCATTCCCGAACAATTTCTTATGTAGCCCCGTGAAGCTTGCCCCCTTCCTAGCGGTCTTCTTCAGGTCCTCGGCGATTGCTTACGATGGAATAACCAACGCCGTCCTGTTCACCGCCTTAGATTTCGACGAAGAGAGAAGTGAAAAATATGCAGATGGGGGCAGGGGCTAAGTTCGATTGTTGATTGTTGAAGGGAAAGTGAAGAAAATTAAAACGGGTTTCAAGTGATGGCCCGACGTTCATCGGGTCATCATTGGTTCAAAACTGACTTTCTATGTAAACCGACTTTTTCGGATTAGATCTGCACGGGTTGATCGGCCCATCGGGCCTTTTGCACAGGCCTACTTGGTAGTTTTGCCATTGTTAAACCTAGTTTCTCATATGCTTTGGCATCTCCTTATCATCCATATGCTCATGTCATTGTTAAAACCAATCAACATATTTAACTCTTTGCTCCGGATAAGTATACTGCCCCAAGAACTGATTATGTTAAAAAATAATATTGTCAAAATTTGTTTTATATTGAACCCATCATATCAATATACACTAATCCCCTTAAAATTGCATTGGATTACTTTTCTTCTAGTTTCCGTTGGGTCCATGAACATATCCAGAAAAACCTTGCAATATTACTCCTCCATCCTTACCCAAACACAGTTCATCTTGATTAAACCCAATTTTTTTTTTATAAAACTAATAAAACCAAACTGATCTATCATAGTGTTTATATATTAAACCTTATCACTGAATATAAATGGGGAACCCATCTTTATGCTACCAAAAAGATCATTCACTTATTGTTATTATGATTACATTGAAGTCTAGTTCAAATTCATGTTGTTTCAAGATGCTTCGATGTCTCATTCCTGGTTCATCAATTTTGATAAGAAGTTTAATTCCCAATTCCCTTGTGTTTTTAGATGGTGGTCACAATTTGGTCTCATTTCTGAAATCGTCATTGATAAACTCAATGGTGTTGTCAAATATTTTTTACTGTTTATAAGACTGATCGGCATGGTTAGAATTTCCTGATTTCCCTCCACTTATGCAAGAAATTAAAGGTTCCTTGGATTATGAAGTGGTGTTATGTTAAATGAGATGATATTCTTGCTAACTTGTATGTCAAATAGTGTGATAGATTTCTCCACACTCAGGATGTTATTGAAAAAGTTACTAGGGATTTCCCTCTAGCTTCTCCAAATATAGAAAGCATTGAAGAATTCCCTTCTGCTAAGACTATGATTCAAATGCATGTATATCCTATTGCCCAGGTAGTACATCAGCTTGCTTCTTTTGGTAAATCTTCTAAGTCAAAAAAAGAAGTCTGTTCTCCAAGAATTTGAGAAAAATATTTAATTTACTTATTGAAGTAGTCCCTCCAAGAAGATGATGATAACTATGACAATGAATCCAAGGAATCCTCCAAAGTCTCTGTTGATCATAGTAATCCCTATAAAGAAGAAATATTCGACCATCATTCAGAAACTATCCCACCGTTGTCTAGAGATTGATCCACGCACTCTATGATTCCTGCTACTTTTACCCCTTTTTTTGGTTTGAATTATTGTTGCCGAAAGCTATTATTGCTGCACGCCATGATTCCTACTGCTACAATTATTACTGTATTCCATGATTCTTGCTACTTTTGCCCCTGCTTTGGGTGAATTATTGTTGCTAAAGACTATTATTGTTGTACTCCTGTTAGTGAATTATTAAAGACTATTTTTACACTCATTTCAGTGTGTTTTGACAAAATAAATAGTAAAAAGTTAAAATTACTGTTCACAATTGTACTTCCACTTTTTGCCTATAAAAGCCTTGCTTTGTTTCGTTGGGAGGCATGACCTTGAAGCCATTTTAGGAACTCTCTCGTAGTTCTCCCTACTATCCATGTAATTCTATAGTTGTAATCCTCCCATGCTATCCTTGTGTCTTTGTTTATCTAATTTGAAGCAAGACTTCAATTGTTTCAATTAAGAACTATAAGTTACTTATTTGCTTATTTTTTTTTCTATTTACTTATTTGTTTATTTTCTTATTTACACTTGGTTAGTTCTACCGCCTATATTTATTTATGTGCATATATTTATTCTTGCTCTTATTTATTCCTATATATATATTATACATGCGAGGATGGGGTATATCATGGGCCCTATTCTTGCATGTATTTAACATGTGGGCGGATGCCCCACAACTTGCATCTGTTGGGTAGGCTCTCGCTCCAGCTAGGTGAGACCAGAAGGGGGAGGGTGGGCAGATGGACGGTGGGGCCCCGCCCCCAACCCTATCAAAAGCCATGCTACTTTAAATGGCTTCCAACCTCTTTATTTTATTTTTTTCTTTTTTCAATGCTTCAAATTTGGATGAGAACTGCTATACAATAGCCTTATATACAGCACATTAGGATGTGTTTGATTAGCCAATTCAATTCAATTCAATTTAATTTATTTTATCTGATTATTATAATTTTTTCAACTTCTAACATAAAATATAATAAATAATTAAACTTTTTCAAATTTTAAAATAATAATAATATTAAAAAATAATATTTTAAACTTTCATTTCAATTCATCTCAACTCAACCCATTATCCAAATCGGTTAAGTGCTTGCCAACGTGTCTTTTTTTAAAGCATAATGTAAACCCACTCATTTTAAAGCAAACCCACCCAGAAAACGTCACTTTTAACACAAACCCACCATTTTTTTCCAAGATTGAACAATTTCTCTAGCTCTTAGCAGATTAACGGCCATCAAATCTTTTATTTTATTTTTGTGAGAGAGAGTAGAACCTTGAAGGGGAAGAATTACTTCTCGAAAACCAACAGGAGATTGTTGGGGTCTTCGTCCCCAAAATTGTGAAAGTTCATCTCCAAATCTAGGGGAAGAATCGCATCTTAGTATTGTACCTGGAGGATTTTTTTTTTTTTTTTTTAGAAGAACCCATTTGGTGAGGCCACTTCAACTTCTCCTCTCATCTAGATACAGTTTATGTGTCTTTGAATATTTTTGGAGAAGGAAATGCATTTTCGATCTTATGGTTATGGCATAAGATCAAGTGGGTCATTTCACTTCTCGAGTCTTTAGCATAAATGGCTTCATAGAGGGGATGGATTTTTGTTTTAAATCGAACCGTGAAGTAAAAAGATTAAACCGGTGTTATATAGAAAATAAAACCAGCTGCTGTTTAGAATAATTCTATTTGGATATGTAAAATATCATACTTGGGAAAAGCAAACCAATTTACCGTCCAAAGCGGAAGTTGATGTTTGGTGATAGCAGTACTATGTGAAAGAGCATAATATTTGGAGGGAAGATGGTGTTCCTCTCCCTTCGGCCAAATTATCTCCTCTTCACATAATAGTTGATTCTCCTCCTAGATTAACAAATGTAGTAAGTATGCCATGAGGAAACCAAATCAGATTGGAACTTTATGATCAACTGCACAACAAGAATCTTATACTTTTATCCTCCAACACCGCTAATTCTCCTTCCAAATACAGAGTTATGGGATTCAAACAAATGAATGGTGGAATGCATGTTGTCATTGAAGAGATTGAGAATACTTTCATTTAGCACTGTTTATCCGTTTAATCTGGCCCGGTCCAAAACCCAGAAAACTGGATTCCGGTTCCGGGTTCCGGACCGGATGAATTCAGACCGGATCAAATTTGGGTTGAAACTCGGGTTGCAAATTCCGGATTTACCCAATCCAGATACCAGGTTTTAAAATCCGGTACCCGGGTCCTTTTTAAAATCCAGCTTCGTTTGGTTTCTAATGTTTTCATCGTCCGGTTTCTAATGTCAATTAACTTTTAAAATAAATTAGAAGGAAAAATAAAATAGAAGAGTGGAGATAAGAGATTGTACATAAAATGAAAGAAAAACGAGAGAGAGAGCCTCGTTAAAGTGGCAAAGCCTCACTCTTTTCTAGGATGTAGCACTAATCTCCTACACTCTTTATAGATAAAGCACACTTTTCCAACCTCCAGAAATGAGAGAGAGAGAGACAGCCTCATTAAAACCTCACTTTTCCAACTTCGATTTCTACGCGGACCATTAAAGAGAGAGAAACAATAGCTTTAATAGCTCATTACCCAAAGAATTGGCTCATCTTCAGTGATTGAAAAACTTAGATTTTGGATTCAATGGCTTCAGCGGTGAATTCCCATCATGGATCGGATTGTTGTCAAACTTTCAATATTTGACTCTACATGGTAATAGTTTTACAGGTACTATCCCACTGACACAACCACCACCCATTGACGACTGCCATGCTCCATTTCTTAGACTGCTCTTTCACCGCCTCGTGCTTTCCCCATTCTTCCCCAATGGTTCTTCTTCCTCTAATCTAATCTAGTAATACTCTTCTCCTTTAGTTCTTGGGTGTAATTGTTATTTTGGGTTGGAAATATTACTCTTGGGTGAGTAAAGCTCTGGAGTGAAAGATTTGAGTGTCTGGAAGATTCAAGTAGAGCTAGTTGCGATGTTTTATTAGGCGAAAATATAGGTTTTTTTTTATTTTTTATTTTTAATTTTTTTAATCCGGATTGTATCCTGGAATACGGATTTTCGAGTTATAAAAACCCGGATTCATCCGGGTTTCGGCCCGGGTCCTAATTCGAATACTTCCAGGCTGAAAACCGGCCCGGATTTAAATAACAAGTTCCGGGCCAGGTACACCTAAAGTCCCAGTCCAAAACCCGGATGAACACCCTTACTTTCATTGAATCATTTGAGGGTTGGTTTGATTACGCAAAATCAAATTATCTCATTTTATTTTATATAATTATTACAATTTTTTTAAAATTTCACACAAAATATATTAAATAATTCAGTTTTTCAAATTTTAAAACGAAACTAATATTAAAAAATTATATTATAATAATATTTTATTCAACTATCAATAAAACATCGTATTTTATCTGAACTGTATAATCAAACGAAGCCAAAATTTCTATAAAATTTTAAGTACAATACGAACCAACAATTTTCACTAAAATTTGAGAACATATTTTTTAAAAAAATTATATTTTAACATTTTTTAAATATACCTACTTATTTTTATAAATTTCAGTATAATGCCCATTTTAAAAAAAAAATTATCCAAATTTCTCTTTCTATTTTTTATTAAATGTTATAAAATTACATCTGTTTTTTTTTTCTTTCTTTTTCAAAAAAAAGATCTTAAATATTTTCAAGATATTTTCATATCTAAAAAGCCTAGTACCCCAAATTCCAATCATTGCAAATTTGCACATAAAGCCATGGTCCCATTTTGGGAGAAGCGGAAATGTTTTGACGGCCCTGATTGGCTATCAAATTACTCACAACCTCGCGGTTCCATCAGATCGCAGCCAATCTTAGAAACCCATAAAAGAGCTAAAGACATCTGTCTTTAGAGAGAGAGAGAGAGCAAAAAGAAAGAGAGAGAAAATTATTAGTTTTTCGGATGATTTGTTGAGGTGATCGGACGCCGAGTCGAAACCGATTCAGATCAGCGAATCATGGAGGGGGTGGGGGCCCGGCTGGGGCGGTCATCGACTCGGTACGGACCGGCCACGGTGTTCAATGGGCCGGTGAGGAAGTGGAAGAAGAAGTGGGTCCACGTAGCGCCATCTACTAGTGCTGCCTCTAACACCACCACCAATCACTCTCACCAGATTCACAACCACAACACCACCACCAACGGTACGAGTAACGGTAATAACGGCTCCCATCTCCTGCTTTACAAGTGGACGCCTATCACCCCCAGCCACAACGGCAATAACTGCAACGGTGACAGGAATCCCGGCAAGGACGACTCGGCGGTCCCCCCCGAGGAGCCACCTCGTCGTAAATTCAAATACATTCCGGTACTTTTCCCTCAATTAGACATTATTTTCTTGGGATCTTCATTTTTCTTTTATTCGGGTTTCAGTTTTTGAATCTGGTTATGTGCGTGTTCTAGGGATTTTGATTTTGGCGCAAGAATCGTGGTTTTGGGTTGTTATTATCAATATTAGTATTTTTTTCATGTTTTTGGGATATTCTGAAAATAATGGGTTTGATTGACTGATAAAGCTGATATGTGATCTGGGTTTTGGGGTGCGTATAAATTTTGAGGGTTTTGGTGTATGGATCGGAAGAATTATTTGTGGTACCTGGGATATTTTTTGGGTGGTTTTACATTGGCGTTTGGTGGATATTTTGGGTAGGGAGGGAAGCAAAATATAGTATCGGCTGGGGATTGGTTATATTTGAAAATGTTAGAATGTTTTGAAATTTTAGTTGTAAGTCGTTGAAGATTACACTGATTGACTCCATGTGGACATGTGCATACGTCATGTTGATAAGTGTACTTGGGAATATAGTTGAGAATTTTTTAAAGAGTGCTTGATGGATGTGACTCCGTCTGTATATGTAATTTAGTATGCATGCGTTCTTATCTGCTGTCATTGTTAGTAAATAGTAAAGATGTCACTAATTTATGCCAACTTGGAAATTTGTAATTGATCTAAAAGGCTGACAGTTTAGTGCAGTTGTGATATCTCTAGATTGTATGCGTTTACTTTTTGTTTTGTTTAATTTTGTTTCCACTTCGTTAACAATATAAAATGAACAACTCAATCATAAAGATATTCTGCAAGTTCAATTGCTCAATTACCTAGCACATAGCCTTTAATTTCTTTTGGGTGGTGTTGGGGGGCGGGGCAGGGGACTGTGGAGGCATTTATCTCATTGATCTGACATTCTAGTGATGTAGAAAGATCGGGTTCAAAAACGCAAACAATGATGAGAATCCAATGCCCTGAAATCCTAATGGTTCCAAAGACTTGAAGACTTGGTAGACGTAGGTAAAGTCTAACATATTTTTGCCTTGACACTGGTACTTTTAAAATATGTGTTTTGTAGATTGGTTCTCATAATATATTCTTTTGCAAGGAACCTTTTTGAGTTGATTGCATTGTCATTTCGTAAGATTTCTGATAAGAATCTACTGTGGATTATAACCACTTCATTTATTTAGGAACAGATTGGTATCATATACATAGATTTAACTGGGTTTCAGATTGCTTTAACACATACAACGTTGTTTAGATTTTTATAACCGTCTCTGTTCCGCTTAAAGGACTCAATTTATGATGTGGTTATCTATCTGTGGCTTTATCTTTTATAGGTTTAGTCAAGTAGATATAAAGAAATGGAAATTGAATATGATGTAAATTGTAATTGTGTATGTAGTTAAATTGGTGTTTTGACTTGTTAATTTGAAAGGTTTGAAGTTTGTGAAACTATAGACTTGACAATTTAAAATGTAATAGATTGGGGAATAGGAGATGTTTTATGTGAAAATTATTTAGGCACGAGATTATGTTGTACTTCTCTAATGCACATTGACATCATTATATCAATGGACATAGTTATGTGATGATGGATCAGCAGATTAGTATGGGCATCTTTTATTCTCATGAATACTGCAGTAGAGGATACATTGTTGAAAATAGTTCTCAAGCATGTTTTTCTTGCTAACATTACTTGGAAATTGCGGAGATTGTGACATGATTTGTAATTGTAGTCTATGATTGGTGATGGGAGTTAGAGATGGTTAATTCTGGATAACATGAGCACACAGTCAGTACCATAGACACTCTTTGGCTGCCAGTTACTGATGCCTCTGCAGATTTTTGTTGTTTTGAATGCTGGACTGGAAGTTTGGGCGGTATAGTATTACTGACTACTGAGATTTGGAATGGCTGTACTATGCCTTGGGTTGTGAGTGTAGGGAAAGCAGTAGCCAAACTTCTGATGTTGTTGGTTTCTTTTGGAGCAAGCTCAAGCTCATATTTTTTAGTTTGCTTTTTGATTGCATGAAAGTTTTGGCAGATTATCTTTTTCTGGAATGCAGCTCCTTGGGTTTTACCGATTTATACCCGTGCACTGTAGACATGCCTTTTCTATTTTCTTTTCTGTTTCATGCTATCTTTACTACTAACAAGACTGCTTAATGTTTTCTTAATAAGCAATTAGATCTCTAAATGCTGGGGCCTGGGAAGTGTATAACATGGCAAACTAGCATTTCTTGTGCTTGCTAGTTATTGTTGTGTTTTAATTAGTGCTTTAATGGAAAACATGTTTTTCAAAAGGCTGCGCCTAAAAGCATGTCCTAAATGACAACCCATCATTGAAGATCTATTTCTAGATTAGTGATCTATAACGGGATTTAGTGTAGAAATTTTTTTATTGTGTATATCTTTTGTTTGCTGTCACGGGCTTTGTGGATGCACAGTCATTTTGGCTATTTGGCTGTGCAGATTGCTGTTCTAGAGGAACAGAAGAATGAGGACGCTGAAAACGAAGCAGCAGAAAAGGTTGACGATGATGCTAAACCAATTGATATTGACCCTGGTGCAGCAAAGTCCTCCCCCAGGGGTGAAGTTTTGGATGAGAAACCTGACATTAATGATGTGCCAATGGAGGAAAGTCAGGTAAAAATGCTCACACATCACATTCTTATTTTGTATTTCATCACTACATATCTAAACTCTTAGTGGAAATATTGTCAATAATGGAGACAAACTGTGAATGACACAAATTGATCAGACCAAGCCTGCATGTCATTATAGATAAGGACACTGTTGCAATTAGTTAGATAATCATGGATATTGTTTTGGCATGAAAAGGGAAGAGAAAGGAAAAGAAGAATAGTGGAGGTCATTCACAGGGTTGCGATGTACAGCCATCGGTTCCATACCAAAAATTAAGAAATGCTCTTTTTTTCTTCTTTTTTATTTTTATTGTTAAAGCCTGAGGAATAGGAGAAAATAAGATTTGAGTAAAGAGGAAAAAATAAAATAAACAAAATCTTTGTTGGCTTGCCATTACCGTCTCAAGATCAATCGTAAATCAGTATTAACTCTTTGCTTCATTGTCTTGTTGGTAATCAAAATTTTCACTATCTCAGGACAATAATCAAGTAGTATGCCAAGATCTGAACGAAAGCACTTTGGATTTGAGTTTAGGTTTGAACGACCGCGAGACTGGTTCTAAAACTGATCGGAGCAGAGATGTTCAGTAGGAAAGAGGAGGCTAGCAGTTTTGGGACACGATTGAAGGCTGCTCTTGGGTTTTTTTATTGAGCCACTGGCCGTCTTTGGCAAGTGTATTCCAGTGGCATGTGCAATGTAATTTTGTCTTCATTTGATGCTTCCTTGCTGAGCTGATTGCAATTTGTTTTGATTAGGTATTTTTGGAGGAGACAATCGATTGTTTTTACTCTCTAGCTTCGTCTGAGAACTTATAAGCTTGGACATGCTGGACTTACAAAGTGAAACTGAAATTGAATGAAACATCTATTACTGGAGTAATAATTATATTGAAGCCAATTGTGCTAGTCTGCATTATGGCAATTGTACCTGCCTTCACTTCAAGATGCCAATCCCTTTTAGTTTGTGACATCTACATGGGATGAATGCGATGATCCAACTTGATCAAGGGCATGTTTGGAGTTGCTTTAAATAACTTTAAAAGTTTTTTAATGGAAAAATTGAGTTGCTTGGGTGTTATATAATTTTTAATTTTTTTTTTAATCTCAAATAAGCTAATAAATATGTTTGAGGAAAACATCATTTTGATGCTTTTTTTCAAATGTCCGGATAATCCGGAATGTAGTTTAAATTTTAAAAAGATTGTCAATAGATGAATATATTTATAAAATTTTTAGATAATTACAACTTTCAGACTTTTATAAGGATATAGTCATAATATTTTAAAAAAATCAAATGATCGTTATTTCTATTTTAGAAAATTCAAAATATTTTTAATATATAGTTATCAAATAATAAATAATTTTTTAATAGTAAAACTTATTACTTCACATATAAATTATAAGTTATATTTTTCACTACAATTTCAAACATACACCAAATCTCTTGTAATAGGACTTATTTGTTTGCGAAACAAAAGAGAAAAAAAGAAAGAAAATAAAGGGGGTGATGCTTTATTAAAGCTAGGAATTAGCCCATGGTTTTGGTTAAACGATCCCAGTTGTCAAAGCACATAAACTGGGGGGGGGGGGGCTTCTTTTGGTTCTACAGCTGGCTATTGAAAACAATTTATATTCATTGATTCCTCAGATTTGATTCGGGGCATCTTTCTTTCCCAAGCCTCAGTCACTTTTCAATTGATTCAGCTAGATCATCCTTAATTCTTTAACCAAGATCCTGTATATTATCCAAACTAATCTAGTGGGTAGACTTCATTAAATCCTCCTTTGATGATATGGGCATTGCTATATTTGCATTTTTTTTTTATCATTTTTGTATTTAAATATGATAAAAATTTTATTTTAGAAGTAAAAAATCAGAGAATTTCACCTGTTAAAATTGCCATAACAAATCTTAGACAATCAGGCTGAGTTTTTAGATGGTTGATTTTAAGAGACATTGCAATGCTGGTTTAACTAGCTAGACCTGACTGGTTTTGAGACTTGCTTCCTCTCATTATCCTCCACCCCCACCTTCCCACAGGCAATAGGAAAAATCTAGTTGCAAGTATAATTGTGCATTAATCTGCACACCAATTTAATGTGATTGGTCAAAAAGTAAATTTTATTGAAAACAGTGTTAATTTAAATTTTAAGTACGAAGGAATCAGTACTGATATTAGTACGCGACTTTATTTATATGTAGCAAAACTCCAGGCAATAATACCTGTGACGCCCCCAAATCCCCACGCACGGACACGGGGAAATTGGGACGTCCGGATGGTGACAACACGGGTCACCACCCTATCGACGAGTACCGAGTGTGTGTAAAAGCAACAAATGTGCACGAAGAAACATGCAGCGGATAGCAAAGTCATATAACTAAGTACTAGAAATTTTTTCTTAGTTTAATACAAAACTGTTTAAAGCATACATAATAAATTTAAACGCGTAAATAAAATATAACATGTTTAATACTTTCAAATCCAAATACATAACATCAAAACAAATACAATTAAAATCCATAGATAAGCACTTCAACTCAAAACTCCGGCGAAGCCGCATCCTAAGGCTCAGCCTCCTCCTCCTCCTCCTCGATCTTTACATCAAAAATCTATGGTACCAAAAATGGTGCCGCAGGTAAGTAAAATCCAAACACTACTAGATAAAAACATATTAAAACTCAAACAATATGCATAAGAGAATGTCAATGCACAAAACTCATAAAACCATATTTTTCCACGCACGCCAAAAACCCATTTGGCCCAAAAACATAACCTTTAAAACCAGTCCTCGCCATTATCCCAGATAGTGACCCAAATCAATAAACCACCATTTTCCCAGAAAATGGATCATAAAGCCTCAGCACATCCTCGCCATTTTCCCAGAAAATGGATCACAAAGCCTCAACACATCCTCGCCATTTTCCCAGAAAATGGCCCGTATTCGAAAACCATAAAACCAATCCAATTATGCATGCACCATGATCTCCCCTAGGGATCATCCGCACACTCTGGCTCTGTGCCACACCGCAGGTAACGACTACGTGTATGACACCTAAACGAGCGATGCCCAGACTCGCGCCCAGCGCGTACCTGGCCAGGCCATCCTCTAGTCCCAGCCATCCTCTAGTCCCTGCCAGCCAAGGGACCACGGAGTCGACACGACAGCGTTACCGTATCGTGCGATCTGGTCATCGCCGAGCGACAACCTAGGAGATGTCACTCAGTTTTATCCGCTCCCGAGTGACCAGAGGAGCTCTACCGAGATAATAACTCATTCCGGCTTGGGCTCGTGAGACACACGCACCCGAAAATCCATTTATGCCAATAAAACAGGATTTTTCTCAATTAAAATAAAACGCACGCGCATGCACCATGTAAATGCAATCTCAAGGCACAAAACAACCAACCAACCACAAATCAACAAACCAAGCAACTCCGTCCTCAATCCATCCGACCTCCAAACTCCTCGGACTCAATCCGGAATCAACCAACCAACCAGATAATTTATTGTGAGAGCAAAATATATTTAAATCTAAAAGTAGAGTTTGTAAAATACTTACAGTGCTATACGGTATTTTTCAAAAACTCGCGGCGTTGCAAACAGCGGAGGAAAAGCAATGTAACAGTGTATTTTACACTGTGGCCGTGGGTAATAAATTACCCACTTTCGAACTGGGAAAAACCAAGACACGAAATTGATAGGGAATGGTCTTAAGATGTTTATGAAGCTAAAGGAAGTGAGTTTTGGCCGTTGGTGGTGGTGGAAATGGCGGTCGAATGCCAAAAACGGGCTGAACGGAGTTGAGCTTGTGAGAACTGCTTCGGCAACGGATCGGGGCTGAAATTAGGTGGGTTAGGTCGTCAAGAGGTAGAGGAAAAATATGTGAAGAGATGGTGGCCGGAAGTGGTGCGACGGCGCCGGAATCGGTAAAAAACCGTGTGGCTTGGAGGAGCTCGTGGTGGCTAACGGTGGCTCAGATGGAGGTGAAACTTGGTGGGGATGTTCACCGGTGAAAGGGGAAGAAAACTGGGTGGGTGGTGTAGGCCACGCCGCTTGCGAGAGGTGGTTCTGGGCTGCGAAAGCAACCGTCGACAGGGGAGAAAAACAGGGTCGGGGCCGTGACTTCCAGCCGTGCGTGGCGGCTAACGGCTAGTCCGATGGCTCTGAAAATTGGTGGGGATGATCTCTGGTGGGAGGGGAAGAGAATGGTGGGGGTGGTGTAGTACACGGTGGTCGGACGGCGGTGCACTGGGCGGCCAAAGTGTGGGCGACGGGAAGGAGAAAAGGAGAGGTTTGCGCGAGGAGAGAGAGAACCGGGAAGGAAAAGAAGAAGAAAAAGAAAGAAAAAGCAAAGAGAAGAAGAAAAATAAAAAGGAGAAGGGAAAAAGAAAAGAGAAAAGAAAAGAAATGAGGTCCAATCCTCACTCCGGAAACAAAAAACTGATCCGCCGAAAAAGATTTTAAAAACCGTAAAACGATTAAAATAAATTAAACACAACATCAAATAAATTAAAAAGCAATTAAAATACAATAATTTAAAATAAATAAACCAATATATTAATTAAATTAAAAACACTCCTTCAGTGAAAATACACGTAAAACGGGGTATCACAATACCTCTGAAAAGTTTGAGAACCTAATTCATTATGATAAGCCGCATGAAAAAACATGTCATCTCAGCTATAATAATGTGTAGACACAGGGTAATATGTGCCATATCATGGCATTTTCCAAAGTCCAAACTTAAACTTGAAACTTGAAGCTTCAAGCACAAGGTTAAGATAATATAATAGTTATACTTAAGAAATGTGGGACTTATTATTAAGTCTCACATTGTTTAAGTATGATTGCTTAAGAATGCATATTATATTGCCTTGACATCCTATATAAAAGTTGGTCTAGGAGGCTCAGGCAATCTAAAATATAGCTCTAATAAGTTTAAATTCTTTTTGTATTTATAAAATTTTAAATTGTAAATTTGAATGGGTTATAGGTAAGTATTGGCCTAAACCCCCCGAGCAAGGCGGATGAGGTTTTGACTCCGGCCCCCGGCACCTGAGTGGGGGGCCTTGCCCCTGCTTCCCGGGGTTAGGGTTGAAAACCCTTCCCCCGCATGGTGCGGGGTGGGGTGCTGGGAAGGGTCCACCCTGTAACAGCCCGCTAAAATAATCAGTTTTGGATTCTTTCCCGACAGCAATCACATCTCTCTCGTCTTTACCCTCATCTGGAATCACGCGTATAGATTATCTTTTCCGTAAATCACGTAATTTGTTCTTCACCGACAGCTGTAAAATCATGAACAGTTTTATCCTAAGCGTTGTACCTCGATGGCGTTTTCCCGGATCTTATCCATCGAATTTCAAAGTATTAGATAAGCTTGTTTTTAAAGTAGCACAATTATAATAATTTAATGAGCTCTGAAAATATTATAATTGTGGATAATTACTTAGATTAAATATTTTAGTTGTTTTAAGATATTAAGATGTTTAATTTTACGTTGAAAACTCTTATTTAAATTAATTGGTTTTATCATCTTCGATTAATTAACGGTACTTTATCATTTTATATAATGATGAGGAAATATTATTTTATAAATTTTAGTTTATAAAATAATATTCTACCTTAATTCATCGTGGTGTTTTATTTAAAGTGTTTTATTTAAAATAAAACATTTACGCGTTTTTAATCAGTGTTTTAATTCACCGTTGAATTATTTGAGGATCCCAAAACGTAGGATTGAAGTTTATTACCTAGGCTCCTACCCTTTTTCCTTCATTTTTCCTTTTTTCTTTTTTTTTCTTCTCTTTCCTCTCCTTCTCTCCATGGTCGACTTACACCCTTCCACCATAGCTGATCGGTTCTAGCTTCCTACCGGCGCCACCTCCGGCCGCCGTGCCTCACCTCCACCTCCGGCATGTCCCTCCCTCACCGGCGAACACATCTGCACCGGAGGTGTGCAACGCCGGCCACCAATTCTCTCTCTCTTCCCGTGCTCTTCCTTCTTGTCTCATTACCGTCGCCGCCCCTTTGACCGCCCGTTTCTCCGCCGTCCGGTGGAGGTGTCGTACACCACCCCCGCCATTCTCTTCCCCTTTCACCATAGTTCATACACACCAATTTTCAGAGCCATCGGACCAGCCGTTAGTCGCCGAGAGCCCCCGGAAGTTGCTGCCCCTGCCCTGTTTTCTCCCCTGTTGCCGATTTCTTTCTCCGCCCAGAACCGCCGCTCGCCGGCGGCGTGGACTACACCACCCACCCAGATTTCTTCCCCTCTCACCGGTGAACATCCCCTCCAAGTTTCACCTCCATCCGAGCCACGGTTAGCCGCCACTCTCGCCTCCAAACAAATGGGTTTTTAAGGCTTTTCACCATTTTGGACCACCATACACGGCCAAATCAGCCACCAAGCACCACCATTGGATTCACCACATCAAGGGCTTCCTCCCCATGTCTTTCTTTTTCCCAAACTCTCACTTTTTCTCATATGGGTTTCTCAAAACACCCGTTCGGTTGCACCACCGTGCGCCGCCGTACACGGCCACCCGTGGTGTTTCACCACCACCATCTTGTTCCTCTCATCCTCATGAACCTCTCCAAGAAATTTCATGGCCAACGGAGCTTCGTAGAGCTCACACTCTCCCGCACTCTCCAAGGCCAAAAATGGTTTCAAACGGCCGATCTGCCGCCGTTAGCCACCGTCCGACCACCACCTCGCCACCACAGCTCCACCACATGTTCCTCTACCTTTCCCTAGCTTTCCATGAAGTTCTATGGCTTTTCGCTACCTCGCGTCTCCTCCGCTCACCGTTCGGAGTTACTGTTCACGGCGTGATGCCGCCGTGCTCCGCCACCTTTGACCATCACAAGGCGACCGTGAGTCTTCCAAGACCACGCCTAGCCTTTCTCAAGCCCAAACTACCACTTTATGTGGTGGACAGACACCGTACCGCCACGTATGCTCCTCCGACGCATGTTCGTGACGAGCAGCGAGCGACGCACGGGTTATCCCGTCGATGGTATAACCCTCTATCTTTAGTTATTTATGTTTAACATAGTTGATTTGGTTGGCTGTAGACTGTGTAGTTAGTGTTTGTGGAGTTCGCTGCGTAGTTGTGAAACGAAGTGTGGTTGTGAAGTGTTAGGCTTGATTTTGTAGTTTTGTGGACTGTGCTGTGAAGTATAGGCGTGAGATGGATGCCGTAGATGTGATACGGCGGGTTGTGTGAAGAGAATACGCGTGTAGCGTATTCTGTGTAATGCAGCGACGCGCCGCGCGACGTGCGCTGTAGTGATGTGGGTCGTAGAAGGAAGGGAGTACGCATGTAGTGTACTCCGTGTGGTATGGCGATGCATCGTGTGATGTGCATCGTGTTGATGAGTGTTGTAGCGAAGGAAGTACGCGTAGCGCGTACTCCGTGTCGCGTAGCGATGCACCGTGAGACGTGTATCGCAGTGATGGGTTTTGTAGTGTGAATGGAAGAGAGTTCACGTGAGTGTACTCTGTACTAAGTCGTGATACACCGGATGGCGTGTCACGAAGGGTTGGATGGCGTAGCAGAGAAGTGTGGAGCGTATGGTGTAATGTTGGGAAACTGTATGACAGTGTCCCGAAGCAGTGATGATATGGATTATAGTCCGGGATGACTGGTGTCATCTTGTGGTTGACTATGGCTAAGAGTATATGGATTGAGAAATGAGTTGTTTGTTTGGTTGTTATTGATAATTTTAATGAACTTGTTTTAGTGCAAAGGCTTTCTGAAGTCAATTTATCTCTTCCGAGTATAGTGAAACCTCAAGTTGGCCGTGGTGTTGCAAGTGCTTACAATATGGCAATTGAGTTCAGAAGTGAAAATCTTAAGGACTTGAGTGTTCCTCTTCCAGCTGTTGTGCAGTTCCTCGTGTCTCGCGCTCTATTCTCATAGAACGCGACGATCGAGGTAAGTTAGCCTCTAACTTACTATCAGTTTATTGTGTATGTGTGATGGGTAAGAGAACTACAATTTATGTATGTATGTTATCGTATATGCCATGTCATGCTATGTCATTACATGTTTATCTGCTACGTATGATTTAATCTCTCATGAATAATTATCTGTTACATAATCTTTTCTGTCATACAATGATGTATGTTATAAGTATGCCATGTTAAGTATGCCATGAAATGTTATGATTAAATCATATTGTGCCATTTACAAGTATACGCCATGTTAGAAAAGTATATGATATTAATTAATATCTCATGCATTAAGAAAGATAAGACATGTTATGTTACGTATAATACGTGGGGCCACAACAACTGTGGAGTACGTATTATATTTTATGTTACGTGAATACGTGGGGCCACAACAACTGTGGAGTACGTATTATATTTAATGTTACGTATATACGTGGGGCCACAACAACTGTGGAGTACGTATTATATTTTTATGTTACGTGTATACGTGGGGCCACAACAACTGTGGAGTACGTATTATTTTTTATGTTACGTGTATACGTGGGGCCACAACAACTGTGGAGTACGTATTATATTTTATGTTACGTGTATACGTGGGGCCACAACAACTGTGGAGTACGTATTATATTTTATGTTACGTGTATACGTGGGGCCACAACAACTGTGGAGTACGTATTATATTTTATGTTACGTGTATACGTGGGGCCACAACAACTGTGGAGTACGTATTATATTTTATGTTACGTGTATACGTGGGGCCACAACAACTGTGGAGTACGTATTATATTTTATGTTACGTGTATACGTGGGGCCACAACAACTGTGGAGTACGTATTATATTTTATGTTACGTGTATACGTGGGGCCACAACAACTGTGGAGTACGTATTATATTTTATGTTACGTGTATACGTGGGGCCACAACAACTGTGGAGTACGTATTATATTTTATGTTACGTGTATACGTGGGGCCACAACAACTGTGGAGTACGTATTATATTTTATGTTACGTGTATTCATGGGGCCACAACAACTGTGGAGCATGAAGTATGGGGCCACAACAACTGTGGAGCATACACTACGTGAGACACAGCAATTGTGACACGTAGAATACGTGGGGCCACAACAACTGTGGAGTACGTATTAAGTCAAGTTTCAGATCAAGTGCATGATAAGTCAAGTTTCAGATCAAGTTCATGTTTTGTTATGTACACGTACATGTTATGTTCATGATCAAGTTATGTTCCAAGTTCATGTTCACATCATGTTAAGTTCACGTTTACAGTATGTCTCAAGTTCACGTTTATGTCATGATATGTTCAAGTTTATGTTATTTTCAAGTTCATATTTATGTTATGCATGTTTACGTTCATGCTACATTTCAAGTCCATGTTATGTTTTAAACTCAAGTTCATGTCATGTTAAGTCAAGTTCAGTTCACGTTTAAGTTCTGGTTATGTCATGTTATATGTCAAGTTATGCTATGCTTATGTACGACTTTACTTATGCATTTATGCTTTTACTGCCATGCATGCATCTTTAACCTGTGTGTGAGTTTTATGTTAACTTACTGAGATTTGTAATCAAATCTCACTGTGGTAGTCCCAACTACCATTCCCCCCGAATGGTAGATCTTGTTACAGGACCCAAAGAAGAATTGGAATCTGACCATCTGAATACGGTCATCTAGGCTACGGTGCGATGTTGATGATGGTATAGTATTTAACTTAGGTTAATGCTTGTACTTTTGGAGTTGTATCTCAAGTATTCTTTTGATCACAACCATTTTGGACTAGTGTGGTGATCACGGCTATTTAGTATGCCTTTATGTATGAAATATGTTTCAAGTATTTGGGATATTTTAGTTTGGTGCATAGTATTGCTAAAGAAAAAAATTATCCGCTGCGAATATTGCATAATGCTAGATGCATGTTAGGAACATTGCATCTTATATGTCATGAACGGGGGCAGGTAACCTTGTGTTGCATGTCTCGACGCTTCAAATGTCCGTTCAATCCCAAGCAGAATTTGGGGGTGTCACACACCCAGCCCCGCACCATGCGGGTATCATCCCTAACCTCAAGGATATTCTTAAAATCGTCTTTTGCACTCATGAAAGTTACTGTAAATTTTTGGTAATACTATTTGGTCTTACCAATGCCTCTACAATGTTCCAAAATCTCATTAATGATATTTTTAAGCCTTATCTTAGAAAATTCATATTGGTTGTTTTTTATGATATCCTTATTTATAGCAAAACATTAGTAGACCACACACTTCATTTAAAAATTGTTATGGACATTTTAAAACAGCACTAACTCTTTGCAAAAAATAAAAAATAAATAAAATCTAAGTGTTATTTTGGTTGTACTGAAATAGAATACTTATGCCACTTAATTTCAAAAAAAGGGGCACGGGCCTGTTGAACTTAAGGTTTCAAGTTTCGTATAATTATATATCTACACATGGATTTTGATGATAACAAACAAATTCAAAAAATAAAGGAGTCTCAAGCTTAAGTTATCTACACAATGGAGTCAAGCACATCAAAGAACCAAGCATGAGTAAGAAGGGAACAAACTCACATTAAAACTCATAGACTAATGTTATAAATCTCTTAAAAAATTCAAAATTAAGATTAAGGTTCAAAACTAATATTTTATCATAAAGAAATAAAATACATTTTTCACATGTGCATGAATGTTTTGAAAATTAAATTTGAAAATTTTGAAAAATGATTGATTGTCATCCTTCATATGTGCATGACATGATTAAAAATTTAAAATTTGAAAATATTAAAGATGATTGATTGTTATCTTTCACATATGTATACTTTATTTAAATATTTTCAAACGTGATTGATGCTCTTTTTGACTTATGCAAAAGGTAGATGATTTTGTTTAAAAAATTTAAAAAGTAAATTATACTCATTTGTCATATGTGAAAAGTAAAAAGATTAGGTTTGAAATTTTTGAAAAGTAAATGATGTTGTATTTAACAATTGAAAAAGAAGAAACTTTTATTTGAATTTTTTAAAAAGTGAATGATGTTATCTTTGACATGTGAATCTTTTTAAATTTGAATATGAAGTTTCATATGTATATAAATAACTCAATTGAGATCTTTATATTCACAACACCAAAAGCATACTCATATCATTGCAAGTTTTGCAACATTCATTCAAAACTTTTAATCTCTATTTTCTAAGCATTGAGCCATAAATTTTGTTCATTTAAGAGAGATATAATTTGCGTTGTATTGTTCTTATTTTACTTATTGATGAGTGTTCTCTGATAACCTACTCACTATCAACTTTTGCATCAGTAAAAATGTGTGTATAATCATTGTGCGTGTAGAAAGTGTTCTACACATGGAATAGTTGAATTACCACGTGTAAGGTGATTGCAAGTGTAGAGGGTGTTCTACACGGATCCTTTACGGTGTTGTTCAAAGGTATAATAAGTTTCTATCTCCACCTGAAAGAGGTTGAATAGTAAATTTGGGATCCTTAAGGGATAGTTTGAGTCGATGACGTAGACAGTGGGGCCGAACCTCGTTAACATACTGAGTTTACTTCTCTTACCCTTACTCTTTATATTTATTGCTGCTTTGTATTTTTTTTATATTTTATATTGTGTATTTGATTTATAATTGTTAATTTTTAAATACAATCCAATTCACCCCCTCTTGTGTTAGTCATCTGGGCAACAATTGGTATCAGAATATGGGTTCTGTTGTAAGATTAACTATCTTTTGAGTTAAGATCTTATGGCTAACATTGCAGCTTCATTTGGTGAACGTCAATCTAGCAGTCAGCCTCCACTCTTTTGTGGAAACAATTACTCATTCTGGAAAGTTAGAATGAGAATATTCATTCAGACTCAAGGTCGAGAAATCTGGAAATGCATTATAAATGGATCTTATATCCCAACAAAAGTGGTTGATGAAATAAATGTCAAAAAGGAAAAATAAGAGTTTTATTGTGAAGACGATATAATTTATACATTGAATTTAACTGTTCTAAATTTCTTATATAATTCTCTCACTGGAAATGAGTTCAATAGAATAATGACTTGCACTATGATAAAGGAAATTTGGGATAACTTGAAAGTTACTTATGAAGGAATTTCGCAAGTCAAAGAATCAAAAATTTATATTCTTACTCATGAATATGAAATGTTTAAGATGAATGATGATGAATTTATTTCTAGTATGTATACTCATTTTACTAATATCATAAACAGCTTGATAGCTCTCGACAAAGTTTATTCCAAGGTGGAGATAGTAAGAAAAATTTTCAACTCTCTACCAAAACGGTGGGAATCAAAAGTGATAACGATTCTTAAAGTTAGAGACCTCAAGAGGCTCGAACTGAATAAACTCATCGGGGTACTTATCACCTATAAGTCACATTGAAAAGAGGAGAAGTGCCCCGATGAGTTATCACTCATCTTTTCAATGTGACTCATGGACGGTAAGTAACCTGATGAATTCATTCATTTCGAGTTTCTTGAGGTATCTAACTTCAAGAATCGCTGTCATTTTTTATTCTCAGCATTTTGGTAAAGAGTTGAGAATTTTTCTTACTATCTCTACCTTGGAATTAATTTTGCCGAGAGCTGTCAATCTGTTTTTAAGGTTAGTAAAACGAGTGTACATACTAGAAATAAATTCATCATCATTCATTTTAAACATTTCACATTCATGAGTAAGAATATAAATTTTTGATTTTTTGACTTACGAAGTTCATTCATAAGTAACTTTCAAGTTATCTCAATTTTTTTTGCCATAGTGCAAGTCATTATTCTATTGAACTTATTTCCATTGAGAGCGTTATATAAGAAATTCATAACAGTTAAATTCAATGTATAAATTCTATTGTCTTCACGATCAAATTTTTATTTTTTCTTTTTGACCTTTACTCCATCAACCACTTTTGTTGGGATATAAGGTCCATTTACAGTGCATTTTCAGATTTCTCGACCTTGAGTCTGAAAATATATTCTCATTCTAACTTTTCAGAATGAGTAATTGTTTCCACAAAAGAGTGGGAGCTGACTGCTAGATTGACCTTCACCAAATGAAACTGTAATTTTAGCTATAAGATTTTAATTCAAAAGATAGTTAATCTTACAATAGAGCCCTTGCTCTGATACCAATTATTGCTCAGATGACTAACACAAGAGGGGAGGTGAATTGAGTTGTATTTAAAAATTAACAATTATAAATCAAATACACAATATAAAATATAAACAAAATACAAAGCAGCAATAAATATAAAGAGTAAGGGTAAGAGAAGCAAACTCAGTATGTTAATGAGGTTCGGCCCTACTGCCTACGTCCTCGCCTCAAACTATCCATTGACGATCCTCAAATTCACTATTCAACCTCTTTAAGGTGGAGATAGAAGCCTATTACACATTTGAACAACACCGCTACAAATGATTCATGTAGAACACCCTCTACATACACATTTGAATAACACCACTACAAATGATTCGTGTAGAACACCCTCTACACTTGCAATCACCTTACACGTGGTGATTTAATTATTCCCTGTGTAGAACACTTTCTACACGCATAAGGGTTATACACACACTTTTACTAATACAAAAGTTGATAGTAGGTAGGTTATCAGATAACACTCCTCAATGAATAACATAAGAACAATACAGCGCAAACTATATCTCTCTCAAAATGAACAATGTTTAAGGCTCAATACTTAGAAAAGAGAAATTGAAAGTTTTGAGTGAATATTGCAAAACTTGCAATGATATGCGTATGCTCTTGGTGCTGTGAATATGAAGATCTCAATTGAGCTATTTATAGGTATATGAAATTTCATATTCAAATTTGAAAAGATTTACATGTCAAAGACAACATCATTCACTTTTCAAAAAATTCAAATAAAAGTTTTTTTTTTCAATTGTCAAAGACAACATCATTCACTTTTCAAATCTAATCTTTTTACTTTTTGCATATGATAAAGGAGTATTATTTACTTTTCAAATTTTTTAAACAAAATCATCTACCTTTTGCATAAGTCAAAAAAAGTATCAATCACTTTTGAAAATATTCAAATAAAGCATGCACATGTGAAAGATGACAATCAATCATCTTTAATATTTTCAAAATTTAAATTTTTAATTATGTCATGCACTTGTGAAGGATGACAATCAATTATCTTTCAAAATTTTCAAAATATTCATGCACATGTGGAAAATGTATTTTAATACTTTATGATAAAATATTAATTTCGAACCTTAATTCTAATTTTGAATTTTTTAAGAGATTTATAATATTGCTCTATGAGCTTTAATGTGAGTTTGTTTCCTTCTTACTCATACTTGGTTGCTTGATGTGCTTGACTCCATTGTATAGACAACTTGAGTTTGAGCCTCATTTATTTTTTAAATTCGTTTGTTATCATCAAAATCTATGTGTAGATATGTAATTACACGAAACTTGAAGTCTTAGGTTCAACAATTGGTATCAGAGCAGCAAAACATTATTTGACCACACACTTCATTTAAAAATTGTTTTGGACATTTTAAAACAAAACCAACTCTTTGCAAAAAAATAAAATAAAATCTAAGTGTTGTTTTGGATGTATTGAAATAGAATATAAACAAAATAAGAAACAATAATAAATATAAAGAGTAAGGGTAAGAGAGAAACAAACTTAGTATGTTAATGAGGTTTGGTCCCATTGCTTACGTCCTCACCTCAAACTATCTCTTGAGGATCCCCAAATTCACTATTCAACCTCTTTAAGGTGGAGATAGAAATCTATTACACATTTGAACGACATCGTTACAAAGAATTCGTGTAGAACACCATCTACACTTGCAATCACCTTACACGTGGTGATTTAACTATTCTCTGTGTAAAACACTTTCTACACGCATAAGGGTTATACACACACTTTTACTGATACAAGAGCTAATAGTGGGTAGGTTATGAGAGAACACTCTTCAATGAGTAAAATAAGAACAATACAGCGTAAACTATATCTCTTTCAAAATGAATAAGGTTTAAGACTCAATACTTAGAAAAGAGAAATTGAAAATTTTGAATGAATGTTGCAAAACTTGCAATGATATACATATGCTCTTGGTGTTGTGAATATGAAGATCTCAATTGAGCTATTTATAGGCATATGAAACTTCATATTCAAATTTGAAAAGATTTACATGTCAAAGACAACATCATTCACTTTTCAAAAATTCAAATAAAAGTTTCTTTCTTTTTCAATTGTCAAAGATAACATCATTCACTTTTCAAAAATTCAAATAAAAGTTTTTTTTTTCAATTATGAAAAACAACATCATTTACTTTTCAAAAATTTCAAATCTAATTTTTTTACTTTTCCCATATAACAAATGAGTATTATTTACTCTTCAAATTTTTTAAACAAAATCATCTACCTTTTGCATAAGTCAAAAAGAGTATCAATCACTTTTGAAAATATTCAAATAAAGCATACACATGTGAAAAATGACAATTAATCATTTTTAATATTTTCAAAATTTAAACTTTTAATCACATGTGAATGATGACAATCAATCATCTTTCAAATTTTTCAAATTTAATTTTCAAAATATTCATGCACATGTGAAAAATTTATTTTAATGCTTCATGATAAAATATTAATTTTGAACCTTAATTTTAATTTCGAATTTTTTAAGAGATTTATAATATTACCCTATGAGTTTTAATGTGAGTTTATTCCATTCTTGTTTATGCTTGGTTCTTTGATGTGCTTGACTCCATTGTGTAAACAACTTAAGTTTGAGCCTCATTTATTTTTTGAATTCGTTTGTTATCATCAAAATCTATGTGTAGATATATAATTATACAAAACTTGAAACCTTAGGTTCAACAATTGGTATCAGAGCAACAAAACATTATTAGACCACACACTTCATTTAAAAATTATTTTGGACATTTTAAAACAGCACCAACTCTTTACAAAAAAATAAAATAAAATAAAATCTAAGTATTGTTTTGGATGTATTGAAATAGAATACCTAGGCCACTTAATTTCAAAAGAAAGGGTACGGGCTGGTCTTGCTAAAATAGAAGCTATGCTAAATTGGCATTTTTTGACCACTATCAAGTCTCTTAGAGGTTTTCTAGGTCTTACGGGCTATTATAGAAAAATCATTAAGTGATATGGTCTTATAGCTGCACCATTGACTATCAAATTGTGAAAAAATTCCTTCCAATGGTCTAACCTTGCCAAACAAGCCTCCAAGACCTTAAACAAGCTGTAACTAGTCTTCCTGTCCTAACCTTACCAAAAATTTTCTATTCATTTTACTATTAAATATGATGCTTCTAGTGTGGGTGTTGGAGTTGTTTGATGCAACAGAGACAACCTCTAGCTTATTAGAGTCAAGCAATTCATGAGAAGGCTTGCACCTATCAACATATGAGAAGGAGCTAATGGCTTTAGTACTTGTCGAAAGAAATGGCAACCTGATCTTTTGGGACATACCTTTAAGATCCAAAAAGACCGGCAAAGTCTCAATTATTTGCTTGAGGTGAAGGTGGGCACCCCTCTCCAACAAAGGTGGCTCACCAAATTATTGGGTTATGAATTCCGAGTAGAGTATAAGCAAGGAAGAGAAAACAAGGTTGCTGATGCCTTGTCTCACAAAATGGAAAGTCAGAAAGTAGGTGAATAACTGGCCATCACTTCACCATCCACTACGTGGTTGGATCACTTAAAAGCCAGTTACGCTGAAGATTTGGAGCTGCAACAACTTCTTAAGAGTAAGGCTTAATTGTATTGGGTTGTTATCATGCTTAATTGTGTTGGGTTGTTATTATTTAAATTCAATCTTATTCAGTCCAGTTGGTCCAGCCCACAGCTCGATAAGTATTCATGAATATTTATGAACGTGGCTTTTAATGGCTTGACTAGGTCTGCAGTGGTCTGTTGTTAATTGATTCGTGGGTCTGTAGTCCGCTGACTTCCTGCTATTTTTATGGTTGTAGTGTTCAGTCGGTTATTTGCATTTGTATTTAAGTACCTTTGAGATTAATGAAAGGATCATCAACAGATTTGCAATTATTGAGTTGGAGGATGTGGGTTCCTCGAACTAATCTACATATCAATTATTGTAACCTATCACTCGATTATCTACCATTTTAAGCCCCGTACATAGCCAGTCCTAATTTGACGTGGAAGGTGGTGTCTATTAGCAGCCTGGTTAGAATTCAAGCAACAATCTCTCCATGTGACAAACTAGATGGAACTGTGGAGTGTAAATAGTTACATTCACGATATTTCAAACAGAAAACAAATGCTTCTCAGATATATTGAAAAATTTTATCAATCAATTTGGGATACTTGGCTGCTCAAGATTCCAAGAGCTCTTTTATTTCTAGATGGTATACAAGTACATTGATAATCAACAAATGCAAGGAAGCAAAAGGAAGTTTAGGACTTCTCAGTCGTCATTTGCAACGGCTGCTTCTGGCTCAGAAAAATAGTCGTGCCTGGAAAAGTTAAAAAAAAAAAGGGGAAAAAAAAGTCATGCAGTTCTCATCTTAAAACATCAACATTTATGTACAATGTACAACATGGAGAAAATATTTTTTGTTAAGAATATGGAGAAAATATTTGGGAAAGAAATTTAAGACATTTCCCATTAGACTTTTCAGCAAGTGTGATTCAAATTCTACTATGATCCAATTTAAATAATCAAGACCTTTCATCTTCCCTTTTTCACCTACCAAGCAGTCCAAGTGGTAAGGGCAAACTTGTGTGCATGAGCCCCATGTCACGAGTTTGATTCCCCCTAGGATCAAACTGCAATTTAAGTGGGAGGCCATGGTGGTTGCTGTGCTAGTCTCTCTAGGGGTTTAGGTTGAAAAAAAAAAACCCCTGTTCACCACCTTTTATTTCCAAATGATTGCAAAGTTACATAAAACTAAGAATTTATTCTTCCACCCCCCCCCCCCCCCCCCAACAAAAAAAAAATTCCTTCAATAAGAATGAGAGAATTGAAATAGGTCATATTAATGTAATCCAACTTACCGTATTTTGCGTGAAAGTTGGTACAGCCCTGTTGTGCCCATTGCAACATTGACACTGAAAAGGTTCCAATTCTTCTGCAGATCAAAATCAAATATGACGAAGAATTAGAACTATGCATAAACTTCAATCCCAGACAAATTCCATTGAGCAATATCAACAAGTGAACCAAAAGAAGAATATTCTTTATGGTAAACCATAGAGGAATTAGAAAGAGAAAATAAATGCGTTCCTATCTCTCATTTTCTTGTCATGCAATTCATTACTCATTTTCAAAATGTATGATTCTCTGTGCAGTCAATGTTCTCATTCGGTTTTTCTCTCTGTTTCTTTTAGGGGGCAGGTGGGACTAAAAGCTGGCCTATAACGTGACCAGATTGAGAGGGCATGGTGCATACAAAACTGGCAGAGGTATTAAGCCATCGTTATCTGTTTTGATAAGCTCAAATCATTATTATCTGTATCTTTAATGGCAGACAATCTTATCAATATTCAAACTCACCGGAGTGATTACTGTGCTATAACGTGACCAGATAATTCCAGTGCATGTAACCGCTGCATAACAGATAATAAAGTGAGAAAAATACAATACTGGTGCAAATCAAAGCAAGAAAAAGAACACTTAAAACTACAAATAGAACACTAACTTGTTCTTGATAGACATTAGCATGTGCATACATGTTTCAGATTGTGTGCGTGCGTGTGCACATGTGGTTATGAGTGGCACATCATATGCAGACCATGATAAACCATACATGCATGTGAATTAATGAATTTACCTATTTGCTGAGGATATGAAAGCTTTTCAGGTGGTTTGGAGAAGTCAGCAACGTTAGCTATGCTGATGCCCCATTTGAATGTTGGTGCCCAAAAGTGAACTGCAATAAACAAAACATCTAACTGATGCATATGGTATTTTTTGGCAAACGATAAAATTCATTCAATCATTGGTGATTGTATATTGAAACATAACTTGTTTTTTTTTTGGGCACCAGATGTCCGGAATAGCGTCCTAGTTAATCCCGGGCGTGTACAGACCCTCGGTAAGGACTTTCCCACAAGTGATTGAAACATAAATGACAATTAAAAAGTGTATGAAAAGCATACAGTATTCTTTTAATCATCGTGAAACTCATTCTGGAGAAAGCATCAACATAATATTTTTTGGGCCTCCAAGGGGTAATTGGACTAATTACACATTGACCCTAAAAGGTAACAAAATTGACTAGGGGTCTCCTCTCATGAAGCGGAGGTCACTAATTCTAATCCCCTGCCCTCCGAGAGCGGGTTTGACCAGAAATGTTAAAATCACACAGGAGACAACTCCTCACTATCCAAAGAGAAAAAAAAGGGGGCTATTCAGACATCTCTCATGAAGCAACGGTCATTAATTCTAATCTCCTCCTCTCCAAGAGTGGGTTTGACCAAAGGGGAGCAAAGTTAACCAGGGCCAGCAAATGTGCTGAGCAAAGCGAAGAAAGACATGGATATATATTATGTATAATATCATAGACACATAAAAGATACGGATTTTTATTATTGCTATGCATATATAATAAAAAAAACCATGAGAGCAGCATTTTTAGCGTTTCTTAGACTATATCAGAGTCTCTTTTCTAGCGC
Organism: Carya cathayensis; assembly: GCA_011037825.1. Classification (NCBI taxonomy): domain Eukaryota; kingdom Viridiplantae; phylum Streptophyta; class Magnoliopsida; order Fagales; family Juglandaceae; genus Carya; species Carya cathayensis. The sequence continues at coordinate 336,962 of QGSO01000362.1, read as the reverse complement.
ACATACTTCAGTTTGCACACCTACGTGCACAAGGCTTATTGTTGCCCGCACAAGGAAGTTAGTCGGAGTTATTCCATTTCCCCAAGGGTAAAAGGCAAAAGATAGCTGCTCAATCCCCTTGAGGGGGAGGGGGACAGGGAACCCGAGACACGGCCGAGGCAGATAAAGGGCTTAATGATCTGATCTACTCAAACCATAAAAGGTAACCTGCAGCAGAGTTGAAGAGTTACAAACCAGAAAGAAGGGGCGTCTGTGAAACATCATATGTTGACCCAAATGAGATTTGTTTTTGGAAAAGATACAAGACAACTCTTATGATAGAAGATACGAGAGAGCGGGTTGGACCAGAAATACTAAATTTACACACAAGACAACTCCTCATTACTCCAAAAAACAGAAAAAAATAGACCATTTAGACATCCCTACAGAGATTCGAGGCTAACAACTTAACAATTTTGGTCTCCTTCAGCTTTAGGGATCATCCAGTAGGTTTGAACAAACGGTAGGGATCATCCAGTAGGGAAATAAAATAAATTAACCTTTCAAGTTAACTCTGATTTCGGTGACAGGAACGGTAACTAACCATTCTGCACTCGCAAAGGTCGCTTTTTGATTTATTCAATCTTCGACCTAAACTTCGTGAATCTAAACCCATATCCATGTCCAAGCGACTCGTACGGAAACGAGGCGACACGAGCTAAGATTTTCGAAAGCAAAGCATCCAAATCGAGCAAAAGGAAACAAAGAAATAGTACATATTTTAATTTTTTGCAAACCATAATCACCACCACAAACTTTCGTGTGTATAAAAATACAACGAAATGAACAGAACGATAGACGAGTCAACTCACTGGTTTTGGGTCCGGCCGGGTGGTTCCAGAGCGCTTGGAGCTTCGAAGCCGCCATGGAGCCCTCACTCTGTCTCCGAGACAAATAGGGTGTTTCAGTCCGGCTGCGGTTTCAAGCGTCAGATCTATCACGCATTGCCACGTGCCTACCAATCAGTCAAAGGCCTTAGCCACCATGGATTTTTGTTTCATTGGATTTTTGACACGTGCGGTACCCCTTCACTCGACCCCTCCTCCTGCTGCTGAGTCGAGCGTTTGTTTATCATCTAAGAAGCGGAAGCCCCGTTACAAAGCACACCCCGCACACCCTTCTCACTTGCCTGCTCACCTACGGCTGAAGAACTATACACTTTCTCCCATCTTCTTCCTCCAGAGACTCACCCACAACAGAACAGTTCCGTAGCTCAGGTCACGCAACAAAGCTCAAGCATTAAGGTTGGTTAACTTGTTTTTTTCCATTTCTCCCAGCCCTCTTATCCTTTCTCCCATCTTCCCCTTTAACATTTGTGAACAGTTAGGGTATTTCTTTGGTCTGCATTTTTTTTGCCCATTAATGAGAATCGAGACCGTGTTTGTTGGTCTGTGATGACATCGTGATGAATAATAAAGAGATGAGAAGGATTTTTTTATGAAGTTTTTAGTTTGCTGGTCTGGGTGATGCTGGCACAAGGATGTTTTTTTTTTAAATACTCACGGGTTTTGCTTGGAGAACTGGATTTTTTATGATCCAGTCAGTGTTTCGAGAATTTGAGTGTTCGAAGTGAATTCTGGTTGATTGATTTTGCTTGGTTTTGTCGAGTTGGGTCTTTTGGATTTGTTGATTCTTAGTGCACTTAAAGATCTGGCTTTACCCCCATTTTCAAGATTACTTCAGTCAAATTTCTTTTAGAATTTTCATCAAAGATTCAAGCGAGGGATAGACACTACTTGGACGACAGTGGCCACTTGCCATGCCAGGAAAATTTTCAGCTTTGGAATTGGTTCTATCAGGCTTGAAGATTCGATCTTTGCACGTTTATCTTTGTATCTTCCCTACACAAAAAAACTATCTGTTTCTAACGCCCATATTCAATATTATTTGTCAGCCAACAAAAAAAAAATCGGTAGGGCAAAAATCCAGCATTACAGAGATCGGAGAGAGGGTTTGAACTCAATAGAGAAGACAAGAACTACAGGGAAGAACGCTTCTGTTTCAGGAATCTGTTTTCTGATAGAGAGGAACGCAGTTTATTTACTGAGAGTTTGTTTTTTATTAATATAATTAGTTCACCTCAGCTGGCGTCCGGTGTGCGTAATTTAAAGAGGCTTCTCCATAGCACTACTCTTTCTCGCCATCTTTCTTGGAAAGCTTTCGTCCCCCTGCAAAGGTAGAGTCGCACCGCACAACTTCCCTGTTCTTCCATTCTCAACCGCATTCGGGTCCATTTCTCTCTCTTCTATGCGCCATTGCGCCAGGGTTTATGATTTTGAAAGGAAAAAAAATACTCTTATTGTGAGTGTTTTCATTTATCTTCCTGGACCTTATCGTTGTTAATCGAATAATTATATTATTTGTGTGTGATTTTGCTCATAAATCAGTGTACATAGGTGGATCGGATGGTACTATGTTTCAATTTCGGTATTTCTATTGGATCATGTTCAAGTTCGGTTACGGTGATGGTTTTGTTGACAATTCCTAATTTTCATGGCTTTGGGTTTTTATTTTATGGTTTTATTTATTTAGTACCCCGGTAAACAGCTTGGGCTTGGCTATATGTTTTCTCTTCGTTTCGATACTTCATTTCTTTCTTTCTTTTTCCTTGTGGTAAGAGGCATGTCTCATTTCATGGTCGTTGTTATAGATCTTTCATTTTTTTTTTTTTTCGTTTTGTTGATGAGAGAAGGTGATTAGTTGTAATCCTACATTGTCGCTGAAAGTCAGAAGTGCCTTGTTGTGTGAATTGGTTACGCACCTTCATAAATCTGCAGGTTTTGAGTGCCCATTCCCTGAAAAATAATATTTTTCCTTCTCAGAATTTCGAGTTCTGGAATTCTATAAGCAAAAAGTGGTTTAGGCTCAACCAAAATATGGTTTTTGGGGTGGAATTTGTGGCGTCAACATATAGGGTTTATCTTTTTTCTAAAATCTTCCCTAGCTGTAAGAGATTCCCTAGTGATTTACCGGAAGCCGAAGAAGAAGTAGTAGCAGCTTATTACACTGAATATTGGTCATTAAATTTGTTTGATTTTATGTATATTGAAAACCCAAAGAAAATAACTGTGTTTTATATTCATAGGTAGAAGAGGATTGAAAAGTGTTGCTCGTGATGACTCCACTGGAAATATGACTGTTAGAATTAGAATAATATGACTGTCAGATTCCCTGAAATTTCATGTAAAACTCGTAAAAAATAAATCGTGTAATTGCATATTTGAAGTGCATTTGAACAATTTGGAGATTCTTGTAAAAATTTGAGTATATGTAGGAGATTCTAATTACAATGTGTACCATCTTATGCAAAATCTGATCCACTCTCTTCAGAGTAGCCATAGGCTCCATGGATTCACAGAGTCAGAACACTTCATTACAACGGCTTCAAAATGTTGAGAAGGTAAATAATGTTATATAATTCTATCTCTTATTTGTTGTACATAGTTTTCCATTATAAAACATGTACTTTTTTTTTTTTGTAAGTATTATAAAACACATACATGCGGACCTTCTTATTAATTCTTTTTTGTAATTTTTGGTGTTTTTGTTTTGATGGATTGGTGATTAAGATAGAGAATCGTTAGGGTTTTGGAGCTGGCAGGAGAGGTTATGGATGAGCTGGCCAACCCAACTGGACCCACAAAGGAGCACATCAACGACCACTGCCTTGAGTTAATGAAGATGATCAAGGTCTCGCTTTTCATTAGAATGTGCATATAAAATTGTTTATTGGTCGTTGTGATTTATTTATGGCAACTGAGAAACCTTGGCTATTATTCCTTTTTTTTAGCTTTTGTGGTCTGGTTCTAATTATTTCAACAATTGTGAAATTTCATTGGAATTTGGTGTTGAATTTCAACCCTGGGGATTGAATTGGGTCATAAGTGGCCAGTTAATTATGAACTAAATTCAGAATACTGTGCCAAACAAGCTATAATTCAGGGGGTGAAGTGTTTGTTAGGTGGTTTTATATGAATTCAAATGGAGATTTTATCAATAATTTGCATACATGGTTACCGATAAAAAATAATCAGTGCGTGCATGGGTACAATTTTTGTGAAGGATTGGGAAAGAATAAAACATTTGGAGAATCTGAATTTTGGCTATTTAGACAAATTCTGGGTTTTGACTGGACACTTAAAGTGGAAGTATGTGATATAAATAAAGTATGAAATATGCTTTTTGCTCTTCATTCAACCACTTGATGCGGTTTGTATGATATCAGAACTATATTTTGGTTTCTCTGTCTTCTTTTGGGATAATTGTATATCAATCTGAACCAAGTCATTAATAAGTCATGTAAAACTGATAATGGAATTTTTTTTTTTTTTTTTTTGGTGGTATTGGTTATGGCAGGAAATACCAACCTTTCACATTGTTTATGATTATCGAATAACCTTGTTGAAAACCATGTTAGAAACAAGAAATGTATTATTAGATGTCGAATTGTTGGATAATAACTCTGTTTCTTGGTTCTTTAAGAGTTTTTGCCTAGGATTTTTAATATGGATCATTTCTATTTTGTATGTCTTGAGGAGTTCAGTTGATTGAATGTCCATTAGCACTGTAAGCTTCACTCTGCATTCATACATATCCTTATTAAACAAAAATGGAATTGTTGGTTGTTAGATTGTTTTCTTGTCAATGTGATAGATTCCTTGGGCTCTGGAAAATTTGATGTAAAGGAAAATATTTGAAACAAGTTCAACTGCAAACAATCCACAGAAGTTGCACTTGAAGTGTAATTGCGAGAAAAACTGACGTACTTCTTAAAGAAGTAATGTTAAGGGAAATTATGAATAGACATAATTGTGGATGCCCGATTGAGGTATAGAAAACTTCTTTTGGGTATGATCTGTTGAATGGTTATTAATGAGGCAAAATAAGGTGCGTGCCTGTGGGCTTTGTATGGACACCCGCGGGAAATTACTTGCCAAGGGCCTGTGTATTTCCGAGATTAGTTGAGAATTTGTTCTTGGACACCTGGTGCCAATAAAAAAACAAAAAAGTTGGAATGACCGGTGACTGGCTTCTCTCAGGTTAAGTGCTACATTATGTGTACGATATGTGCAACCTAAACTACAATTTTGGCTCATCACTTGAAAAGGATTTCTTACTCTTTAAATTCTGTAAAATTTGAGTACAAAAATATGCAGCTTTTGCTGACTTTTTTAACGCAGGATATCCAAGTCACATTGCGAGATGAAATCAAAAGTGCTTGTGAATACCGCCCCTTTGAGAAGTGTGATTACAGTTCAAGAATTGCCAATGAAATCTGTTGCAAGAAACTAGAATATGTCGTTTCACAGTTGGATGGAATGAAACAAACTGTTGATGAATATCATGGTGCAATTTGAAGATGCGTGATACAGAAGTGCTGGTAATTTGTTGCATGCAACTCTAATAGTCCTTTCATATCACACTCCGTCTCCATGAATTTATGCAAACCTAACCTTAATTCTAGACTGATTTACAGAATTGAAAGTTATTTGATGTTTTCATACTGCAGGATTGGTATGGTAGAGGAAAGGAGAAAAACCTGGACTGCATTTAGGTAGTAGCTTAAAAACAGTTAAGAAATGGAGAATGTTCTCATGTGATTCTTCTGTGTTTGTTAGGTTACTTTAGAAATATAGGTTGAAGCTGTAATATGTCGTCTATTTTCAACAGACGCCTGGTTCAGCGACATGATCATCATATTTTTCTGATATTCGACGTTTCTGTTGCTAATATATTCAAACGTTGGGTCAGTTATAGTGTCGTCTTTGGGGCGACTGAGTTATATAAGGTTTTAGTAGATAAGGGAATTTTTTCATACCACCTCATCTCTCACTATGACGAGGTGACATCGTCTATCAAGCTTTTAAAATTTCTTTTAGAAAAATGAAGGATGACCCAGGAATGTTTTAAATAATGAGATGAAAATAGAATATTGAGTATGGCATGCAGCTTCATTCCGAGCCAAAAATATCATAACAAATGTCAAATATAGACATAACATTTCGAATGGATTACTAACCTAACCGGAAAAATTTAGTTGCAAACACAATTGTGCACTAATATGTGCATCAATTTATTGTAATTGGTCAAAAAGTAAATTTTATTGAAAACAGTATTAATTTAAATTTTAAGTATGAAAAAATTAATATTAGTACGCAGATTAATACGCGACTTTATTTGTATGTAGCAAAATTCTATGGAAAAATAAATTTTTATATTTGTTATTTTTCATTTGCAAAAAAGTCATGTTGGGGCTACCGATGGTAGACCTTGATGATTCCTACCGATAAGTGTAAAATGTATTTTTTTTATTTTGTAATTTATTTAAGTATTTTTTAAATTCCTTTAAACATTTTTATAAAAAGGAAAGCACAATATCATTTAAAAGTAATTCCTTAACAATTAATAAAAAAAATATAAAATAGATAAAATAAAACATGAATTGTAAATTTTCTCGTGCTGCATCTCGGTGGATGCAAAAACTAGAACTAGAAGAGGACCGATCATAATTAGGATACACTATATTATCATTTTATTTATATCTCATTAAATAAGATGTGACACATTTAATATTATTGAATAATTATTTATTATATGTTTCTTTATCAATAAATGGTGATAAATATGATATATTATATATAATAAAATGTAAGTAAAATAATAACATAGTATATAACATTATTCGGATTATCGGAGTAGAGGAGTAATGCTTAGAAGGCCTGGGTTTTACTTTTCTTCACGGATGGAGTAATAAATAAAGGACGGTGCTACTCTGCCTCTCAGAGTGCACCGCTCCAATTGACCGCACGGCTAATTTTTTTTTTTTTTTTCAAATTTTTTTAATATATTTAAACATTTTTAAAAAATATAAAAAAAATATCAATACACTTAAAATCACTTCCTTAATCACTAAATAAAAACAAAATTAAAAAAAAAAATTTTTGTGACCAGCGGTCACTTTGAGGAGGAATGGAGAAGGGGCAAACCAAGCATTTTCCTTTATAAACCTATTCGATGTATAACTTTAGTTTTCTGAACAGAATACAGAGACGTTAGGATCCTTGCCCAGTTGCCCTTTTTACACAAAGATAGGAGCAATAAGGTCATTTCTCACTGTTTCCCTAATTCGCCAAAGCTAGGACAAGACGGGAGTGACCATGGACGACCAGAGATGAAGCTTATGCTATTTACGAAGCCCCTTTTTCTCCTTGGATTTGCCCTGAGTAGCACCATTCTGTTCTTACATTTCTGTCAGCCAAACCAGCCCTCTTCCAAAGCAGACTTAATGGCTCGAAGCTTTGTTCTTTGGCTGCATGGTTTGGGTGACTCGGGCCCTGCCAATGAACCCATCAAGACCCTCTTCAATTCTACAGAGTTCAGGAATACAGTCTGGTCCTTCCCTTCTGCTCCTTCCAACCCAGTCACCTGCAACTGTAAGAGTTTAAAGTCAAAATTTTATGGACGTTTATATTTATTTTTTCTCTATGAGGTTTGCTTTCTGATATGTCTGATTTTGTTTGTGATTTTGATTTGAGTTAGTGTAAATACTCTTATGGGTATTTATATATTGTTTGACATAGATTTGGTGAGTAAATTTCGTGTTTTTTATTTTGGTTTTCCGTACAATGCTGTTTATTATCTATTTGGTACGGAACGTAAACTATATTTTAATTTTCTGGTGTGGGTTAGAAGTATCCCGTGAATCATGCTGATAGTTGAACTGGTTTTAGGAGAGAACAAAGTGATCAATTGCTTTCCAATGTGTCGATGAAATATCATAGGGATTTGTTAATTTGGTTGGAAATCTGATTTTGTGTATATGCGGGATCAAGTAGATGGTATGACAATGTGATCACTTTGTTAAAGCAATTAATTAGATGCAAAATTTCCACAGCTAGGTAGAATAGGAGACACAAGGTCATCCCTAGAAATCATATTCAATGATGAACATTATATTATTAAGGAGTAATCGTAACAGATATTCAGAGAATCTTCTAACCACTACAATGTTTCCATAGACTCGTTTGAAGTCTTTTTGTTCAACCCCTGTTTATTTTATGTTATTAAAAATTGATTTCTCATTATCGATTATGATCTACAATTTCCACTGTGTGAAATCAAAGCACTACTTTCTTGGTATGTTGTTTTTGCCTTGTACATTAATAACCGGGCTCTCAAATAAATTTCAAGGATGCTTCTTCTCCCAGGAATAAGATCACACTAGAGACATGCCTCAACATTGTTGATAATAAGTCAAAGCTTTAGCATTCTGAATGATCGTTTGAAAATTTCTCTTTATCTAGTGCCATGCTGTCTTTGCTTCCCCTGGTAGATGAAAATTTCTCTTTATCTAATGCCATGTTGTCTGTGCTTCCCCCGGTAGATGGTGCCGTGATGCCTTCCTGGTTTGACATTCATGAGATTCCTGTGACAGCTGTAAGTTATGCTTTGCCTTTTTCTTTATTAATTTTTTTTTAGCTCAAATCTCATTTTGAATTTCATTTCTATTTGTTGTTTATTTTTTTCTTTTTAAAATTTAGTTTTCTCAGTTTTGGTCTTGTTTTGAGTTTCTTTTCTGGATGTTATCAGAGAATATTTGTATATCAAGTTGAATTGACTTGATAAAGTGGTTGGCTCAAGTGGTAAAGGCCTTGGGCTTGGAGGTATGCTCCCCCCAGGTCTAAGGTTCAAATCCCCTCGGGTGCAAGCAATCTCTAGGGGCTATCGGACTGGTGGATTTTCTCTTTGAATTACCCGAGGTGCACTTATGGGAAACTCTTTGCCAAGGACCTGTGCGCCTCCGGGATTAGTCGGGATGTTATTCCTAGACACCTGGTGCCAAGAAAAAAAGCAATATTTGTATATCAAGTTGAATTGAGTCTTTCTCTGTTTTGTTCTCATTTTGAATTCTTGTTTGAAGTAAATTATGTTCAATGGGTTGCTAGTCATTTGAAGCTGATGTTCGTTGATTCATAAGTCAAATTTTACTTGGCTCCCTCCTGAGCAGGAGGTTAAAAGGCTCATCAGAGACCCCAATCTGGGCGAGGAAGGCATCGAAAGGAGACCCTAAAGGTGGGTTGCTCCTGGCTGATCTCTGGTCCTTGCGAACAAGGCACCACGGCGAAGGTGACAAATTTGCTGGCGGATACGTCTTTTACCTTGGGGATTAGTTGAGAACCAGATCCTTATCTAAGGCAGTGAAAGTTCTCGGATACCTCGTCATAAAAAAAAGTCAAATTTTACTTGGCATCTATTTTTTCATGCTCAAGTGATCTAAGTGCCTTAATAGGAGTTGGCTTAGCCAACACAATTGTGATCACTCAACCTTCTGTTTTAGAAATGCCTAGGAGTTGGCTTTTCCTTGTTTAATTGAGTGCCAAAATCCCTGTTGGTATAGTTGACATTTACCATACCCATGCATGTGGGGGCAAAGTACAGCTTCTCTTCTACATTGTGTTGCTCAAAGGTTCCCTCTTTGAGGATCACAAGTTTTCCCTAGGTTGAGACCATGTCCATTAGTACCTAACCAGTGACAAGATATCATTTTGTGTTGTTCAAGGAAAGTTTTTTTTGACTGGCTCTCTAGTTTCTTTTGACTCATTTTCACTTGAACTTGTCATGGATTACTATTAGTCATTGAAATATATATATATTATTTTTCTGTTATCATTGGATGGTCAAAATTGATATAGCAATGGCACAAGGAATCTCCAAGGGGATTTGTGAATTCCTTCAATACTGTAATAGTTGATGATGCTGATTTGTTGAGTATCTATTGAAGACTATTTTCGTAAACACGATTCAGGATTCTCCAAAAGATGAAAGCAGTGTCCTTCAAGCAGTTCAGGATGTGCACGCAATGCTAGACAAGGAAATAGCTGCTGGCACAGATCCAAATAATGTATTTGTGTGTGGATTCAGTCAAGGAGGTCTCCCTCTTGCTCACTGTCACCCCTCCCCCCCTCTCTTCCCCAAACATCCACACCCATGCCCACACATGACAAAACATCTTTGTTAATATGCATTGGCACTGGTAATATGCAATTTTTACAATTCTTTTGCAGGTGCCTTGACCTTGGCAAGTGTTCTGATGTACCCAAAAACTCTGGGTGGAGGTGCTGTTTTCAGTGGATGGATTCCTTTTAATTCGTCTATAACAGAAAGGATTTCACCAAATGCAAAGCGGGTACTTCTATGGTGTCCGGTTTTATTTATAAAGATTTTACTGTCTGTTTTTTTCCTCTTGACATGCCATTTCTATGCATGTGAAGCAAAGATCTTAGTGATCATCTGTAGATGGACTGTCAACCATATTGTAAATAGATGACCAACCATAGTGATGGTGGTCAGATGAACTTGTAGGGTGTCAACTAGGGCTTTTAGTCTGTCACTGAAACAAATTGTATGCATCTAGGTCTAATGATGGACAATAACTCGTCTGCAGACAGATCAATGCCTTAGTTTGCCACAGATTACTCAGGTCAGAGGACTGGTATTTCATCCCTAGCATCTTCTAGTCCAAGGACTCTTGCTATCACCCAATGTCTTTCTGATTTGTCTCACTGTTAAACTCCCATAGGATTATCAATGCGCACCTGTATGTACTCATTTGTTTTGGAATCACCTAGTCATATCTGTTAATAGGCCTCACTGCCATTGACGCACACCTTGATCATTTGGAGATTAACACCTTGAGTTGAAAAGATTAAATGGTAAAATTTGTTCTATTTCTGTATATAGGTTTGCTTGTAACTCTTCAATTTATGTGTTATGTTTCTGAATCTAAATGTTTGTGCAGACACCTATTTTGTGGTCTCATGGAATGGCCGACAGAACTGTATTGTTTGAAGCTGGACAAGCCGGTCCCCCTTTCCTTGAAAAAGCCGGTGTAAGCTGCGAGTTTAAGGTAGCACATCCAAACATTGTTATACTTTCTTAAGGCCTTCTTGATATTTATAGTACTCACTTAAATATTTTGATTTGCAGGCATATCCTAGTCTTGGTCATTCAATAAGTAGTGAGGAGCTGCGGTACCTAGAATCATGGATCAAGACTCGGCTGCAAAGTTCTTCCTAAAGGCTTTAGAGAAACCAGATTTCCATTATGGTTATTGGTCTTTGACTCCGGTTGTCATAGAATCGTTATAGAAAGGAACTTAAATATTCAAGCTATGTCGCATATTATGATGAGAATAAACAAATGTAAAAGCTGATTTTATTCACTTTGGCCCAAGGCAACTTCACGCTGCTGAATTTGATTATGGAGAAATAAGAACATACTATTTACGCAGCCATTGACCTTAATTTGCTTTGTTTTTTAGGGTTACTATGATGTGTGTGTGCTTGAGCCTTTCTGTTCATTAAGTGAAGAAGTAGCAGTTTACCTTTATTAGCAAGTTAATTAATTTGCACTAAACATGAGGCTTGAGCAGTGTTGTACATGACACTTCGCTATACAATGATAGACTGTAACATAATTCTGCAAATTCATGCATTGTAGACCAGATATGTATGTGGGCAACGTTTTAGTGTTGCTAAGTCAACTTCGAGTAGGGTAATAAGGCAATGTAACTTTAGGTTCTCTTTATGATTTAGGTTCTGGTTCACTTTAACATGATTAGCAACTACAGAGATTCCCTTCTCTAAGCGAATGTCTGCATAATGTAGTTAGTGCAAAGCCTATAGATCATAATGACCTTTCATGTGCATCAGACAACAATTATCAGCTGCAGTTGGGCATATACATTACAAGAAAAATAACTATCTGTGATGGATTTATGCGACGAGAATGACTATTTACGTGTAAAACAGATTTATTTTTATAGAAAATGATCAATTTTTGCAGAAAATAACTGGGAACAACTGAACAATTTTCTTGTAATGAAATTTACTGATAAAAATTGCATGTGCTTACTCTCATGTACATAAAAATTTAAGCGAAGTAAACGTCCATATAACATTTAACAAATTTCTTCTAATCCAAATAGCATATCCAAGCAATCCAACTAATTTGATGAGATAAATTAAGGAAAATTTCCTTATCTAGAAATCCAAGCAGCATTAGATATTGTAATACATTGAGCAAGTTCTCCTCCATATTATATTAGAGAAAATTCTTTTGAAACATTTAATTCAGTTGATATTTGACCTTTGTGAGCTACAAGGAGGGAAGAAAAAAATGGCTAAGATATAGTAATTTGGTCCATGTTTCAACCCCTAACCAGCCAGCCATAACATTTTAGGACGGTGCTACTCCTACAGGTGTCCACCGAAAGATGCACCGAATAGGCAAATGTGTTTTTTACTAAAAAATTTTAAAAAATAAATAAAAATCATAAATTCATTAAAAAAATATTTAAGTAAAAAATAAATAAATAAAAAAAGAAAAAAGAAAATCAGAGGCCATGACAACCACATGTGGATAACCTTTTCCCAATATTGTAAGTATGTGTAGAGGCAGACGGACGTTGATGTGATTTCTATTTTATTTGAAAAAATCTAATTATAAGCATGACGTATTAATATGTATATTAATTTAATATAATTAGTTAAAAAGTAAATTTTATAAAAAATAATATTAATTTAAATTTTAAATATAAAAAAATCAGTATTGATAAATATTAATAGGTGATTTTAGCAAAACTTTTGTTTGTAGTTTCAAACATGACTGCAATTCCTTGTCTTTATATGCTTTCCCAACTCTTTCTTTCTCCAAACATGATTGCAAATTACATTTTTCTCTCTCGTTTTGGATAAATTCTGACTACCTTTTCTTGTTTTCCTACATTGACCAAACTCAGATCAAATAACCAAAAACACGTCTATTTTTAATTGATTTACCATCATTTGGATTGATTTTATTTTCAGTCATATTAACCTCTAAAGATCAAGCCAGTTTAAAACCAAAAGCCATTATGCCATTTTCTTTATTTATTTTTGAAACTGAAGAATGCCACGTTCAGAAATTATAAATTATGATAATATCAATTAAATGAAGAGTTAACACAGTTTTTTTTTTTATATATATTTTTATGATAATATCATTTAAAACAAATATTCTACTAAAAAAATTAAATTTAAAAGTAAGACAACGAAGAAGAAAGTCAAAGCAAGGGCGGTTCCGCTCAGCTGCTACAGCTTGACTTAAAAATGAGTGGGAAGCCCTGATGACTTGAAAAAAGGAACATGCACTTCGCTTCCGTCCTGGCTCCCACACCAACCCAGAGCAACGTATACGGAGAGCCACTGAAACTACAGTTAATGCCCAGGAAAAGCCATGCACAGAATGAGAGAGACCCATCATTGGCCCTAGGTCCCATCACTTCATTATAGGGATTTCCTTTTTCTTTCTTTCTATAATAACTCAACTTTCAATCAGAATTTAATGCAAATGAGTTAATAGTTTTTAACTTTTATAATATTAATATTTAAAAATAAAAAAAAAATATGTAGAGTATTAATTAGAATTTCAGCATCAATATTTGATTAAATTAATAGTAATATATATATATATATATATATATATTTATATTAGTGAGAACGTGGCCTTGATTCATGGGAAGATGTAATTGAACAAATATTTATGAATTTTTTGACAACCTCAAATGTTTTTAGTTAATTAAATAATATAAACCAATAAAATTAAAATAATAATAGTTAATTAACATCTAATAATTTTTTTTAAATTATGTTACTTACAATTATTTTTATATATTATTTATATACTATACTGATTAAAATAATTATTTTATATTAAAAAATATATAGCTAATTACATTAATAAATTATGAAAAATATACACAAAAATAATTACATATATAATTTTGTTTTTTTTTTATAGGATGTTAGAGGAATGGAAAACAGGAAAAATAGTTAAAAAAATGTGAAAAATAAAAAGGTCAAAGAGCTGGAGGCTGGGATGCTCTACATTTAATTCATTAACGAAGGATTATGGTCTGAGGAGTGAGGAGGATACTAGTCCGTACCCATGCATTTATGTCCCGCGTCGCACGTGAACCGCCCTAATGCACCCTCTCTCCCATTCACACGTCACCAATGACACCAACTCCGATGCTCTTCTCTCTCTCTCTCTCTCTCTCTCTGATATAACCTCATCAACCTTTCAAAGCCCAGACCTAGTCCTCTCTCTGTCTCTCTCTCTCAAAAGTCTCAGCAATGAAGAAGCTTTACCGCCGTGGGAGCGTTCATCCGTCGCCACCGATCATCTCCGACCACCTTTCCTTACTTCCTGCGACGATCTTAACCCTCACGGCCGCTCTCTCACCCGAAGACCGAGAAGTCCTGGCTTACCTCCTCTCCTGCTCCAACAGCTCTGTCAACTTTGACGGCCGCCGTAGGACCAACCACCATAAAGGCGGTGCCGATCATCCTCCGCAGTTCAACTGCAACTGTTTCCGTTGCTACACGAGCTACTGGGTAAGGTGGGATTCGTCGCCGAACCGGCAAGCGATACACGAAATCATCGATGCTTTCGAGGCCGAGCTAATGGCGCATGGTAAGAACAGCGGGAAGACTAGGAAGGAGAGGAGGAAGAGAGGCTGTCACAACGGGTCGGCTGAGTTGAAGCGGCTGGAGGCGAGTTCGGTTAAGGACGAGTCAAGCGAGACGGACTCGCTGGGTGGAGAGAGTAGCAATAGTCTTCATGATGGTGCCGGTGGCGGTGATGGAGAAGATGGGTTCGAGAAAGGGTCTGTGAGAAGGTTTGTAAGTTTCATTGGGGAGAGGATATGGGGCGTTTGGAGCCAATGAAAATTGAGAGGGAAAGTGAAGGAAAATGAAGCAAAAACAACCAAAAATAAGGTGGGTTTAGTTCCTTTTGGTTTTCTATATATATAATCTTTTCCACTTTTTTTTTTCTCTTTATTTTTGTATATTACCCTTTTACAATGTGAAAAATGGGTAGTTTAATTTTGGATCATCAAGAGTTGGCCTATTGAATTTTCTTCAAATTAAGCCATCAGAATCGATGCTCCATTACTTAATGTTTATCTTCATGGTTTCCATCTAGATAACGTTAAGATCGTAACTAGATGGTATCAGCGAAGTTGGTCAAAGTTCTGTGAATAAATAAGCTTAGGAAGTTTTATCTGTCAACTAGCTTCTTCTATCTATTTGGACTTCATCCATCAAACATGTAGATTGTTTCTCGGTATAATCAAATTACTCTGTTGGGTTCAGTAGTTCAGGGCAATAATCATCCACTTTGGACTTTGTTCCTGAGTAAAATTCTGGTGAAAAACAAGCTTAAAGATGAAACCTTTGTTCCTTAATTATAGTGTCAAAAGAAAACCCACATGATACCACTTAAGAAGAGAGTTAATTGGCTTTATTTTTTTTCCCAATAAAGGTGGAAATTAAGTTTTCTTTTACCTTTTTGCGGGGGGGTGGTTCTTTCAGTGCGACTTTCATTTCATGGGAGTGTCTCTTTTTGGTGTAAGGCTGCGTAGAACTTGGGAAGTGGCTGTTGGGTGGCAATATTGGTATGGGTAAGGTGGGGGGATTAGGGACTAGGGAGGAGAAATCTTGCGCCGTTTCATTGTCATCAAAAGAGATGCAATGCAAAAGTACTACCTCCGTGGTTTGATGCGTTGGCTCAACGATTTCCATCGCATTGGTGCTGCCGTTGCTCATTTGGGTGCGAGCCACAGCCACTGGAGAGGTATTTATGTATGAGTTTTAGGTTAAAAAAGGATTTTTTAAAAAAGAAAAAAGAAAAAAATAGAGAATCTGGGAGGGGGTGGGGGCATGGTGGTGGCGATTTGCTTCCGTTATGTTATTGAGAATTTTGAGAGAATTTTAAGTTTTAATATTTTAATATTTAAAAAAATTAAGAAAAAATTAAATTATTTATTATCTTTTATTTAAAAATTTAAAAAAATTAAAATACTAAGACGAAAATTTAAAATTTTAAATGAAAATTTCTAATAGACAAATCGAACCTAAAGGCAACGAGAGATGGGATAGGTAGGTGTCGCACTTGACGAGGTCGTCAAAAAAGTGAAAGGCTTCGATTAAAGCAAAGGGGAGAGATGCCACGAGTCCCACTAATCACTTCAGTCCAAACCCCTCTTTTCGTTGTTCCCCAAGGGCATATATTCATTTCTTTATTTCTTTCTTCCCTTCTTTATTTACCGTAAATATAATTGTGTGAAAAAATAAAACAGCCCGATTTTGGACCATACGAATCATCATCCCCCATTTTTAAGACAATCTGTCTTTTTTTTTTTTTCTTTTCTTTTTCTTGGACCTAATAGATTACTGCATGTAATAATCCGTGATTTTGCACAAAAAGTTGGAACTTTAAACCCCATAAGCCCACCCAAATGGCTGAATTTAATTAATACTCCTTGGATATTTTTAGCTAGAGAACACCATGTTGTAGTGCATATGGTCATCTTTTTAGAGAAATAATAGCGCTATTGGTGAAACAATTGGGTTTATTGATGGATGACTCAGATTGATGAAAAGCAGTGGATGAGGGTGTTAATAATCACTTGTATTAAAAGAAAAAGGGTTCCCAACATTTTGTGCGAATGACTTTTTATAGTTTTTTAATGTCCATAATTGTACTAAATACTTAAGAAAAAAAGAGAGAAAAAACTAGCTTGGGGGAGAGAGATTCTACCAATGGGCAATGAGTGGAAACGCGTATTTAACGTAAGATTAGGTGGTGAGGAGTCTTAAAAGTCTTCATTTTTCAAAACCATGCATGTGTTGTCACCATATCCAACTTAGACCAGACGCCCACTATAAGCCACAATTCATATATTTGTTCAGTTTTTAGCAGATTCCTATGCCCAGTGTGCTGTTTTTATGGAGCGAGCACTTTTGTGAGGAACCCTAACTTTTAGGGTTTGGTCTAATTTTAATGACATATACTTTTAGGTATGGTTTGGATAATAAGATGATATGTTTTTAATTGAAAGTTGAATAAAATATTGTTAGAATATTATTTTTCAATATTATTATTATTTTAGGATTTGAAAATTTTGAATTATTTATTATATTTTGTGTAAAAATTTGAAAAAATTGTAATGATAAGATGATATAAGATGAAATACTTTCACTATTCAAACGGGGCCTAATCATCGAAAACCACTTGATTGGATTATATACTAAGGGAAGAGCTAAGGGTGATTTGGGTCATCTAGTGAAAAAGACACAATATATTTGTATTTTTTTCTCCGAGTAAAGGGACATAAAATGTTCGTTCAGGGACCTTTGCACCCTTGTATTGATCTCTTTGCCCCCCTACTTTATAATTAATATCATATTTAAATTGGGAATGGCAATGCGAATCTGCCAACTTTCAGATCGGCCAAGGGCGAAGAAAGAGGAAACAATCGGCTCAAATCTTGATGATCCTATGGCACATATTCCCCTCCCAACGAATTTAGATCCCCTTTCATCGTCTAAAGCATGATAACGTGCCTCTACTCCATGGAGTCTTTTTTAAATTCTACTCCGTCTTGGTTAAATCTTTAACAAAAATTTTATGAATCACATCCCACTTTCACTTCTACGATGAGGTGATTGTCCATCAATTTTTAAATTTTTCTTTAGAAAAATAATGCATAACTTAAGGGTGATAAAAAAATGTCACATTTTATATAATAAGATGAGAATGTAGTATGTAGTATTACTTAATTCTTAAACCTTGACTCTGTTTCGCTTTGTTAGTATCGGAGGAAGATAGATCATGAACTCTTCATTCTCTTCAACTTAGAATCCCAACAGTTGGTTGCTAGTAAAAGTTGAGATCCAGATCGATGAGGATCAGAAATTATGAGAGGTTTAGTTCTATGAAAAATTTGTAAAGATGAAAGAAGATAACTAAACAAAGAAATGAGCATATCAGGTTCCCTCAAATTTGTCTATAGAAGACTTTAGATTCAAAGGAGGGAAATATGCAACAAAGAGATGAGATAATCATAGACTAAGGCTACGTTTCATCTGGTTTAATTATTACAACTTTTTAAAATTTTTATATAAAATAAAATAAATAATTAAACTTTGTTAAATCTTAAAATAATAATAATAATATTAAAAAAATATTTTACTAATATTTTATTTAATTTATAAACTTTATCTCAACTTATTTTAAAATATTTTAAAAAATATTTTAAAAATATTTCACAAATAAGGCGTGGTGGCAGTAAAGATTTATATTTTAAAAGGGTGATTGCAACTATAAATATAGATTACATTGAGGGGATAAATAACGGTCTTAGTGGAATCCACGTTGGCCGTGTGGATCCTTATGAAAGATGGCGATCCTCATAAAAGGTGAATCCCATTGATTGGATTCTTCACCTCTAGGCTCTTATATCTCTTTCACTCTCCTCAATATCACATGTCATTCTCCAAGGCAATAGTAGGGGAACTCAATTCTACTACATGACAAGCATCTATTTGAGCTAGCACAAATTCCATTCATAATTGATTACAATTATAATAAACGTATCTTTTGGTGCTTATTCGTTGTGGAGTTTATAATGGTCATTTCAATATTTATTTTTTTGAAGTCGAACTTTATTTTTATTTTTTAGAAGAGAACGGTATCTCAATTTTATTAATTATCTTTTCTTGTTCATTAACGTTGTTTTACTCCTTAAAAAAGTTGTTGCTTAATTACCTTACATGACTCCGCGATCATCTTTTGCATATATACCTCCATAGCCTATAGGAATATTTATGACTTGGGTTAAATAATCGTGCAAGTTTTTAGACGTTTAGTCTACATGAAGATATTATAAAGTTATAAACTGATATAATTTGATACGAGATCTAATACTATTCGTCTAGAAGACCCTAAATAAACTGTCTCAATTAACCAAGGTGTAAGAGAAAGATAAAAAATAACTTATAATTAACCATGGGGAAGGAACGATGATGGTTAGTCTTCTGAATTGACTTATAGAGAGGAAAGACTCTCTCTCTCACTCGGCAAATGCCCATGACTAGTTAATGCAGGAATGGGTCAAGGCTCAAGGGTCCTTTTTTCAGCTTTAAAAATCGTGAACGAGTATGAAACCTCTCGGCCACAACAAGAAAACCACTTGGAGATCAGCTTTTGTTGAAACTTCCAAGTCCAAAGCTCACGTTAAGTATGTGACCATAAGGATCGCTGAGAGCTATTCTCAAAATCAACTCGACGTGTTTGACTCACTCTTTGTGTTCCCTTTACATGGTCTTGAAAGGTTATCTTGATATTGACTTTGAACATCTCATCAACTCGCCCAACTAGTCAACCTCACTCACATATAAAACGTACTGTTTCAACGAACAGAAACTAACAAATATTCTCTATTTTTCCCTTGTGGTTTATCTAATTAACTTGCAATTAAGGAAGACTCTTTGCTTTTCAGCTATGTTAAAAATTTGAAAATCTTGAGTCCTTTTGGGGCCAACGTCAAAAGAGAAATGATGTTTGTTGGGCCTGTTGTGGGCCTCTCAACATATTTGTGCTTGGGAATTTGGATGGACGCAATGGCGGACCTACCTGTATCTAAGGGGCCATGCCCCTCAAAAATTTTTGAAGAATCAATATATATCCTAATTTTTAATCATAATTTTGTAAATATAGAAAATAGTCCCCTAAAAAATATTTATGATCTTCATATGCTCTATAAAATTTTAATATACTTAGAAATGTCTCTAAATTTTTTTTTTCTATAATCTTAGAATTTTGTATAACTTCTATATATTATTTATTTTCAAGAATGTGGTCTCACCAAAATTAAATCAAAACTAAGTTTAGGAGGAATAATAAATTTATTAATATGGATCCAAATTTTTTTTGTTATACAATATTAGGCTTCTTAATATAGAGTCCAAAGTAAAAATACAACAAAAATCATTTAAGGTTGGTGATCTATATGAAAAATAGTTGAGAGTTTTATCCTCTAGACTTCATTGAGCAAGAAAAAACTTATTTAAGGTCTGTATTATAGTATTATATACTTAATGTGACACGAAAATATTTAGAGTTTACATAAAACTTAATAAACTAGCTTACCTACTAGAATGAAAGATAACATTCTCAAAAATCACTTAATAGTTTATATGAAGAAAATAAATTCTAAATACTTCATTATAGAAATAATAATGGATGAATATTATTTCATTAAACATTATCGTAAAAAATCTGAAACATATATTAAGATGTTGTATTTTTAGAATTTTATTTCTACGTGTAAATTGCAAATTATCAAAATCTAAATATATATATATATATATATATATATATATATATGTTTTTATGAGTATTGAATTTTAATGTGTTGCACACTAAAAAATTTTGACCCCTCAAAAAAATTACTGATTCCACCACTGGGTGGAGGATTAATGCTAGGCCTGGCCTGCCATATTTTTTTTCACCTGATAGCATTTTAAAGTTCAGGATGTCTTTTTGTCCAAGAAGTTCAAGAATATTCCACATGATTGGAAAAATAGTGTTATGTAAAAGAAGAACAAAGATAAACAAGAATCATGCATCAAATCAATTAAATATTAAGAGCTTATAAACATTATTATACATTGCAGTAACTAGAATAAGGAATTCAAAACTCTTATTCTGCATCCTAATAAAATTACTGCAAACTGAACCCACCACTCACCATCTCCAACTTGGGTGATAAAAGAGAAGGTACATCACTGCAGCATATTTACCTTCTGTTTTTGTTGGCCCTCTTTCTTTTTACTTTTGGCTGTATGAGCATATACTCTTTCAAAAAACTAAAGCGCATATAATCAATTTATTGAAGAGTAATACTACGTATAGTCGTGAAATACGTAAGCGCCGTACAATCGTTTTGAAAAAGAGTGAGGTCTAGTATTATTATTATTTTTTTTCCATATGAGTCTCATATTTACTTACTTTTTTTAAAGGGATTGCGCGGCGTTTGCGTACTTCGCGAGTGCAAATATCATTAATGAAAGTGGGGGGCTAAGTTACTACTTGTGGAGTCCATGGATATGGCTGCAGCAGAGCACCAACCTTATAATATTCAAATACAATAGCAATAGCCAGTTGAGAAGAACATTAACTATCTACTCTTGAATCTACTAATACGATTATACCTAATTACTGGTGATAACAATACCTTCTAGTAGAGTCAGGCATTTACAGGAACGGACGAGCTGCTTGTGGTGGATACACAGCCTTTCAATCGTTCAAGAATGACATTTTTGTTGACCAGCCTATAGTGGTGAGTAAGAGGAAGGCCCTCCTTGACACACTCGTCATACTTCTCCAAAACAGACACTATAGCACTGAAATCCGGTCGCTTTGAGGGGTTTGCTGCCCAGCAGCGCTTTATGAGGTGTGCAAGCGCAGGCTGACAACTGGCTGGCATTGGAGGGCGTTCATTCTGCCATTAGATGCATACAAAATAGAGAAAATTAGCACCAAGTGGTCTCATGGTGCCGCAGTGTGGAGAAAAAATAAAATGCATAGAGAGTTTGAAGACACTTGAAAGTGGAATCTGGAAGGGGGCAAGAGGACTCTAACTGAGGTAACAAAAATTCTAGAAACTTGGAGTCCCTTCATAATCCTTTCTAGTATGAGTTGGAAGGGTGATGGCATCCTAGAGCATTGTAGAAAATTGGACTATGTACGGATTATCACAAAGAAGGGAGGCTACTCATCTATACGACCACTAAGAATTTAGATAGGATGGCAAAACTCTCTGTGATATCCATCAAGGATATGGAAAAGTTGCCCTGTGCATCCCCTGCTAATCAGGATAAGCTATACACTTACAAGTACTTTTCATGTACAAAGGCCACGCAGTGTCAAACATCTTTCTGGGTAAGTACGTACCAAACTTCATGAAAGCATTTGAACGGGAATTCAGCCAGGTGATAATGCTCATTATCAGTCTAAATAGTTTTACTATTTTAATCAGTTCACTCAAAAATACCTACAAAACTTGTTGGACTTGAGCCAAAATATCTCCATTATGCTATTTGACTCTTTCCAAAAAGAAAAAAACCATTTGAAATTCCTGGTTTATGTGCATCACTTTGCAATTGACAGAATGTGCTTAGTGGTCAGAAAACGGGCAGCATCATCATGTGCTTGGAAGCTAAAAGATTCGAAGTTACAAGAAACTTAGAACTAAAATTGAGTTATTAGAAAAAGAACTCACAGCTGGAGAAGTGTGACATTGCAACAAAGCAAGTTTTTTAGATATTTAACATGAGACTAGAAAGAAGGATTTGCATTTAGGTATCTGACCTTCTCAGCCACAGCAAATGCAGCCTGCACAGGGGTCATCCCCTGGAAAGGAAGCAAAGCTGTTGTGAGCTCCCATAGCACAATGCCAAAGCTGTACACATCAACTTTCCGAGTGTAAGGTTTCTCCTTGACCATCTCAGGTGCCATCCAACGGTAAGTTCCCATGTTTCCCTTTGTTTCGCGGCACTGTGTCTCAAGACATGATGTACCAAAATCTGCCACCTTGACCCTCATTTCATCATTAAGAAGCAAATTATTTGATTTTAGA
Organism: Carya cathayensis; assembly: GCA_011037825.1. NCBI lineage: Eukaryota > Viridiplantae > Streptophyta > Magnoliopsida > Fagales > Juglandaceae > Carya > Carya cathayensis. Next base: position 314,395 of record QGSO01000362.1, on the reverse strand, counting down.
TCTCTATGAATTACCCCTTGTGAATGAAGGTATTCCATTCCTCGAGATATGTCAAGAGCTAATCTCAGTATTGTTTCTGTTGAAAGCGAGTATGGCTCTTTCTTGTTAAGATACATCCTCAGAGTTCCTTGTGACATGTATTCGGTGATGATACAGTATACAGGAGGCTTTTTACAAGCTGCAATAAACTGCAACGAAGCTGAGTCAGAAATTTTGTTATATGAAGCGCTTGTTTGTGACTTTGACTGAACTATGGACTATTTTTAGGGGCATATAGCCCAAGCTGTGGGGTATTGACCCCCCAACACTCCATATGGGACGGAGGGAAGTGCCATCAGGCCAAAGGCATATATTGATGTTATATGAAGCTCTTGAGTTTCACAAGCCCTTCACTATAAATGTGATAAGTTCTGAATGGAATGAAAATTTTCAATAAAAACGATCATAATGTCCACAAAATAGATCAAATTACCCCCACAGATTTATAACTGAGCATAAACACAAACTCAGTGAATGTGAAAGGAACGTAAAAAATTATGTTAATTGTCAATTGAAGAAATGAGAGAAGGCAACCAGAAAGGTTTTTCCGTAAGTTGTGGCCCTAGGATGAGGAATTAAGAAGTTCTAGATAAAACCAGAAAGTAGGTACAATTGCTTTGATAAACTTAGTCAGGATACCTTGACAATTGGAGGTTTTACCTCACTTTTATGTGTCAATTCACTTTTAAGAGAAGCTAGAACATACGAATCAGTAGAGAGTCAGATTCCAGAACCATAATGTCAAGGCCTGCATATGTTAAGTGTGCTATTAATTGGCATTTGGAGAAAACTGTTCACTTCCGATCCACATTTAGTCTTTACGACAAACCCATTGATCAGAAAAGGATTTGTAAAGCAATTTCATATATTTGGGAAGGGACAAACAACCACAAAGATACAGTTTGTAGCTAGTTCTGCATCTTAAAGTAGATAAAAATGTAGGCAATCAAAGGTTGATTCTCTTGTCCTCTCTTTCATATATTTCGTTTGAGAAAAAATGTGATAGCGATCCTATCCACACCAAACTAAAATCATAATACTAAAAATGAAAGGTATATTTAAATTTCAAAGTGAAACCTTACCTGCACTATATTTGGATGAAAGAGACGTGAAAGAAGGGCAACTTCAGACTTAAATTGCTGCTCCAATAAGGCTCTAGTCTCCTCCTTCTGGGTTGGAATCCTAACCATTTTTACAGCTACAGCTCTCTGCTTGTAAATTCCACGGTAAATCCTACTATGTGCTCCTGACGCGAATTTGTTGCCAATAAACAGCTGTGAGAGATCGGCGGTCCATTCCTCCTGATCCTCCTTAGATACCTCCCAAGTCTCCACATTCTCGGAGTCCAATATCATAGACCATGAATCCAAGCTATCAAATCTCCTCCTTTCCATGTGCTCCATGTCTTTACTCAACTGGGTTTTGGACGAGGAAGGGGTTGGCAAAGGTTTACTCTTCGACTTACGAAGACGAAGTATGTGGAAACATGATGTTGCCATTGAAGCTCTTGGTGAGCTTGTCAAGCACTTAATATGAAATGGCTATGTGGAAGAACAAAGGAGATTTTATCACAGCAAACAATCAAAAGGACTTTTCCTTCTGAATGTGTGAATTGATTTTAGGAAGTGCATGAATTGATTTAGAAACATGGGTTCTAAAGAAAATTGAAAAAGAAATCTGGGTTTTCATGAATTATCGAGAAAAACTATGAAACCAAAGAATACCCACCAAAATTTTCAGAGATAAAGCAAGAAAGAGTACCACATAACAGAATTTTATGCCAACATTTGCATCCTTTTTTATATCCCTGCGATAATGGATAAGTCAAAACTTCAAAAAAACATAAATATGCGAACACATAACATGGAGAGAAAGATAATGAGGTTTCATTGTTTCAAGGATTGGAATGGAAGGAAGAGAAAACACATTAGTATGAAGATTTCCCAGAGTAAGGGAGAAGAGGACGCAGATTTTCACGGTTGGCTCTGATAGGATCGAAGGATTAGGTCCTTTGGCAGTAGAAAGATGAATTCAAAGGCAAAGATTTCAGGGGCGTCCCGTGATTGCTCGGTTAAAAAAGGAGAGCTTTTTTCAGAGAGAGAGAGAGAGATAGAGAGAGAGCACTTTTTTCTGGACCGAATTAAGCTCCTTCTGTTTCTTGTTTCTAATTGTGTTATCTTCTCTGAATCATCAATGGTAAGTGGCCACAGTGGCAAAAGGTTCATAGATTCAGCTTGGGGTGCTACTTTGTAGTTTTTGGAAGCTGGGCATGCCATATATCCATCCCATGCTATTAACGGTAATACAACATTGTCGTACTAAAAAAGATTGCACAAGTGGCATGCGCACGTGGGCTTGACGGATAGCCGACAACTGGCAAATCATTGGGCATCCGATTTAAGTGGCAATGAATAATCACTCGTTGTCAAGCACTCGTGCATCGGTGCATGATTCACAGTACTGTTACGTTGCTTCATATGAACTACTCGTGGTCTCCGACACAAAAACCTGCGTGAGATTTGATTAGTACAATGAAAAATCTCCACTTTCTTTTACTCTATATCATGTCTTATCTTCTTTTCAATCACAATATGTGACACCCACCATATTAAGATCAAATCAAATGTTATTGCATGGGTTCAATCAATCTATCTCCATCGGTTTCATAGTACTCTTCATAATACCTTGTTGAGTGAGCTTAAAATAGGGACAAAATCTTTTATTTGTGTCAAAATAACTATTTGTAACGAATATATACTCATTTTAACAAAAAATAATCATTTTCGTTATAAATTATTAGATAGAGGGGCACCCATGTAGGCTAATCCACTCCTCTCCTGCATTGTAACTAGTATTTTTAATTTCGTATTGTACCGACTTGTATATGTCGTACTGGCTATTAGTTTGGTATAGAAATTGTATCTGTTTCATACCTCAAATACCAGCCAATATTTTGGCCTGTATCGGGTTACGTACTGGCCGATATTTGGGCCTTTACTTTTTTTGTTTTTTTAAATTACAAATTCATTTTTTGACCCTCAATTCATATCAGTCTATTTATAATTTATATATATATATATGTATTTATGCATAATTTATTTATATATATTATTTTAGAATATAATTAATATATATTTATATATATAATTTATTTTTATATCGACTATCTCAAAACGGTAATTAAACTGAAATATTTCGTTCCAGTGTCTTAATCGATACGGCATACAGTACGGTATTCAAAACATTGATTGTAACGCATGGCATTACTTGGCTTGTAACTACCATTTAAATGGCAGAGTGGAGGTGGCCTTTGTGGGTGGGCTATATATAGCCTCCTTTATTTGGTTCTTGGTAATCATTTTAAACACAAATCTCTATCTTTTTTTATCACTTGAAATAGTATTTAGGTTATGGATTTATTGAGTGTCACTCTAGTTTACACTACGTAGTACACTTTGCCATTAAGAAGAGACGCTGGAGATTTGCTAGACTGGATAAACTTGTAGAGTTACTTAGTAAACTGTGCTTGAGGTATTTTTCACTGTGCTTTCATGCATAAATAATTGACAACATACAAATGCTGTGTGTTAATCTTAACCCGCAATCAAGCATTGTATTGTGTTAAAAGACGCAAAATGTTTCTGCATGAAAATGCCAAGCAAGACCACTATTGCTTTCCTCCGAAATGCCAACGTAGAATCGACAATAAGAAGATCTGTTCATGTGGATCTTGTAGTTATGTCTACCAGCATGGAACCAAATGGCAACAGTACTTGAGTTTTCTGCATCTTGGTCGCAATGGTAACACACACCTACATGTTAGGCCAACCAGCCGGGACCAAAAGGACGAAAATGTATACCAAAATAATAGTTGAAGTACACTTTTCAGTCATAAGTTCTCTGGTGCTTTATATATATTCAGACTATCGATACTACTGATATAAAGATCAATTAAAAGAGAACTTCCATTTTCTTTACACATAATGTTAGATACATTTTTGAAAGTTTGCATATTTTTTATTTAAAAAGTGTGATTTATTATTAAAAAATAATTTTTTTATATAAATTTTAGATATACTTATTTCGAGTAATGCTACGTTCAGTCATTTTTATGTACTTTATGTGCACTACACTAATATGATTGGTTATATTAATTTTTTTAATACACAACTAATCACGTTAATGAAGTGTGTAAAATAGCATGCAAAAATAAGTGTATATAAAAATTTTATATATTAAAAACGTAGGAGATCTCGAGATAGACCAGTACATACTCATCTCTCAAGACATTTTGGTCAATATAATTCAACAATAATTTCAAGGGGAAGCTGCAAACTTATCTATTTTACCAAGAGAATGGTCTGCTGCTTTACGAACTGTCTGCCACCAATCGGGGAGAAACTCCGGTAATTACAATTTAAGATCTTGTCCCTTTCTTTTTTTTTTTTTAATGGAAAATAATAATTAAGAAACTAATCTATATACATTCAGATCGAGGCAGATCGGGTAATTGGGCCTTTGGGCCTCACTCTATATACTTTTCTATCCGAATTGTCCTGCAATACAAACAGTCATTATAAGGGATTTTTCGGACCCAAAAAAAATCCCTCAAGTGCCAAACAACATCTGTGGAAACGAGAGAGTAAGCCCATTAATACTTTTTTTTTGGGTAATTGGGCTATTACTATGGGTAGTGTTCCTTTCAAATCCCTACCCACTTGTTGTCATGAAATCCAAGATTTGCGTTTCACAATGGTGGGCGTTGTTGCCATCTTAAAGAAATTCAAAGTCTTCTTCTCGTTTTATGGAGCATGAGGTTCTTTATGTTGGTAGGTAAAAAAATGATACAATTACCAAATGGAGTGTCTTTACACTTCCTAGATGGGGACAAAGGGGATGTTTTGAAACCTATTTCATCTTATTTTATTTTTAAATATTATTTAAATACAAAAACTTTTAACAATTAATCATTACAACTTTAACAAATTTTCAAAAAAAAAAATCAATTTCTTCAAATTTTAAACAAAAATAATATTAAAAAATTACATTATAATAATATTTTAACTTTATAATATTTTTTATTTAATTTTTTCTCTCCTTTTTCAAAATCCAATAAATAATTAATTCAAACTATCTCACTACTATTTACAAACCATCTTACTACTATTCATAAAATTTTCATCTTATCTCATTCTTCAAGCATGAACTTATTATTAATCAAGTTAAAAGATTTTTCTTTGACCAATCCATGAAAATGTGTTCCTTTTAACACAATATTATTTTTTTGCATATCTGATCATTAGTCATGCAATCTTTGTATTAAGAAAATCGATTAGATTAAGGTCATACAAAAAGTATTTCATTTTATCTCATTATTATAATTTTTTTAAAATTTCTATACAAAATATAATAAACAATTCAATTTTCTCAAATTTCAAAAAAATAATAATATTAAAAAAGAATATTCTAATAATATCTTTTTCAACTTTTATCTCAACTTACCATCCAAGCGATGCCTTAGTGATATTGTAAGAAACCCAATGGAAAAACTGAATATCCTCCTTTTTCCCAAGAAGGAATTTTTAATACGCTGTACCCTAACCAAATAGATAGAAAGTCATTTCAAATTAAGAATAAGACTTTTGATTAACTGATAAAACGATAATAGTTTGGTTTAATATGATAATTAAAAAAAATTATTTTTTTAATTAATATTCTCTCCTTTATCTAAAAGAACAAAGGAAAAGATGCAGAATTAATACAACAGCTTTTACGACAAAAATCTTTGCAACCGTATTACTCTTACGATTTATACGTATAAATATATATATTAGGTGAGAGCAACGTGCAAAACACATTTGTTTAATTTTATGAAATGATTATTTGTAAAAAATAATATATATTTTATAAAAATTATTGATGTCACTTAATAATTTAAGGCATATTGGAGAAGATAAAAAAATTAGTTCAAAATATCATATAATCCAATACATGTTTACATCTATAATTTTAGCAAAGATGTATACGAAAAATTTAATAAAATTCTAGCATAAATGGTAGTTTAAAATATGTGTCGTTTGATGTTTGTATTATAATTCATCAATTTATGTCATCCTGTAAACGATCGATAGAGACAATATTGAAATTTTTATTTTGTTATTGGTTGAGTCGATCAAGGACAACATAAAGTTAAAAAAGTTAAAACATAATCTTTTTATAAAATTTGTAGTATAAAATTTTCTATATATAGCATATATATAAATCCTAAAATATATTTTGAAGTTGTTGGCTGAATTTACTATTTTTTAATTAGCTCAAGGATCACAGCCTTTGTCACGTGCCCATCATAGTAAGCCAACGTGTGGAATATGACTTAGCGGAAGTTACGTCCTACTACCATGGGAAAAAAAACACTTTGATTAAACACACTTGTATTATATATTATATGAGATTTTTAAATTTGGAATACTCAATAATCTGAGTTAATGAAACGTATAATACACGTGTATTATACTTAGGAATTCACGTTTTATGCACCTAATACACGTGTATATGTTAAGGAAAAAGAGAAAAATATAATAACTAATCTTTAATTACTTATTATTATATAAATTATTAACTATTGTAATTATTGTGATTAATAAATCATATAACAATATTGAATGCTATCTCTCTCAATATTTATGTCTTTATTTTATATGCCAATTACATTCACACGTATTTAAACAAATTGTGTTAATTTTAACTGAAAAATAAGAAAAATCGTTAAAATAAGATTTTCCGTTTAAACAAACGGTGTTAACTTTAATGAAAAAATAAGAAAAATCATTATAATAAAATTTTCTATTTCATACACACTTTTTTTATATAGAAGATATATTATCACCAATAATAAATCTAAAATGTGAAAAAAATCTTATTATTAACGCATTCGATGCAAATTCCGCGAGCCGTAAGGCATGAGCTACCGATATCATCATCTGTTTTTGTCCAGCGTGGCAATCACGAGCCAATCATTGGAATGAGCTAAGAAATAGGTCTAGCTGGTTTAAGTTAGTTTGTAGATAATAATATTTAATAAATTTATTAAAATGTAAATAAATTAAAATATATAAAATAAAAATTATAGAAATAATCATTCAATTAATAATTAATTTAAAATGGATGGAGATGAATTTCCTCGGCAACGTAGTCTCATCCTCCAATTTTGTTTTAGCGCAGTAAATAATGATCTTTAACCTCTCCAAAAATCATTTTTTTAAGTCTACCGACATTCTGAGGGCAATATGGAAAATTCGCTCGGTTTAGAGGAAACGGCATGGAATGGACCCCGCATTCCCAGCATCGATGTGGACGGTAGATCTACTCGAGGCCGAGGGTAAATGATTGGCGGCGACATCCTGATTGGATTTTCTCCCTTTACATTTCATATAATTATTTGTTGAAGAGAGAGCTTGAGGAGAGAGAGAGGTCAGAGAGATCTCGATGAGAGAGAGGTTGAAGAGAGAGAAAACTTGATGAGAGAGAGATGTAGATGAGAGAGAGGTCAAAGAGAGATTATCTTGAGGAGAGAGAAAGCTTGTTGAGAGAGAGAGTTGGAGGAGAGATCTTGAGGAGAGAGAGGTCGAAGAGAGAGAGAGCTAATGAGAGAGAGGCGTCTAACATTTAAAAAATATAAAAAATAAAAAGTGTGTCCTGTGTGCTTTTAAACAGTTGTGGATGCCTAGCAAAGCTCTTACCAAATGGAGTGTTTTTACACTTCCTAGATGGGGACAAAGGGTATGTTTGGAAACCTATTTCATCTTATTTTATTTTTAAATATTATTTAAATACAAACACTTTTAACAACTAATCATTACAACTTTAACAAATTTTCAAAAAAAAAAAATCAATTTCTTCAAATTTTAAACAAAAATAATATTAAAAAATTACATTATAATAATATTTTAACTATATAATATTTCTTATTTAATTTTTTCTCTCCTTTTTCAAAACCCAATAAATAATTAATTCAAGCTATCTCACTACTATTTACAAACCATCTTACTACTATTCATAAAATTTTCATCTTATCTCATTCTTCAAGCATCAACTAATTATTAATCAAGTTAAAAGATTTTTCTTTGACCAATCCATGAAAATGTGTTCCTTTTAACACAATATTTCTTTTTGCATATCTGATCATTAGTCATGCAATCTTTGTATTAAGAAAATCGATTAGACTCCATAAAAAAAAAAAAAAAAATCGATTAGACTAAGGTCATACAAGAAGTGTTCATGTTATCTCATTATTATAATTTTTTTAAAATTTCTATACAAAATATAATAAACCATTCAATTTTCTTAAATCTCAAAACAATAATAATATTAAAAAGAATATTCTAATAATATCTTTTTCAACTTTTATCTCAACTCACCATCCAAGCGATGCCTTAGTGATATTTTAAGAAGAGAACTGTTACAGATACAAATAAATTACACAAAATAAGCTCACAAACTGATGAATTTTATGGAATCCGTTAGATTTACTTTGTAATAAAAGTAATTTTACAATCTGACGTACCACATTAAGTCATATCAATTTGTGGATTTACTTATGTGTAATCTCTTTGTGGCTAAAATATTTTCATTTTAAGAAACCCAATGGAAAAACTAATATCCTCCTTTTTTTTCCAAGAAGGAATTTTTAATAGCGTACCCTAACCAAATAGATAGAAATCATTTCCAATTAAGAATAAGACTTTTGATTAACTGATAAAACGATAATAGTTTGGTTTAATATGATAATTAAAAAAAATTATTTTTTTAATTAATATTCTCTCCTTTATCTAAAAGAACAAAGGAAAAGATGCAGAATTAATACAAAGCTTTTACGACAAAAATCTTTGCAACCGTATTACTCTTACGATTTATACATATATATATATATATATATATACATATATATATATATATATTATCACCAATATAAATCTAAAATGTGAAAAAAATCTTATTATTAACGCATTCGATGCAAATTCCGCGAGCCGTAAGGCATGAGCTACCGATATCATCATCTGTTTTTGTCCAGCGTGGCAATCACGAGCCAATCATTGGAATGAGCTAAGAAATAGGTCTAGCTGGTTTAAGTTAGTTTGTAGATAATAATATTTAATAAATTTATTAAAATGTAAATAAATTAAAATATATAAAATAAAAATTATAGAAATAATCATTCAATTAATAATTAATTTAAAATGGATGGAGATGAATTTCCTCGGCAACGTAGTCTCATCCTCCAATTTTGTTTGAGAAACTCTAAGGCCACCGCTGGCCAAAAATTTTTTTTATTTTTATTTTAATAATTAAGAAATTTTTTTAATATTATTATAAATTTTTTATATTTTTTAAAAATATTTAAATATATTAAAAAATAATTTAAAAAAAAATTAAAAATTTTTTTTTTTTAATTAACGGTGACTCAGCGGAGCCACCAGTGACTGTAGCACCGCTCATTTTGTTTTAGGCAGTAAATAATGATTTTTAATCTCTCCAAAAAACATTTTTTTAAGTCTACCGACATTCTGAGGGCAATATGGAAAATTCGCTCGGTTTAGAGGAAACGGCATGGAATGGACCCCGCATTCCCAGCATCGATGTGGACGGTAGATCTACTCGAGGCCGAGGGTAAATGATTGGCGGCGACATCCTGATTGGATTTTCTCCCTTTACATTTCATATAATTATTTGTTGAATAATGCTAATTCCACTGTCAGTAGATCTTGAGAGTTACTGTCGAAAATTTGTTTTTTTTTATTTTATAATTAAGAATATGTTTTTTAATAATGTTATAAATTTTTTTAAAAAAATATTTAAAAATATTAAAAAATACATATAAAAAAATAAAAAAATCATTCAAATATAATTAGCAGTAGCTCATTCAGCAATAACTATAGTGCCACCCTTATTTGATTTATACAGTACTTTTAAATATTGAAATATATTAAAGTATTCGGGATGTGTTGCCCCATATTAAAAATAAATAAATAATATATATATATCGAAACTTTCCAATTCTCATTTTGTGAGAAGATCAAAACGAGAATTCATACTTAATTTATTATTAGTTTATTATTCAAATTTTTTTTTCGTCTTTGAATTTGGATTAAGAATTCTAGAATATGACTTTCTTGCATAATTTAAAAACAAATAAAAATTCAATCAATTAACGTATTCATGTAAATTAATTAAAAATAAATTGAGTTTTATAAAAATTGATTCAAAGAGCAAAAAGGGATTCAATTTTTATTTTAAAAATTGAATTTACTTTTAATTAAATTACATTATTATGTTAGTTGATTGAATTTATTTTTTTCTAAATTATGCAAGAAGGTCATTGTTAACACCTAAAAATGACATAAAAATCCGAAATGGGAGAATGATTCATTCCTGGAACTGTTGAGGTTGTTTTGGGCTTGGAACGATATTGTGTGAGTCCCCAACAGTGGTCCGGTGTGGTTGTATTATATCTGTGCGTATATCCATGGTGGTGAATAGTAAATAAATATATAATAAATAAATAAAAAGAGACATGCAAATTTACATGGTTTATCATTGGGCCTACGTCCACAAGGGTTTTGGGAGATGAGAATATATTATAATAAGCTTGTTTTACAATCCCTCATAGTTTCTCATCCTTACTATACAATAGATCCCGAATATCTATCTTCTAGTGGAGTTCTCATAATTAGAACCCCTTTATTGAGGTTGAAGAAGTCCTCTTGGAGAGGTCTGGCAAAAAAAAAAAAAAAAAGTTTCCTGAAGTCATATTTGCCCATGACTTTTATCTCCTACCTCCTTTGCTATATGTCACCTCACCCCTCCTATATATCTCCTCTCATTTTTTCCTCCTAACAATGACACATTACATTCTCTTGTCATTTCTCTATCTCCTTTTCCTCTCTCTTCCTTTATCTCTTAGTGATAGCCCTTTGATGGGATGGGTATTAAGAACTATTTTGGACTGGTGTATTTTACCCAATTACAATCATGTTCTGAGATTTTTAATCAAGATTCAAAGAACAAAATGGAAAAAAACGGTTGGATAGAAAATCAGTAATAAATGAGGTACGAGGGTATCATTTCCGTTACAATTAAGTATTTTGATAACGTTGTTTTCACACATCAACTTTTTGTTTTTTTTTTTTTTTGGATTCTTATTTAAGAAAAGCATAAAGATAACTTGATAGATAGGATTGTGTTGAGTTTGTTGACCAATACTTGAGCAATATTTGAATGTCACATATAGTTAAATCAAGACGTGGGATTTACACGATAACGATTGAAGAGGTGGCGCAAGTTTGATATGAGGCTAAGAAGAGTAAAGGAGCAATGCTTTTTAATGTTAAAATGCAATTTTTTGTGTTGTCAAATGGATCCATGCCTATTGGGTTGCAACTTCTTTCAACTATTTTGAAAGATTGATGACCATAGAAAAATGTTTTAGTAGGGCGCGTGACTCGTAATTGACATGAAAGCAACAAATAAATTATTTTCTAACTTAGAGGAGAACGAACGTAAGATTAAAAATACAGGGTTTTGAAAAAAAGGGAGAAGCCACCAATAAACGATAAGTGGAGATCAGCATACAAGGTTTAAGAAAGTGAGAATAAAAATTACTGATGTGTATAGAATAACGCATAATGCAAAATTATATAGGAAAATGTTAATATGTCGTCTAAGTTTTTCTCTTCATTTTGACAATTTATGTATTTTATTTTAATTTTTTTTTACTTAATGATTAAAAAAATGATTTTTAGTGTATTGATAATTTTTTTTTAAATATTTAATTATGTTAAAAAAATGTAACAAAGAAAAGAAGATAAAGATAAAAAAATATATTTGTATTAACGACCTGCGAGCAAACTTTATTATCAAAACTGAGCAGCACGCTAGCACAAGTCAATTATAATTATATAATATGAAGTTACCAAGAAATGCTAAACACACTAGAAAGTCTAGTGACAAATTCTCACGGTTGACAATTGACCAACCAATTATCAAAATTGACTGACTTGGCATGTGCTGCGTGGCACTACTATGTTAATCTATAAGAGTAACGTTAAAAGATAAGTTTCAAATAAAAACAAAAAGAAAATTAAGAATTTAAGGGGTTGTTTTTTTTTTTTAAAGAAATTTAAGGAGTTGTTTGGATATTGAGAAAAGAACAAACCATCTCAACATCTAAAAATTTATCTCATTTCAATATTCAAATAAGATTCAAATATACATTTTTTAATTGTAAATTTTTATATAATTAATATATAATAAAGTGAAGAGCATAGAAGGTTTAAGAAAGTGAGAAGAGAAATTACTGATAAATGTAGAGTAATGCATAATGCAAAATTATTAATCCAAGGTTATCAAGAAATAACACAAGAAATGTTAAAAATACTTGAGTGTCCTGTGACAAATTCTCACCGTTGATCATTCACCGTGAGAATTGAGTTACCTGGTTTGTGCTACGTGGCACTGCCGTGTTTATCCGTAAACAGCATCAGTATAATGGTATCTCTCTACTTAGCATTTTGGAAGGTAGCTGCCACCGAGAAATTCGAACATTTCTACCGACTGTGTATTTTTTTTAAATATTTAAATTTTTAAGTATTTTTTAAAAAAATAAAAAATATAAATAAATACAAATATTAAAAAAAAAAAAGTGAAGCAGGATAAGGTGTCGGTCGCTTCAGCATTTTCGAAAAAACTATAATACATAACAAAAAATTAAGAAACTGTAAACAGTGATGTAAATAAAGAACTCAATTCACTAATGAGGGATACATGCGTCATTATAAGAAAAGAAAGGATAATTTTACGCAATTTCACTGTACAGTCCCTTAACTTCCCCACTTCCCACCGTCACTTCCATTCATCTCGTACACTCACAACACTGAACACACTTCGCAGCAACCAAGTGCAGAGAAATGAGTGGTCGAATAGCGTCGCACCAGCTCAGCAATGGGCTCTACGTGTCGGGGCGGCCGGAGCAGGTCAAGGAACGCCAGCCCACAATCGCTTCGCGCGCCATTCCTTACACCGGCGGTGACGTTAAGAAGTCCGGGGAGCTCGGCAAAATGTTTGACATCCATGTCCTTCATCCCACATCCAATGCCCCCCCACCTCCCCCCAAATCATCCCGTCTCTCCTCCTCCTCCTCCTCCCAACACAACAGCGGATCAGTCCGATCCGGCTCCAACTCCGGCACGATCCGGAAGAAATCCTCGGGCCCGATGCCGCTCCAGCCCACCGGGCTTATCACCTCGGGCCCCATAGGGTCCGGTCCGCTTCTAGGATCCTCCACGGGTAGGGGGTCTTCGACTCACTTGGAGTCTGCCGGGAAGGCGGTGTACGGTCCAGCAGTGACGAGCTTGTCGGCGGAGAAGTTAAGTGGAGTGGGGTCTATAGCGGTGCCTAAGGTGGCTGTGTGGGTGGTGGTGGGAGTGGTGGCGATGGGGTTGCTGGTGGGGGGCTTTTTGATGGCGTCGGTGAAGAAGGCGGTTGTGCTGGTGGCAGTAGGTGGCGTGGTGCTGCCTGCGGTGGTCGTGGTAGTCACTTGGAACCTTACTTGGAGGGAGAGAGGGTTGCTCGGGTTTGTGAGGAGGTACCCTGAAGCTGAGCTCCGAGGTGCTGTTCATGGACAGTACGTCAAGGTTACCGGGGTAATTTCCTCGCTACACCTCTTGCCTTTCCCTTTCCTTATAACTTAATTGCCGTATAATCTTATCTTATTAATGGATTTGAATGGGACGGGAATCTATAAAAGTTGGTATTCGTGTTATTAAAGTGATAGTTTTTGTCAATGAAAACGAAGATTAGCCTTTGAAAGTTTATAGTTTTTTTTTTGGTATGGTGAAGCAAGTAATGATGGAAATTATTATAAAAACTTTGAAAACAAAAACTCCATAATCGGTCCCCCCAAGGATCATTTTAATATGAATAATAATATTAAGGTTTATTAGAAAGGTGAATGAGGCTGTAGATATGGCATATAGAACCGAGTATTATTTTGATTTGAATGATTTACTCGCACGTTGCAAGATGCGAAATTGCTTCGCCAGCTAGAACCTCATTGAAGGTTTTGGGTCCTTCGGACCGATAGAGTTCACCGAGCAAAGCTGTCAAGGATAATTTCCAGTTTGCATCTACATGTTAGAATTGCAAGGGAACATATTTTTCTTCTTTGGGGGGTTAAAGGAAATAGAATTATAGAGGTGACCTTAAACCCGGATTTGGTAATGGGCAGATAACCTTTTATTCGACGATCCTAATATTTTACTGCTCCAGTGCATGTAATTGTAAACTACTTGCATGCCTAGAAAGGCAAGAAAGGCAACTAGACTTTGATGATTTCTTAAAAGGCACCCTCTGTGTAATTACAAGATGGGCCTTTCAATGTGATCTATACCAGTGAAATCATGTTCATTTGAAGATGGTGCCTTAAGTTCTTAACGTTGACTAGCTGATGCAATGTTTTTAATTTTGTTGGGTAGAAGAAGAAGACAACGTTGAACTTCGGGATTCCTTGTAAACTTTGGTTCTATATAGGACTATGCATTCGTTTTCTTTTTCCTAATGCATATGCAGGGGTAACCTCTTGGTTTTTAATGTGGAGGATGACCGCAATTGGCAAATCCTGATCAATAACGTTCATACGTTTTACTGCTTTTCAGTTTCATTTTTAGGGACTTTAGCATTTTCATGACAAGTAATGTATCGTATTTTATCTCTTCATGTAGGTTGTAACCTGTGGCAGTATTCCTTTGGAGTCATCATACCAGAGGGTATCAAGGTGTGTATATGTTTCTACAGAATTGTACGAGTATAAAGGATGGGGTGGAAAATCTGCAAATCCTAAACATCGTTGTTTTTCATGGGGATCTAGACATACAGAGGTAAAGTTTCTTGAATCACTTCTAATGATCTAGTGGTCTGTAGATTGAAGTTGGTGACTGATTATTTAGTTTACATTTGATGAACAGAAATATGTTGCTGATTTTTACATATCAGACTTCCAATCTGGGTTAAGAGCACTAGTTAAAGCAGGTTATGGGGCTAAGGTTGCTCCATTTGTCAAACCAGCAACTGTAGTCGATGTAACAAAGGAAAACAGAGACAAATCTCCAAGCTTTTTACAATGGCTAGCCAACCGCAGCCTCTCTACCGATGATCGTATAATGCGCCTTAAAGAAGGGTATGCCTCTAATTTTTCCATTTTGAATCAATTATTGATGCCATAATTATCATTCTCATGCCATATTTGCAGGTTTTTTAATATATATATATATAGATGTATATATCATAATTGAATGCTTCATAGTGGATTTTTGCTGTATTTTAGGTATATAAAAGAAGGGAGCACTGTGAGTGTGGTGGGGGTTGTCCAACGCCATGAAAATGTGCTTATGATTGTTCCACCCACAGAGCCTGTCTCAACAGGCTGTCAGTGGATCCGTTGCCTCCTTCCAACCTATGTGGAAGGACTGATTTTGACATGCGACGACAATCAAAATGCTGACGTGGTCCCCGTGTAAAAATCTTGGATTTCCTTTATGTTTTGATGATGTTAAAAGTAAAATATTGGTAGGGCAGAACTGATTGAAGCGTGCCACAACGCCTGATCATTCTATTCTTTCCTGTTCAAATGATGTGTAAGGAAGTTGCCATCGAAGATGCTGAAATTGGAAGTTGGAATTTCGATGCCGCAAGGATGCCATGGATATATATGATGTGGTAAAAGCTGGACGATGTATTGTGAGGAAGCTGCACATTTGATTTTTGCTAATTTTGTTTTGTACATAAGTTGTTGTTGAGTTGCCTTGGGTCATTATGAGTGGGTTTAGACTCATATTCTACCACGGAAATTAAAATTACCAGTATGTACGTTTCAGTATCTGATTTTAAATTTGTTTTAATTTAAAGAAGTGTGAAACCTCAATATTCTTCTATTCATTGCATATACAGCAAGGCTCTTCGTTCTAATTCATTTGTGTCTTTAAACTTGTATTCCTTCCTCCCATATGACCGTTATACGAATAAGCATTTTTTTCTATGTACATCGCATGAATCAGAGACTTCAGATAGGAAAAAACACAAC
Source organism: Carya cathayensis (assembly GCA_011037825.1). Lineage (NCBI taxonomy): Eukaryota > Viridiplantae > Streptophyta > Magnoliopsida > Fagales > Juglandaceae > Carya > Carya cathayensis. The sequence continues at coordinate 298,224 of QGSO01000362.1, read as the reverse complement.
AAATATAATATAACCAGAGAATTAGAAGTTCTTGCCTTATAATTAACCCATTGAAAACGACTAATCAAGTAATTAAACCAATGGGTTATTGAGTTTTTTCCCCCTCTGCAGGGTGTTATTATGAGGTTGGTAGAAGATGATATAGAGATTAAGGGAACTACAGTCTAGAGGGCATCCCTCCCCCCACCACCAGAGTTTCTCCTGTTATATAAGCAGCATCGTCAGACAACAAAAAGGCGGCAGCAGCAGCCATGTCTTGAGTGGTACCAAGCCTGTTAAGTAGAGTCTTTGCCTCGATCTCTTTCCTCTGCAATATATTAAACCCAAATTTTATTAATTGAAGAGTCAATGCTTCAGATCTTTTGAAGTGGGAAAGGTGCGGACATGCAACCAGAATGGATATACTCTTACAACTCCATTTTCCAAAAGGGATGCAGCAAAGTATGTTGGTACAAAACCAGGAGCAATACAATTGACACGAGTATCTGGGGCCATCTCAGCCGCAAGTGCCTAAATGAAGATAAAAAAGAATAAGAAGATATTCATGATTTGTGGAATTCTTTAAAAAAAAAAAACTAGTACAAAACATGGATATGAGAACTAAGTCAGACCTTGGTAAGCCCAAGAAGTGCTGTTTTAGTAACCCCATACATAGCCATGGAAGTTGGTGGTTGGAAGGCAGTAATAGAAGAAATAATAACCACTGAAGAACCTTTCTGCATGTGAGGAGCTGCATCCTGTAAGATTAATGAAGTGAGTTTCAAAACCTTACAAATTTGTCAGCAAATGAAGACCCCAGATCCACTAAGTGTGATAACAGTCCATGAAAAAGGTTCGAAAGGCGATCGAGGCACTGCAGAGTATCCATAAGAACAAATAATAGGAAGATATTGTGATGGTAAGCATATCACAATCCATTATTGATGTACCTTCATTGCCCCCACAATAGCAATAAGACCTTGTTTGGATTGAGAGAGCATCTCAACTCATCTCATCTCATATCATCTTAATCTAATCATTACAACTTTCCCAAACTCCCACACAAAATACAATAAACAATTCAATTTTTTCAAATTTCAAAATAAAAATAATATTATAATAATATTTTATTTAACTTTCATCTTATCTCAACTCACTATTCAAACCTCTCCATTCGTTTTTCTTAAAATGAAAAACCTTCCACAGAAGAAACTACCTTTAAAATAAGTATGGAGGATTTGACATTTATATCCCATAGCTTGTCCAGGACAGATTCTTGAGTTTGCAAAATGGTATCAACAGATGGATTAGCGGCAGCATTGGATACGACAACATCTATTTTTCCATACTTCTGCACGAGCAAAGACAAAATGTTCACGCATAAACTTGAATCGATGCCATCCAAATATAAGTAGACACATAAAAACCATACAGACTGAATAAAAAGGGACAGACTACAATTAAAGATGTATGTCAAGGTAAGGCTGATTGCCATGATCATTATGGTAAGAGCCTTAAACTTGAAAAAGCAATTATCCTCTCCACTGAGAAATTATATTAAAGCTTTCACAAATCGGCTATAATAAATCACTACGTTAAAGTAAGAAATAGTCACTACATCACTTGTCAATCGAGAAACAAAACGGACTGAGAAAACGGACAAAGTCCAACTGTTGAAGCTGTCTGGCCTTCAAAGCAGAAACCATATGCAAATTATCAATTCACACTTTCTCCTTCCTTTCTCTACCAAATCTAAACTAACACTTGCTTAGAAAACAAAAATTAAATCAAAACACCTTCTAAAGCTCCTAGATATATTTCCTGTTCCAGGTTATTTGTACAAAAATCAACATTCAAACTACATATCTCACCTGAACAGTCTTGTCTATGAGGTTCTTCCTTTGTTGTGCATTTGATACGTGACAAACGACACCAAACGCATCGATTCCTTGAGCTTGAAGTTTTTCAACCGCTTCATCTACATTTTTCTGTAAAAATTTCAAAATAGACCGACAACTTAACGAAATAATTACATAGAAGAACGACACGAACCTCAGCTACGATCGGAAACACTCGCACACGATCCCGAAAAGCTAAAAATTTAGGAAATTGGAAAAACACACAAGGGTGGCATGTAATAGAAAAAGAATCCCAAACTTGGCTGGAATTGAGGGATCCCAGTTGAAATAAAGTGTGAAAATCCCAAAAATATGAAACCAAATACTCGAAATCGACGGACCCACGAACCTGTTTGCGAGAAGAAACGACGACGGAGGCACCTTCCAAGCCGAGCCGCTCGGCTATACCAAAGCCAATGCCCTGTGTAGAAGCCGTGACGATCGCCACCTTTCCTTCAAATCTCTTGGCAATCTTCAGCGTCTTGTCCATTTGAGTCATTTGCCCAGCTCCTTGGTGGAAATCTGCGAAGCCAAGCCTTTTAGTTCAGAAGCAGAAATGAGAGCTGACACGTGGCAAAGACAAAAGGCGGTAGGTCCGAGTTTTCCTGCCGTCCGATCTTTATGGAAAGCTTGCCTCGGGATTGCCTGATTCGATTAATGAAAAAATCTACTCAGCCCCCGGTTTACTAGCACACACCGCACTCCCATGTGGAAAACCCGGTCGATTGCCTTTATACCGGTTCTTCCACTCGATCTCCCCCTCGCCCAGACCTCTTCCTCCCTCAACCCTTCTTCTTCTCTCACTCATCCACTCCCTTGCCCAGGCCTCTCTTCTCTGCAAAATCACCCAACCAAATCCTTCTCCCTCAACCCTCTTCTTCTCTCTGCCCACTGCTCTCTCCTTCAACCCATCTTGCCCAGCTAGCACCCATTATCTGTTACCCATCTCATTTCGCAAATTTTAAGATGGCAACATTTTTCATAACTCAAGAGTGTCGTAGGACTTCAGTTTGAGGTTTTTGCAGTATTTAGCTGTTTGGTTGCTGAGAAACCGGAAAGAAAGAAAAGAAAATTTTAACAAGACTTATCTTGGTTAGGAAAGTCGTATTACCGAACTTTAAGGAAAATAAATTTCTGAAATTAACTTCATCTGCTCTTTCCTTGTCCCGGTATTCCCTGCAATAGAACATTGCACAGAGTAGCATTTTCTTCTTGAATGATTTCGGTTTTCTTTTAGGAAGTTCGTGAACTCTTCTACGTTTTGTTTATAAATTAAACACGCCGCAAAGATTTGGGTCCCTTCAATTCATCTTCACTTAAGAGTAAAAACTCCATCTTTGCCTCTGTTAGGGGAATATCTCAACCTCATTCAAAAAACTCAGTAGCTGTTTTGTTAGAAATTTGCAAGGTCTGCTTCGCAAATTGGTTCCAACCTCTTCATTTATTTTCTATACAAAATCTTTCCTTTTCTTGAACGCGGAATAACAGAACAATGCTGAGCCTGCTGCGACAATCAGCTGGGTGGTGGGGGAAGGATGACGCCAAATGGGGAAGTGGGACAACGTACGCTGGCTGGGGGAAGGATGCAGGACAATGTTTGGCCGCCGGGGGGGGGTGACGACGACTAAAGGGGTTTCTGGGAAGAGATACTTCAAATGAAAAGAAAAGATGTGCAACGTTTAAAAAATAAAAAAATAAAATAGCCACATGGGCTGGAGTGCGGAGGTTGTATATACAGTGGGCGGTTGAGTAGCCGAACTCTTATTCTATACACAACCGGATTTGCGGAACAGGTGCGACACCGGCTAACGTGTACTGCCACATCAGGTAATATTTTAATTAAATAAAAAAAACAGAAAAAATCAAAAAGGGAGAGAAATTGAAATGCAAGCTCTGAATTCATTTTGCTCATTTGAAGTAGAGGGAAGAGCAAAAACTCTTATGTGGTTTGAAAAATCTCGTTTGAAAGTCGCTGGTGTGGACAAAACCGATTGTTGAGGTTGCCGTCCGTCACTACTTCCAGATCTGAGTTTGCTTCATAGTTCTTGTCGTTTATTCGGTAATGAGTTATGTTTTTTCAGGTTCTTTTTTTTTTTTAGTTGTTGTTGTATTCTTTCCTTTTACACAAACTTGATTTAGTCTTGCTATTTGGTTTCAAAGATTTTTTGGTCTGTAGTAATAATGTTTAGGGTGTCTCTAGTTTTCAGAAGTTCTCGTTGTTGTGTTGATGAATGTAGTCTTGCTATTTGCTATTTGGTCTGTTGGTGTTAGGGTTAGGGTTTCTGTCGGTGCTATGTGGGGTTCATATTTCAGATCTGGTGGAGAAGACAATAAGGCTTTGTGGTTCTGGTTTGTGGTTCGTGGGCTCTTCGGTACGAGATGTGAAACGTCGGTTTGTGGGTCTTGGGTTCAAGTCGAAGACGAATACCAAGTGCCTACGGGGACTGCTTTGTGAGCGGGCTTTAGATTTCAGATCTGGTGAAGAAGATGACAGAGCTTACCGGCTCTGGTTCGTGGGAACAGGCTGGGGTTTGTGGTTCGTGAGTCTACTGAGGAGAAGACAAAGAAGAAAGCGTCGGCGACTTGAATGGAAGGACGAAGACTAGCGACTGGGATGGAAGGCAAAACGGGGAAGACGATGGGAAGGGGGGAGATGGAGGGGGAGGGGGAGGGGGAGGGTCTCATACCTGATTTGAAAATGAAAACCAAGTAAAACGGGGAGGGGGAGGGGGAGGGTCTCGGACCTGATTTGAAAATGAAAACCAAGTAAAACAAAACAAAACTTTGACAGAGATTGGTAAATGCTATACAACGCCGTATTGGGAAGGTGCCACGTAGGACACGATGATGCAGGTTCCCCAAAACTGGTTGCATTTAGCCTTTTTGTTAATGAAATGTTGTGTTTCATTTTTACATTGAAGTAGATAGAAAGAAGAAAATCTAACACTAGGGGAATTTATCTTCTTCACCACGAAGCCATAGACGACCACTTCCCTGCTTTGTCTTCACCATGAACCCATGAACAACCACTCCCTAAGAGGCACTTTCATTGGTCGATTAAAGTTGGCAACGAAGATGATGATGAAGTTCCAAGTATCAAATCTTCCTCAATTGTAAATTTTTTTTCCTCTCTGTGTTGTGCCCATCGACTCCTCCTCCTCCAACGGGACGACTTCCTCCACCATCGACGGAAAGCAGCAAATTGGGTCTCTTTCCAAATAGATTCAAGTTTTTTCTACGGTATCTTTCCACCATCGACGTCGCAGTGCTCTTCTCCTCCACTTTCCATCGCCGGCATCCTCTCCACCATTTACAGAGCAGGTAAGGAAAATAAAAAATTGAACAAAATCAAAATGAGTCTCTTTCCAACCAAAATTGAAATAAAAATGAAACTGGCACAACTGTTTTTTCTTCAACAGGTGTGGAAAGTTTTCCATTGCATCTAGTTTCCATGCTCTTGAGAAAGGCTTTAAAAAATGGAATCAGGGCGTTGAGTTATTTCGGATCGAGTCTGGAGGATGAAGAAGATGAAGAGGGAGCGGTTGAAGTAGGTCTCACGGCTTTGTATGCATGCAAAAAAGATAAAGAGAGGGAAATCAGTGGTGGGTCCCTCTCTTTTTGGTAGTTTTTTTTTTATCCAGAAATTAAAATAAACAAATATAAAGTAGTCGGTTGCACCATGGTTTCTATAGCCGGTTGTCTGTAGCAAAACTGTTGATTAATATATTATAGTCTCGTTGTATAAAAGTCTCATTTTTAAAATAATATTAATTTCTTTTATTAATTTCAAATATTACATAACTCTAGTAACTTTAAAATATAATAATAAAAGTCTCATCTTTCGCTGCATATGCAGCACAAACTCCTCCTATGGTCGTTAAAGTGTCTATTAGCTACATTAGCTATCTCCTAAAATAAATAAAAAGGAAATGCATAAACATTAAAAAAACAAAAATGGAGAAAAAGGGGTGGAGCATCCCCATTGGAGACCTCACCCAAGAGTTGGTTCCTTACTCTTTTTTATTTATTTATTTATTATATATGTACTTTTCACAAATATATTCAGTCAAAAATACAAAAATTCATTTACGAATTAGCATATCATCATCAACTAAGCCTTATATAGTGTCATGTAAATAGCACCATTTTTAGTCATAAGGATTTCTGTAATTCTTCAACAGCTCCGGGATGTCATATCCAAGCATATCATCTACTGCTTGGATCATTTTAGGCTTTAATTTCTCGAATTTGTAATTTGTCGATGTTGTAATCATTCAAGACCTCCCTGAAGAAGTCCACATTTGGGAAGTCACCTGCGGGAAGATGAAACTCCCTCTGGACCTATTTTTGGAGAATTCTCATAAATTTGCATGCACAATATGAGAGAGTGAGAGAGAAACAGAGACAGATCTAGAGACTCGGACACAAACCTTTCCAAATTCATCTTCCAGATTATTAATAAGTCGTTCTTGGGTCTTAGCCTTGCCCATCATGGCAGGCATCTCCTCCTTAAGGTGACTAGTTATATAGGCATGAATCTTGGCAGCCCTGGCTCGTTTTACAAATTCATTTATCTGCAATATGCACAAGTAGACTAGATAACTAGCATGTAAAATCTGAAAATATATAAAACCAATACATGCACACATGTGCACAACCAAATGATTAAAGCAAAACGGAATATGGTGAGCATATTCGACGATCGCAAGCCTTCTTTGGGATATCATTCATGTTGACTTTGTGCTCCTTTTATTAGTCCCACATCGGTGGGATTAAATGAAAGGGGCATAGGCCTCAAGTATAAATAAGAGGCTTAGCCTCTTAGTTTAAGTATACCAGTTGAAAGCTTATCTAGTAATTTTTGACTTTAGTTAAATTCCTCTATTAGCCTTTTAAGTGTAAAAGGAGAAGAGGTATAAAGTTAAGAGTTTTACTAGTGGGGAAGCTTTGTGGGTGTGTTTGGGGTGAGGAGAAAAATTGTGTGATTGTAATAATTTTTCACATAGTGGATTTTCTTCTCTGGGTCTGGTGGTTTTTCTCCTGTTTTGGAGTTTCCACGTAAATTTCTTGTGTTGTTATTATTTCTCTATTTTTCTTGTTATTTCTGAAAAGGGTAGATCCTAGGGGGGTGAATTTGGGAGGTCCAAATTCCCAACAATTGGTATCAGAGCCATTAGGTTCTTTTTGTGGGGTGGAGTTTTGGTGTGGTAGTGTGGATACGTACAGTCTAAGGAGGTTCTATCTAGGAGATTGGAAATTTTAAGTGTGTCCATTGTGACCCTCCAATCTTTCCTGGGAACTGACTTAGTGAGGTACTATTCATTTCGACAGTAAATTCATCAAAACAATATCAGGAAGTATGCTTTCAAATCTTGTCAAATTTGAGGTGGAGAAATTTGATGGGAGAATCAATTTTGGCTTGTGGCAAGTACAAGTCAAGGATATCTTGATTCAATCAGGATTACACAAGGCATTAAATAGCAGACCAACACTTGAAGTCAGCACTGGTACTAGTGTGACTGGTGAAAAGAGTAGATCTAAAATGAGCGATGAAGATTGGGAGGATCTGGATTTGAGAACAGCAAGTGCGATACGTCTGTGCTTGGCCAAAAATGTTCTTGCAAATGTGCATGGAATATCTACGGCAAAGGAACTCTGGGAAAATCTTGAAGAGTTGTATCAGACGAAAGGCTTCTCAAATCGTGTGTACCTGAAGGAGCAGTTTCATACACTGCGGATGAGTGAAGGTACAACTATTTCAGATCATTTAAGCGTTCTCAATGGTATTGTCGCTGAGCTAGAAGCTATTGGAGTTAAAATTGATGATGAAGATCAAGCCTTGAGACTCATCTGGTCTCTTCCACCTTCCTATGAGCACATGAAGCCTATTTTGATACATGGGAAGGAGAAAATAATTTTTTCAGAGGTTACCAGTAAAATCTTTTCTGAAGAGAGAAGACTAAGTAGTGGAAGTAATGTTCCATTTGAGAATTTAGTAATGGTAGCTGCTGGAAATGGGAAGATGAAGAACTCTATGAAGAAGAAAGTAGTCTGCTGGGAGTGTGGACAATCTGGGCACGTCAAGAAAAATTGTCCAAGAGCAGGAGCTGGTTCGGCAAGTGGCTCCAAGTCAGTAAATGGAGATACTGGAAATGATGCTAATATTGCGTCTCTCTCCATAGAAGATTTTGATCGTTAAAAGGAGACGTGTACATCCTAATGGCATGCCGCTAATTCCCAAAGTTGCCATGATAAAGGATGTGTTAATGTTAGCGGGTCCACAAGTTTGCACACAGGCATTTGTTTGGCATTGATGCAGGATGTGTGGTGGAAATTCATGTCGATGGCTGATGAACTTCCATGAAAGCCAAATGTGGAAGATACACCATAATTTTCAGCAAGGTTGTTTTCGACATTGGCCGAAATGAAATGCTTGGAATTGGTTTATTCTAAGTGGGTATGCTTTTATGGTGAAACATGATAGCGGAAGCTATGAAGATCTTTATTGAGGTGGAGCTTGACTGTGGGACTAGTCAAAGTCGCAAGGTGGAGATTGTTGACTTTTTGCTCCTTTTATTAGTCCCACATCGGTGGGATTAAATGAAAGGGGCATAGACCTCAAGTATAAATAAGAGGCTTAGCCTCTTAGTTTAAGTGCACCAGTTGAAAGCTTATCTAGTAACTTTTGATTTTAGTTAAATTCCTCTATTAGCCTTTTAAGTGTAAAAGGAGAAAGTTAGAGTTTTACTAGTGGGGAAGGTTTGTGGGTGTGTTTGGGGTGAGGAGAAAAATTGTGTGATTGTAATAATTTTTCACATAGTGGATTTTCTTCTCTGGCTCTGGTGGTTTTTCTCCTGTTTTGGAGTTTCCACGTAAATTTCTTGTGTTGTTATTATTTCTCTATTTTTTTTGTTATTCCTGAAAAGGGTAGATCCTAGGGAGGTGAATTTGGGAGGTCTAAATTTCCAACAATTTAAATCTGCAAGGAGACCGTCTTGTTCGTTCTCGAAAAGATCCTGGCCTATTGGACCCATATCTACCTCATTAACAGGCTTGTCGTCGAACGACTGCATGAAAGAAAGAGAGAATAAAATCAAGATCAGAATATCAGAGGTGGCCAGAAGTACTGGAAGGACTAAAAGTATGACAACGTAACAAAAGTTTGCAACTTTTTAGGATCAAGATGAGCAAAAGCCTGTCTTTGCATTAGCATCAATACATTGAAGGCAACATTTACCATTTCAGTAGAATATTGGGTGAAATTTTCCTTTAAAAACTTGAATTCTGATTTAGTCAAACAAGTTCATCCAAACTATGGATACAAAATTTCTGCATTTCTTTATGCAATTTCTTGTATATAGTGCTTGACCATGAAAGCAATTGTTCCAACAATCACCAAAAAACTGAACAAAATAAATCCACTGTCCAGTTACATCATGCCTAAAAAATTGATAGGTCAACAAGATACAGATATTTAGATCTGTTTTTCAAGTACATGGAATTATTAAGTTGCATGGGTATGGCAAAAGAAAATATACCTCTTAAAAAAATAAGACAGGCCTCTTTGTTTGAAAAAAAATGATACCCCAAATAAAATTACCAAGAAAAGAGGAATAACCTACCCAATATAAACACGCACAACCTCTGGAGTATTCGGAACTTTCTCAAGTGACCACATCAAGGCTCCATAAACTCTCATCAGCTAAATAATATGACATCAACATATACGCAGGTCAGAATATATTTTTGAATGATGCCGACTAAAAAATAAAGGTATGTACAGAGAAATGATAAAATTAAAAGGCTAGCTAGAAAACTCGTTGCGTATCAACTTGGTCTGCTTTATTTAGAACAACGCGTATTTTGTCATCATGATCACATAGAAATGAAATGACACGCTTGAATTCATCACTGATATCAAGTTTATGGGGATCAAACAGAAGTAGAATGAGATCACATTTTGCTGCAAACCATGATATTACACCAGTGAAATCATAACTCCTCTGTGTTCGTTGATTTTCTCCAGATAGAACCCCCGGGAGTGTCCACAAATGTAATTTGATCTAACAGCTACAAGCACAAGGGAGAAAGATTAACTCGTTCAAGTGATAATAATAATCTTGACAATGAATATTTAAATGCATTGTTTAGCTAACAGTTATGTAAAGACCACGTGATAAGCTTGTTGTAGGTGTTAACTCTTACAGGATGAGGCATTTGAGAACACTCAAATTTTGATAAGAATGCTCCACCAAAAGTTGTCAACCCACTAAATGGCATCTCTGCGTGAACAGCTATGGTGTTCCCAGGAATACTCCTCCTTTCATCAGGTCCAGACTGAGTTCAAGAACACAATGAAATATTTGCTACTAACATCAAGTGACACATAAAGCTAAACTTCCATCATAGAAATAAATATGAAACGATAATGATAATTTCCAATAACGCATAACTCGTGGTGTAAGACTCCATAACATATCCCCACAATCTACTTGTGTAAAAGCTTTTATAACTTTTAAAGTGCATATTTGCAAAAAACCTCCCAACCACTTTAAAATCTAGACCCAAGGCTAAAGCCATTTATTACACACGATCTCCATAGAAAATGTGGATGGAAAAATCATAATTCTAACATATGCAAGAAAAAAATGTCTGGAGACACGAAAGCATACAACTTATCAGATCTGCATTTAGTGTCTCATTTCAATGAGAGAGAGAGAGAGAGAGAGAGAGAGAGAGAGAGAGAGAGACTCCTCGTCCACCATGACTTGGAATTTGAAAATCTCAAACAGCTTAAGATATTGCTGAAATGAGAAGTGATTGAACTAACATCCAAGATATACATGTTAACAACTATAGAAAACAACAAACACAAACTTTGATGAAAGCTACACTGGCAGTTCCTATCATGAACAAAGCACTTTCAAACATGCTATAGCCCATACTAACCTAACGAGTCTTCAAAAATGGCATGGAAACATGAATGATTTATTATACCATAACAACAACAAAACTGTCGGTTGTAGGCTCTGGTCCAATGTGAACTCCTGTTAAAAGAGAGGAGTGCAATAAATCAAGGGCAGTTGTCAATTTGATCCAATAATATTATTAGATTGGAAGCGACAAACACCGATAAATGAACAAACCTGGGTAGTTGCATCTGAGGAAATGTTGTCTTTCCTGTTGAATACTGACCCAAAAGTATGACCATGGGTTTAGCATCAAAATCACTGGTGGTCTGCAAAATTACAAACGAAAAATCAATTCTCAAAGTTAGCTTTCAAACCTAGAGTAAACAATAAGCTAGGAAGAGCATAATCTCTCCAATTCCCAAACCACAACCTGTAGATTAAAAGATAAAGATACTGAACCAATCATATATACATATCTATCGTTTAATAAATTTTCATAAGATTTATTGTCGAATAAATGAAAAAAAAAAGCTTTTGAGTCTACTCACCATCAAGGGAAATCCAAAATCTTTAAAACGATATGTAACTTCCAATGGCTTTAGCTATTCAATGTACAACCTCTTCAGGCCATCAATAATTGATGTAACTGCATTGGGAGGAAGCTGAGCAAGGGAGGATGAGGAAGGGAACACATCAGGAAACAAATGAAAAGGAAGACATATAGCCTTAAAGAAAAGTATACCTTGTATCGACCAATAATATATTGCCAGACAGAAAAAAATTCAACGTAAAAGAAAACCTAATGTTTGGAGAGAATCTGAAAATATTAGGAATAAAAGAAACTCAATCATCAGAAGTATGGATCATTCATATTCCTACAAATTAATCAGCCTAAAGGCAACAACAATGAAGTAGCATCCATTAAGTGGTAAACTGGTCAATACTTAAAGGATATAGTATTTACTGGTGTTTGCACCAGAAAACAACCATCCTCATCAATACTAGATGGTAAAGTACGAGAGGTGCCTCTAGAATATGTTTAATCACATTCTGTTCAGACACAGTCCGTGTACATTGCAAGTCTATCACTAATTTCATACTTTACTTGAGCACACATTAACAAAAAAGGCAGTCATACACAACAGTGGAATGTAAATGCACTCCATTAATCAAACTCATGATAGTAAACAAATATTGTATCCATCATTAAAGTAGAAGTCCCAGACTTTTTACCAGAAAAATTAGTTGCTCATGCGTGTTCGAAGCCAGCCCTTCTTATGAAGTGGCTATGGAGATTTCCAAAGGAAAAGAAAAAGCCATGGTGCTCATATTTGGCTGCTAAGTACCTCTCCAATGGCAAAAATAGATTGACCTATCTAAAATATTCTGCATCTAGAAAGGTATTATTTGGTACAGAGAGACTTTCAGGAAGAACTTGGGCTAGACTTTGGTTGGGTAATGGTAAGTGGATTCGCTTCTGGGATGATGTTTGGCCATGCCACTCAAAGGTTCCAGGCTGTTAAACAGAATAAGTGTTACACACCCTTGTATTCTGATAAACCCTAGTTGTAATTTATAGTATATCTCACTTCGAGGGTGAGAAAGCCTCCAAGAAAGAGAGCAAGAAGACAAAGAATTTTCTGAATTTGTCTAATTGATTTTCAAACGATTCTCCGTCCCATTACATATCTGTCAGTACTCTCAACAGAATTCCACTACTCTACTGGGCCCCATGGGCCAACATGACCAGACTAAAAAGAAATAGAAGAATCCAAACATAATTGACCCACACATGACAACATGTCCATGATAACATGTCCATGATAACATGAATTAAAGATAGACATAATTTAAAGATAACTTCTGGGCCCCACCCAATGGATTGATTAATCACCGATCATCTTTAGCCTTTTTCCCCTTCACTTCATCTTCTCCATCTTCCTTTCTTTTCTTTGGTTTGCTCTTCGCTGATCGTGACATTGCCCTCCCCATCTAGAGCACCTTGCCCACAAGGTGTGGGTAGGTGTCCTTCAACTGTGCATAGCTCTCCCAGGTGGCTTCCTCCCCAGACTGCCCTTGCCAATGTACGAGTACCTCCACAAGGGCTTGGTTCTTTGCCTTAATCAGCCGCTGCGCCAAGATCTGCTCTAGTTCTGGCTTCAAAACTCCATCTTCGCCCACGGGTGGTAGTGCAGGTATGGTTGTGACTCTGGTTCCCAGTTTTTTCTTTAATTGCAAAACATGAAATGTGGGGTGTATGCGAGATGAGGGGGGAACGTCTAATCTGTATGCTACGGGACCGATCCTTTGTAAAATTTCAAAGGGACCAAAATACCTAGGGGATAGCTTGAGATTGCGTCCGTTGGAGACTGAAATTTGGTGGTAGGGCTATAATATGAGATACACCCACTCTCTAACTCTGAACTCTTGTTCCTTCCTTCTGAGATCTGCATACTTTTTCATGCGATCTTGAGCTCGGTGTAGGTTGTGATGCAGTATCTTGATCATGTGATCCCTATTCATCAGATTGTTCTCCACTGTGTTGAGCCTAGCAGTTCCCGGGGTGTAACTGAGCAACCTGGGTGGGGGGTATCCATAGAGGGCCTCAAATGAGGTAAGTTTTGTAGAGGCATGAGTGGTGGAGTTGTACCACCATTCGGCCAAAGGAACCCACAAAGACTAGTCCCTTGGCCTGTCCCCTGAGAAGCACCTCAAGTAATTGTCTAGTGCCTTGTTCACAGCCTCAGTTTGGCCATCAGATTGAGGGTGGTATGCAGTACTCGTGTGCATTTGTACCTCTTGGAGCTTGAAAAATTCTTGCTAGAAGCTGCTGGTGAAGGTAGGGTCTCTATCAGATACCATGGAAGTGGGTAGCCCATGTAGCTTAAAAATGTGTCGCAAGAACAGCTCTGCTATAGTCTTGGCAGTATAGGGGTGCTTAAGTGGGGTGAAATGACTGTACTTGGTGAGTCGATCCACCACAACCCAGATACTGTCATAGCCATGGGAGTTGGGGAGCCCATCAATGAAATCCATAGTCACATGAGTCCAGGGCTGCAAGGGAATGGGTAAGGGCTATAGCAGTCCACCAGGCAATGTGTTGTCCACCTTTATCCGTTGGCACAAGTCATAGTTCCTTATGAATTGCTTCACATCCCTTTTTATTCCTATCCAATAGAAGTCTCGCCTCACTCGATGAATGGTTTTGTCAGACCTTGAGTGTCCACCCCAAGGACTACTATGGAACAACTCTAGTAGCTTGGTTTTGAACCCTCCTTATTGTGGTATGCATAGACGATTCTTATACATCAGTAGTTCCTCCCTTAGAGTATAAACCGGGATTGGTTGGCTGTTTTGGGCTCAAGTTATCAAGTTCTGCAACTGCTCATCTTCCTTGTAGGCCTCCCTCAATTCTTCTAACCAATCCATGGTGGGAAAGGTGATGAGTGATAAGGAGCACTCCTCAACAATCCCCAGCCTTGACAAGGCATCTGCCACCTTGTTCTCGACCCCCTTTTTATATTCCACAATGAAATCATATCCTAATAGCTTAGTTATCCATTTTTGTTGAGTTGGCGTACCAACTTTTTGATCTAGCCAGTACCTTAAGCTTTGTTGGTTGGTTTTCACCACAAATCTCTATCCAACCAAGTAAGGCCGCCACTTAACCACTGCCTTTACTAGGGCATACAGCTCCTTTTCATACGTAGACATCAACAGGACCCTTCCCTTCAATGCTTGGCTAAAGAAAGCCAAGGGTCTCCCATTTTGCATTAAGACAGCCCCCACGACAGTCCCTGATGCAACACATTCTATTGTAAATGGAAGTGAAAAATCTGGTAAGGCAAGAACTGGGGGTTGGGTGATGGCTTTCTTAAGCTTCTGAAAAGCCTCTATTGCTGAATCTGTCCAGTAAAAGTTGTTTTTCTTGAGGATATTAGTGAGGGGTGCAGCTATGCCTCCATACCCTTTTATAAATCTTCGGTAGTAACCAGTCAGCCCCAAAAAATCCCGCAAGGCCTTGAGTGATGTGGGCTGGGGCCATTCCTCCATGATCTTCAACTTCTCTGGGTCCGCCTTCACACCTTGGGCTGAAATTAGGTGGCCCAGGTATGAAATCTCTTGGCACCCAAATCTACACTTTGACTGCTTGGTATAGAGCTGGTAGCCTGGTGCCTCCTCAAAATAGATAAGGTCAAGTTTAGATGGCCCGCATGTTCCTGTTCATCTTTGCTATACACCAAAATATCATAAAAAAAGATAAGTATAAATTTTCTAAGATAGGGGTGAAAAACCTCGTTCATAAGACTTTGAAATGTTAAAGGTGCCTTGGTTAACTTAAAGGGCATCACCAATAATTCATAGTGGCCTTCATGAGTTCTAAAATCCCTCTTAGGAACATCTTCTGACTTGACTTGGATTTGAGGATAACCCGATCTCAAGTCCAGTTTTGAGAACACGGTGGCTCCATTAAGCTCATCCAGCAGCTCTTCCACTACTGGTATGGGAAATTTATTCTTCACGGTAACACCATTTAGCCCTCTATAGTCCACACACAACCTCCAAGTGCCATCAGCCTTTCTTACTAACAAAACAGAGGATGGATATGGGCTTTGGCTGGGCTGGATAACCCCAGTTTGTAACAACTCCAGCACTATTTTTTCTATTTCTTCCTTCTGGAAATAGGGGTACCGGTAAGGTCTTATGGAGATGGGTGCAGTGTTTGGATTTAAGGTAATTGCATGGTCATGGGATCTAGGCGGGGGTAACCCTTTTGGTTCATCAAACACATCAACATACTCTTCTACTACTACCTGAATAGTTGCTGAAGTTATAGGTCTCTCCTTGGGCTTACTAAATTCTTCTTCCATTAAGTGTAGGACTACCCCCTTTTTTTTTCCATCTAATTACATCTATTCATGGAGTCTTCTTCAATCATTTGAGAGGCTACCAGCCCCCTCAATGAAACTGTTTTTCCGTGATACTCAAAGTTCATGGTCAGTTTATCAAAATTCTAGAGCATGGGGCTTAGCTCCCTCAACCATTGAACTCTCCACACCATATCACATCCAGCCAGTACAATCACATGGACATCCAGGAGAAAGCAAGAATTTTGAACTCATACTTTTACTCCCTCACATCTTCTCTCACTAGGCATCAACTCTCCACTTGCTACTCTTACTCTGACCTTCTTACTTCCATCCAGTGGGATTTGTGCCTTTTGAACCACCTCGGGGTCTAGAAAGTTATGGGTTGACCTTGTGTCTATTAGTATCGTGAACCATCTTCCCCCTATTTTTCCTTTGACCCTCATAGTTTTAGGGTTAAGAGACCCCGTTAACGCGTGCAAGGAAATCTCAGGTTTATCCTTAGGGCAGCTTCCTTATGGTAATTTTTCCTCTTTCTTTTGGTCTAAGAGGTCCTTCAACTGTTCCTTCACTGGCTCTACATCCTCTAACACCTCATCTAAAAGGTAAAGTTTAGGTTTGATGCATTTGTGCCCCGGCCCCCACTTGGAGTCACAATAGTAACACAATCCCTTCTCCCTCCTCTCTTTCATTTGGGCTTGGTTAATTTTTTGGACTAGAAGGTTGGTTTGGTTGGCTTTTGTTGGTATAGGGGTTTTTAAGATCCCTGGTTGAACTGAAAGGGGTGGAAAATTTCTGTTGTATTTTTTGGTCAGGTTAATATTTTCTTCTTGTAGCTTAGCTAGGCTATAAGCTGCCGTGAGGTTTTTAAGCTTGAATATCCTTACTGTTATCCTAATGTCATCTCTCAGCCCACTGAGAAAGCAACTCAGTTTATACCCATCGGATAGAACCCTTAATCTGTTGGATAGTTCCTCAAACCTCACCTTGTATTCCTCCACAGACCCATTCTGCCTTAGTCTAGCGAGTGACTCCATAGGATCATCATATGCATTAGGTCCAAACCTACTAAGTAGGGCTCTCACAAATGAGTCCCAGTCACCCAATTGGCCAGATTCCTCAAGGTTTTGGAACCAGACTAAAACCTTCCCTTCCATGTGAAAGGATGCTAGACTTAACTTGTGTTGGGGAAGTGTATTGTGAAAGTTAAAGAAATGGTTTACCTTGTAAAGCAATCCTGCAAGTTCTTCTCCTTGGAAAGTGGGAAACTCTAGGCGTATTGTCCTAGCCTAGACCTCCCCTCCCTGCTGGTTGTAGACTTCCCCTCGTCGAATCATTGCTGATGAAGACTCCCCATGTTGGTTATTTTTTTGCATCTCTGTGGCTAATACTGTAATCTGTTGCATGACAGCTTCCACTTGTCTTTTCAGGGCCAGCAACTCAGCTTGTGCATCTGAGGTCTTTTTTTGGGTATTAGTAACCTTTTTCAAGGCATTGTATCCATCCTGGAGTTGTGTTAACCTGGTGCGGTCATCCATTATCGCCTTGATAGTTGATATTCATAGAATCGATTCTTTGATACCAAGAATGTTAGATACCCTTGTATCCTGATAAACCCTAATTGTAATTTATAGTATATCTCACTTTGAGGGTGAGAAAGCCTCCAAGAAAGAGAGCAAGAAGACAGGAAATTTTCTGAATTTGTCTGATTGATTTTCAAATGATTCTCCGTCCCACTACTTATCTGTCAGTACTCTCAACGGAATTCCACTACTCTACTGGGCCCCATGGGCCAACATAACCAGACTAAAAAGAAATAGAAAAGTCTAAACATAAATGACCCACGCATAACATGTCCATGATAACATGAATTAAAAATAGACATAAATTAAAGATAACTTTTGGGCCCTGCCCAATGGATTGATTAATCACTGATTGTCTTTAGCCTTTTTCCCCTTCACTTCATCTTCTCCATCTTCCTTTCCCTTCTCTGGTTTGCTCTTCACTGATTGTGACAATAAGTAGGCGGCTTTCATGAAGTATATGGTTTTGAAGCCAGAGCAATGGAGGATCATGACTTTAATCTCTAATCGTTTTCAAATACTCGATTGACACTAATCTTGACACGCACTTGACTCGCTGACAAAAGTGTGTATATATGTATGTGTGTGTGTGATATACATAGAGAGAGAGAGAGAGAGAGAGAGAGAGAGAGAGAGAGAGAGAGAGAGAGAGAGAGAGAGCACTAATAAAGCTAAACCAATTCGATAAAAAAGTCATCAATTGAGAAATTGAGCTTCACAATTGAACAGAATACATTAAAAAAAATGTACCCAGAGTCTGGTTTTTGACACATTAATAAAAGATTTACCAAAAAAGCATGAATATGTCAATCAAGAATGAGAGAGAATTTCTATTGATGGCAGATGAAAGGCAGATCATACTTTCTTTGCTGGTTTTGAACCAAACCATTGAGTTGATGGAGGAGGTTGAGGCTGAACACTTCCTACATAACACGGTAAACTACCATAATAGAAGACCAATTATACTAATCACTCATAACAGTGAGAGATTAGGAGCGTTACATACCATTTTCGAAGGGGTGGCCATTTATCATCAAAGCCTTGGTCTTCTGACAATAGAGAAACAAGGAAAAGAATGAATGGAATTCATAGTTTCATCTATGAAGTTCGAATGACGAAAATGAAGACTACTTACAGCTACTAAACCATCCAAACCTTCCATCAATGGAGGTTTAATGTTCTCAATGTCAGCTGAAATAATCGGAAGGAAATGCATCAACTTAATTTGAACAACTAGAATACAAGATAAAACTATGTTTATATAGCATTTGAAGCATAGTTTGCAAGCAGGGCACATAAGGAACAACCCTAGGACCAAGCTTAGAGACTTAAGTCCTTGATGCTTTTGCAGCAACATGTTATTGACACATGACAGTTAAATTCTTAAAGCTATAATTAAAAAATGCTGGACAGGGATGTCTTTCAAATGCCTCCCAATTTTCTTTTAGCTCATCTAAACCTGCCATCTATGTCTGGCTGTGATGTATAAGATCAATTTCTTCAAACTTTTAATGACAACCATTTCTCCTATCCCATGTTAAAAGGAGGGTTTAAAATGTTGTTATCTTGAAATCTCTATGCATGAGCAATCTAAACTTCACCTCATCTTTTCATATCTAAGTTAACTTTGACCAATTATGAAGGGAGTGATGCAGAATTGTCAAGTTTGCTTGAATGCCTCAATCGTGAGGATTTCTTGTCATTATAAAGGCACCAAAGTGCAATATACACAGCTAGAATTAAGCCTCAATTACAAGAATTAAAAGCTATCTACGTATGGAAACTAGCACCTGTACAAATTCTAAGTAAAGAAATATATACAAGTGGCTAAAGATAAATAAGGAAATACAGAGCATATCACGCTAACATCCCCCCTCAAATTGATGCTAGGCGGTCAAGAAGCATCAATTTGCTGACAAGAAACTGATGACGTTGTCGTGTCATGGCCTTTGTAAACACATTGGCGATCTGGAGGTCAATAGAAACATGAGGAAGTATAATGATACGAGAGTCCAAGATTTCCCGAATGAAATGACAATCCACCTCAATATGTTTGGTACGTTTATGAAACACAGGATTGGCAGCAATCTAAATTGCACTGGTGTTGTTAGCATGGAAAGGTGTAGGAGAGGACTTAACACAACCAATTTCAGCAAGAAGACCCCGAAGCCAGAGAATCTCAGAACAAGCAGCGGACATAGCACGATATTCAGATTCAGTAGAAGATTTGGAGACACGATCCTGTTTCTTACTTTTCCAAGAGATCAAGGAGTCACCAAGAAACATGCACCAACCAGTAACAAATTGGCGCGTATCAGGACAACCTGCCCAATCAGCATCACTGTAAGCCTCAAGACAAAGAGGAGTGCCAGTAGGGAAGAACAAGCCATGACTAGGGGAACCTCGGAGATATCGAATGATACGACGAACAGCAGCCAAGTGGAGATGATGTGGAGCCTGCATAAACTGACTCACCTGCTAGACAACAAAGGAAATATCAGGGCGAGTAATAGTCAAATAGTTCAGACTCCTCACTAACTGGCGATACATAGTGGGGTCGGAGAGGAGATCGCCCTCTTCCCGACGATACTTCGTATTTACTTCCAGAGGAGTATCCACAAAAGAAGTATCCTAAAGACCAGCCAAAGTAATTAGATCCTGAGTGTATTTATGCTGATTCAAAAAAATTCCAGAAGGATCAGTATGGACTTCCAACCCCAAGAAGTAAGTAAGAGGACCAAGATCCTTCATATGAAAGGAGGCTTGGAGATGGTGCTGCAATTGGGTGATCAGAGCATAGTCCATCCCAGTAATAACAATATCATCAACATAAACCAGAAGAAGAACAATGGCAAGAGATGTCTTGCAGAAAAATAAAGAAGAATCATAGGCACTCTGCTTAAAAGAAAATTGAAGCAAGGTGGAGCGAAATTTATCAAACCACGCTCGGGGAGCCTGTTTCAGCCCATACAACGATCTTTTCAATTTACAGACATTCGATGAGGAAGAGGAGGACAAACCAGCAGGAAGGGTCATGTAGATTTCTTCTTTGAGATCACCATGAAGAAAGACATTTTTGACATCCATTTGATGAAGAGGCCAGCCTTGGGAGGTAGCAACCGAGAGAATAGTTTGAACCGTAGTCATCTTGGAAACCAGAGCAAAAGTCTCCTCATAGTCCACCCCATATTCTTGCTGATTACCAAGTGCAACTAACCAGGCCTTATACCAATCCAGCGTCCCATTAGAGCACAGCTTGATGGAATAGACCCATTTGCAACCAATAGCTTTCACCTAAGCAGGACAAGGGACAACATCCCATGTATGATTATCCTGAAGTTCCTCGACCATTGCCGCACGCCAACATTCATGTTTAGCAGCTTCAGAGTAACTTGACGGGATGGGAATGGAAGATAGAGTAGCATGAAGAGGGGTATGAGAGAAACCATACCGGTCTGGTGGACGAAATACTCTGGTTGAACGGCGAGGAACTGTGGAAGTAGGCAGATCACCCGTAGAGGATGCAAGCTGCACAGGCTTAGATGGCGGACTGGCCTCAGGAAGGGGCAAAGGAGGGCGTCATCTTTCATATACAAGTCCAGATTTGAAACGGTCAGGAAAAAAAATCGGGTCATCAAAATTAGGCAGAGCATGCATCTCAGGTAAAGACTCAACAGAAGAAGGAAAGAAGGACTGATTTTCAAAGAACACAACATGACGAGAAATACGAAATCTGTTAGAGCATGGATCAAAGCAAACATAGCCTTTGTGAGANTGCACTGGTGTTGTTAGCATGGAAAGGTGTAGGAGAGGACTTAACACAACCAATTTCAGCAAGAAGACCCCGAAGCCAGAGAATCTCAGAACAAGCAGCGGACATAGCACGATATTCAGATTCAGTAGAAGATTTGGAGACACGATCCTGTTTCTTACTTTTCCAAGAGATCAAGGAGTCACCAAGAAACATGCACCAACCAGTAACAAATTGGCGCGTATCAGGACAACCTGCCCAATCAGCATCACTGTAAGCCTCAAGACAAAGAGGAGTGCCAGTAGGGAAGAACAAGCCATGACTAGGGGAACCTCGGAGATATCGAATGATACGACGAACAGCAGCCAAGTGGAGATGATGTGGAGCCTGCATAAACTGACTCACCTGCTAGACAACAAAGGAAATATCAGGGCGAGTAATAGTCAAATAGTTCAGACTCCTCACTAACTGGCGATACATAGTGGAGTCGGAGAGGAGATCACCCTCTTCCCGACGATACTTCGTATTTACTTCCAGAGGAGTATCCACAAAAGAAGTATCCTAAAGACCAGCCAAAGTAATTAGATCCTGAGTGTATTTATGCTGATTCAAAAAAATTCCAGAAGGATCAGTATGGACTTCCAACCCCAAGAAGTAAGTAAGAGGACCAAGATCCTTCATATGAAAGGAGGCTTGGAGATGATGCTGCAATTGGGTGATCAGAGCAGAGTCCGTTCCAGTAATAACAATATCATCAACATAAACCAGAAGAAGAACAATGGCAAGAGATGTCTTGCAGAAAAATAAAGAAGAATCATAGGCACTCTGCTTAAAAGAAAATTGAAGTAAGGTGGAGCGAAATTTATCAAACCACGCTCGGGGAGCCTGTTTCAGCCCATACAACGATCTTTTCAATTTACAGACATTCGATGAGGAAGAGGAGGACAAACCAGTAGGAAGGGTCATGTAGATTTCTTCTTTGAGATCACCATGAAGAAAGACATTTTTGACATCCATTTGATGAAGAGGCCAGCCTTGGGAGGCAGCAACCGAGAAAATAGTTCGAACCGTAGTCATCTTGGAAACCGGAGCAAAAGTCTCCTCATAGTCCACCCCATATTCTTGTTGATTACCAAGTGCAACCAACTAGGCCTTATACCAATCCAGCGTCCCATCAGAGCGCAGCTTGATGGAATAGACCCATTTGCAACCAATAGCTTTCACCTAAGCAGGGCAAGGGACAACATCCCATGTATGATTATCCTGAAGTTCCTCGACCATTGCCGCACGCCAACATTCATGTTTAGCAGCCTCAGAGTAACTTGACGGGATGGGAATGGAAGATAGAGTAGCATGAAGAGAGGTATGAGAGAAACCATACCGGTCTGGTGGACGAGATACTCTGGTTGAACGGCGAGGAACTGTGGTAGTAGGCAGATCACCCGTAGAGGATGCAAGCTGCACAGGCTCAGATGGCGGACTGGCCTCAGGAAGGGGCAAAATTAGGCAGAGCATGCATCTCAGGTAAAGACTCAACAGAAGAAGGAAAGAAGGACTGATTTTCAAAGAACACAATATGACGAGAAATACGAAATCTGTTAGAGCATGGATCAAAGCAAATATAGCCTTTGTGAGAAGCACTATAACCCATAAAAGTGCACCTAACAGATTGAGCAGATAACTTATGGCGTTCATGGGAAGGCAAATGAATAAAGCAGACACAACCAAAAGTATGCATATCAAGGTAGGTAAGATGCCGAAGATAAAGATGAAAGTAAGGACTTTTAAAATTTAAGACATTGGATGGCAATCTATTAATTAAATAAATTGCCGTAGATAAGGCTTTGACCCAGAATTGAGGGGGAACAGAGGATTGAAGTAGTAACGTACGAACAACATCCAACAAATGTCTATTTTTCCGTTCAGCAACACCATTTTGTTGAGGTGTATATGGACAAGAACGCTGAGAAACAATGCCTTTTTGATTAAGAAAATTATGAAACTCACGAGACATGTATTCACCACCTGAATCAGACCCTAGAATTTTAATACCAGAAGAAAATTGGGTTTCAACATAAGCAGTGAATTGTTGAAAGACAGAGAAGACCTCAGATTTTGAGCGAAGAAAATAAATCCAAGTATACTTTGTATAATCATCAATGAACGTAGTAAAATATTTATAATTTGCGTGGGAGATAACAGGAGAAATGCCCTACACATCACTATGAATCAAATCAAAACAATGTTCAGCAGGAGTTCTATGAGAAGGAAAAGCAAGATACTTACTTTTGCCTAATTTACATGTGGAACAATCAAAAGAGAGAGAAGAAAATTGATTTTTATTGCCCAACAAACCAGAGTTTATGACAGAGTTTATGACATGAGATAAAATAACCGAATTAGGATAACCTAACCGTTTGTGCCACACTTCATATTTATTGTTCACAGTGTTACAAGCAAATGAAAGGACTGCAGGAATGGAAAAATGTAAAGGAAATAAACGTCCAACTTTAGGCCCCCTAGTGAGTATCTTGCCCGACACCTGATCCTGCACAAGACAACCACCACGAAAAAAACGAACATCACAGTTGTTATCAACCAATTGACCCACTGAAATAAGACTAGTAGAAAGCTGAGGAGATACAAAAACATCTTTAACAGTGGAATCCATATCCCCAATAGCATGAATAGGTAACTGACTACCGTTAGCAATCTGAATGTGTGCTGATCCAGTATAAGGCCGAACATTGCTAAGTGTATTAGAAGAACTAGTCATGTGATTAGATGCACCCGAATCAACAAGCCATGAGGGAGAAAGGGAACCATTACCTTGCAGCCCTAAGGCTGAAAAAGCGGAAAGAATCATCTGCTGAACCTTCTCAGTAGTAAGAGTAGATGAGTCATCAACAGTAGTATAAGAAGCAGAACCCACACTAGCCTGATAGGCATTGGCCTGACGATTTTAGGGACGAGTAGGACAATCTTTGATAATATGCCCAGGCTTCTTACAGTAGTTGCAAGATTTCCGCGCACAATTATTAGCAATATGTCCGTATGTTTTGCAACTGAAACATTGAACTGTCCGCATGTCGCAACCCTTGCCTTTTCCGTGAGCAGCATAAGCCACTGCAGTGGGTAACATTTTGTCGTGTTGATAAGTAGCCTGAGTGGCAAGACGTTGCTCCTCACAAAGTAAATCCCCAAAACAAACATCCAAAGATGGCACAGGAGCATGATTAATCAAATTTGAGCGAGTGACCTCAAATTAAGGGTGTAACTTCATTAAAAATTGATCGCGCTTGCTTTGCTCATGAACTTCCTGCACAACAGAGAAAGACTCTTCTGGTACCTTGGCATAAATTATGTCAGTAAATTCTCCCCAGAGATTATTAAATTTAGAAAAATAATCATGAATGGAGAGATTGCCCTGAGTGTAACTAGCAATTTCATACTCTAACTGAGACCGTCGAGCCGTATGGTCCTGATTATACACCTTTTTTAAATATTCCCACATAGATTTAGCAGTCTTATAAGGCCTCAGATTAAGAACAATAAGAGGATCAATCGATACTAAAATCCACGTCATTACTCTAGCATCTTTGATCTGCCACTAAGCTAATTTAGGAAGCTCAGTAGGAGCCGGATTACTCCCATCAATATGACCTCATAACTCCTTTCTCGTAACAAATAAACGGAATTGAAATTCCCATGCAAAATAATTTTTACCTGTAAATTTCACGGTAAAAGACTCGGAAGACATGAGACCCGTAAGTAAAAAAAATAAGTAGACGCCAAACAAAATAATACCTGACTAACGAAATCTGCCGATAATCCAAAAGAAATAAAGAAGCTGCCGACACCCAAAATGCACAAGTAGCTGCTGCCGAGACCAAAAAAAATTATAGGAATCTGCTGCTGACACCAACCCACAACCAGACTGAAACAACTGGTTCCAAAAATAATCAAAGTGCCGAAATCCATAATACACTCCTCCAAGAACAGAAAGTGTTAAAATCTCTAGAATCAATTGGTCCAAGAACAGACCACTCGTATGAAGCCAGAAACCACGGGTCTGAGAACAAACCACTCGAATGAACCCAGAAAATACTGGGCTGAAAACAGACCAAGCCGATTATCACAGAAAACACTAGTCTGAAACAGACAGTGCCGATGACCCCAGAAAACACTAGTATGAAAATAGACAGTGCCGATGAACCCAAAAATCACTAGTCTGAAGACAGACAGTGCCGATGACCCCAAAAACCACTAGTCTGAAAACAAACAAATGCTGACACAAGCAACGTCTACTAGCCCAGGAAGAACTGATGCCGAAAATTTGCCTAGAAAAAAAAAAACTAGGGCTCTAGTACCATGTCAAGTTTGCTTGAATGCCTCAATCGTGAGGATTTCTTGTCATTATAAAGGCACGAAAGTGCAATATACACGGCTAGAATTAAGCCTCAATTACAAGAATTAAAAGTTGTCTACGTTTGGAAACTAATACCCTGTATAGATTCTAAGTAAAGAAATATATACAAGTGACTAAAAATAAATAAGGAAATACAGAGTATATCACACTAACAAGAATAACACATTCTAATCAGACGGTGGCCTGCATCAACTAAAGTTTAATGGTCATGTCATGGAGAATAACACCAAATGTTGTGTATCGTGATACATCATATCAGTTATAATGCAGGAAAAGACAGGTATAGCCAAATTCAGATAGAAATGGTAAGGATCCACAGTGATAACAAAAGTTTACCATTCTTTCATATCTAAACGGAATCCAGAACTTCTCACCATCCTGTGAAATAAACCTGCCTCTAGCAAGTGGTTTGGTTATGTCTAGCATTACCTTCACACGTAAAAATTTGCCCCAGCAGGTTTCACTACCATCCGTATCCACCATAAGTACCTTCCCCAGGGAGCTTCCCAGCTTCTACCCCATACTCGCAATCATTCCAGCGAATGGCATATCATGACACTGAATCCAAAAGGGTTCAAAACAGAATTGCATTTCCTTAATAGACTTGGCACCTTCACAGTCCTGAATACACAGCAGGCTCTTGTCAAAGGACCATGGACGACCATTCAACACTCTTATCTTATCCGACCTCGATTGAAACTCCACCAAGAACTTATTTCTTCCAACCTCTTTAAAAGCAGTTTTCTCCTCTGCATTCCATATTTTAGGCAGCGTACTCATGAGGGCTCCTCTGTTAGTCTCCTTATCAGAGATCAAACATATCATTATGCAGCGCTTGCTTTTTGAAGCTGATAACAATATTTCTTCAGTGCTAACCTCAATCTCTTGTTTTTTCTCATCTGTTNTAGCCAAATTCAGATAGAAATGGTAAAAATAGCAACCAACAAGGCAAACAAGAAAGAAACAGAACAAAAAAAATATAATGCTTGGAAGTCTAATGTAAGATATTAGGAAAATCACACTTCATCCTCCAAACTACCACTACTTTTTCAACATGCCCACCAAGCTACCAAAGTTGTAACTGGACTCCCCAACTTAAAATATAATTTACAACCGAAGATCTAAACACTAAAATAGACGAAAAATAAATAGATGACGTAACAGGACTTTACACTAATTTCAAGCCCTCGTAGAGAGATGACAAAACACCATCCTCCATCTCCACAGACCTGAGTCCGAGAGAAAGTCTCAAAGAATTCCATAAGGAACCTTGAGAGAAAACCTTACTCTCACCAGGTGAAAGAAGGACCGGATGACCGTAACAGGACTTTACACTTAGATCCTAAAGAAGTGGACAAATTGTAAAAGAAGTGGTAATTTGGAGGTAAAATAACAACTTTAGTAGTTTGGTGGTTGCAAAAGTAGTAGTTGAGGGAGTAGAGTATAATGTTCCCTAAGATAAATTATAATATGGTTTATGCTACATAGGTCATCAGGTCCAAATGCACGAATTCTTCATCAACTAACATACACGCCAGGGATATTAAACCCAATTTAAATAAGAGATGATAACGGATTTGTTAGAGTAGTTGGGGAAAAGCCTTGTCCATATGCTCTTAAGCATTTTGCTCACTGTCAAACGTACGAGAGAGTAAAGCTAGTACAAAACATATTATTCTAATTGCCTGCTTTTTTTTATGATATCTGGGGTCAATTCATATCCTGCTTGTGCAAAGGAAACCAGCTGTACATTACGCCAATTAGATATAAGTAAAGGCTTATTATGAAAGACGGAAGAAAATGTACAATATACAACCTGCATTGCAGTGATGAACTCAGTAAAAGCTAAAAATCCTTGTCGTTTTGAATCTGCAAGCGCCCAAATCTTTGTAAACAAAGAATAAAAAAATGTGAGTTTTGAACTCTTGGGAATATTCTATGCAAATTCCATAATTAAATCAGTCGGGGGAGTAACAGAACAGATCATGTAAAAAATTAAAAGAATAAATAAATTTCTTATTAAAAAAATTAAAAAAAGACAAACAAGCAAAATAAAATTCCTATCAACTAAAACAAAGAGTACTGAAATAACGTTTGTATGGTAAAAATGTTTCATTTCATTTTATCATTACAACTTTATCAAATTTTCATACAAACTATAATATACAGGTTAACTTTTTCAAATATTAAAATAATAGTAAAAAATAATATTTTGATAATATTTTATTCAACTTTCATCTCAACTCATCTCATCTTAACTCACTATTCAAATGACACCTATAGGCCAGTTTGGATCTCAAACCCATTTCAATTCATCTCATTTAATTATTATAATTTTTCTAAATTTCAACATAAAATATAATAAACAATTTAATTTTTTCAAATCCTTAAATAATAATATTAAAAATAATATTCTAATAATACTTTATTCAATTTTTAACTTTTATCTCAACTCACTCAACCTTAACTAACAGTAACGCCAAGTAGCCGGCCAGCACATTCCATTCAAATATGTGTGCACGGAAGAGTCCTTTTTAAGGCTATCGATCGGCATGGTCGCGAGGGCTAATCCAATTGATGTGTATAGTTATTGGGGGGCAAAGTGGTCGTACTGCAAAAGATTTGGACAATGATACTCTTACATTTTTTTTGATTGCTTTGTTATCTAGTTTTTTTTTTTATTCAAATGTTTGAATTTAGATTAAAAACCTCAACATTCTTAAATATTAAGAGAAAGTTTGGATATAATTTTAGTGCCATGCCCATCTAATCAGGGGTGTTTTCGATAATATTAAGAGAAAGTTTGGACAGTTAGTTAAGATGAATTGATATAAAAATTGAACGTTAAATAAAATATTATTATTATTTTATGATTTTAAAAAAATTAAATTATTTATTATATTTTATATAGAAATTTAAAAACTTTATAATAATTAGATGATATGAGTTGGGATAAGTTGGAAGACTTTTTTATCCAAACTGGGCCTAACTCTAATAGAAAAACAAATAAATAGCAATGAGGATTGAGGAGTTTTATGAAGATCTGAATCTTGAGCCCTAGCTTTTATGGGTTTTTGTTGTTGTCAAGTACTAATATATATCTACGTGCCAATGGTTAATTATTTTGCAGCCAGCTTGACATTGTTGAGACAAATACGTTAGTTGGTGCAATAGATATCATTAAACCCTCTTAAAGAGGATGTTCGGGGAGTCGGGAATTGAGTTTCCATACCTTTGATCTTTTTTTATTTTTATTTTTTTTTTAAAAATGCATTCGACAAAGCAACCCAAATCACAAAAGAACAAAGATTCTGCATCTTAGAATTAATTAATTGTCAAAGGTTCTTTAACATTCAGAGGAAGTAACAAGAAAAAGAAAACACACAAGTTGTACTAGATTAACTAGTTTTTAAGGGTATAATCCTGATCAGTCAATACGCTGAGAAACATGGCAGCACCAGCACCAACGAACATGAGTCCCTGTTCACTTTGTAGAGGAGCAGGTGAATAGCAGAAGCAAAGCCATGTAAATCACTCGCTTCCACTTGAAAACAGACAGCAACATATCTGCAGATTGTGATGACCAGTAATGAAGAAAAATCTGCAAATTAGTCTCAAAGAAATTTATAAGAACATGAAACTATATATATCATGAACTGCATTATGTTCTAATATTCATTGTCAAGAAAACAGTTAATGGCATGCATCAAGATTCTACAAAAGCATCAAAATTCCTTGAATGATGAGATTTGCATGAAATTAAGGACAAAACTTCTTTGGCAATTTATACCTTTGATCTAGGGGAAGATCGTTCATGTCTTTCAGTATTTGAATGATAACTCGGTTGTTGTTGTTGTACACCTGGGAAATGTGAGGTTTCGGTCTGTTTTTCCTCTTTTAATCTGTTGAATATGACAGTGAATCCTTCTCCTGATTTAGGGTCTGCTTCATTCCAAGCTCCAAACTTGGGTATCGATGATGCACCTCTTCGATGCTATTCACCCCCACAAAATTTACAAAATCAATCATTGTATAACCAATTTAGATTTTAACAAGAGAGATAGATAAACGAAGTAGCTACATTTTACGTTTATGTAAAGGAAATACTTTAGTCACAAATAGACTACACAAAAATAATATTCACACAAATTGATGTGGCATGATGTAGTTCGTCAAATTGTAAATTAAGTTATTTTTATTGTAAAGTAGATTGAATGAATTAGATAAAACCACGTCAGTTTGTAGGATTATTTTTGTATAATCTCTTTGTGAGATAATATTTCTTACGGTGCCGACATAAAGAGCATATCTTAGTCCTTACCATTTGTTTTGAAAGCTTAATCTTCTACAAAATGATGTTAAATTTAATTCATTACTCAAATATTCTAATGAAATATAATAAATTTATGATTATTTTATAATTTAGTTTCAAATTGAGGATAGTTAAATAAAATTGAAATTATTTTTAATGAAATTACAAAATAATTTAGATTTGTAAAGGAGTTGTAGATGTAAAGTTACCTGCAGATCATTTACAATTTCAACAGAGGAATAACTTCCGAGTGATCTTTGTCTGCCATGACCGGCGACAGTCGAGGAGTAGCTGTCAACCCCATCAGCTGCCGGAGTCTTCTTGTTGTCAGACCTCTTCCGTCGGGGACTAGGCTGCTGCATGAGTGAATAATCAGATTTGCTTCTATATAAGCTGCTGCCAGATTCAAATTCAATGATCCTAGGGTTCCCATTTTTTTGTAAATCAGAAGGGTTCCTACGATGAGAACGATGGCTTGTATGCCCCTGATCAATGTGTTGTTTTTCCTCCGGAGAGACTGACTTGGTTCTGGAATCGACATGGAGATGATTAGGAGCCTGGACTGCACGGTAATCAGCAGTCATTTCCAAGCCCCCTCTACCCATGTACATAAATGCCTCAGGATTGTCCTCCGGATCATTTGGGTTTATCATCATCCCACCTTTCTCTTTTCTTGCTTTCTCGAAGTAGGCGGTGTAAGGGATATTGTCATTTTCCCAGTTGCCAAACTCCGGTACGTGTGAGTGCTGCTGCAGACATGCAAGTTTTAATTCTTTTTAAGGATGTTTCTTAACAAGATAATTTAGTTCTGCACTATCACAGATTCACAAGAATGAAAATATAACAGAAGGAAATATTCCAACTAGAAGATCATTACTTGAGCCGAAAATCTGCAACAAAATTTCATGTTAATGATAAGAAGATCAAGAACATCATGCACAACAGCACAAACACTGATACGAAGAAGATTGCGAGAGCACTCACAGCCATTGATCAGGGAAGTTGATCTAAGAAGTTTCTGAGTTTTAGGGCAAGAATCCTTGACGAATATGAAGAACAGGGATACAACGGCTCTCTTTGGAACCGTACGTTTAGAAGTTGTGTTGACCGATGGACATGGATATCACATAAGATCAGGCTTCTTTTGGTTCAAGAATTAATAGACGATGACAGCAATGTTTCCAAAACCAAATATAAATTGAAAAGCTATCTCAAACCCAACAGTCAACACTAAACTTTGTTTTTGTGTCTTAAAATCGACGTCCCAAAATTCTCCATTGATGGATGAACAAGGCATTTTGTCGTTTTCTCGTCTCTGATCAGTAACATAATTCTATTTCTTGTCAGTATCCCCCGACTAAAATATTTCTTCTAAAAGGAAGAATACGCGTGAACTCTTGGACGGCAAGAAGAGTGCAAGGATCAAACAAATTCAAGCACGGCACCTAGCCTTGCTTGACAGTTGATATCCGGGGACGCATGCTTCTGAATTTCCCCTCTTAACTCCAACTCGTTGGGAATAATTAATCCCTTTCCAAATCCTCCTTCCCAATCCACCCGTGCCCACAAACTGGCTGAAAATAAAGACAAGAAAGTTCCCAATTCCAATATCGTTTGTTTTATATAATTAAACTTCCTATAATTGTTTGTTTCCTAATGATCCTTTGCATTGCTCCTGGTCACTCTAGTTCTTGCATGCGTGCGATCCATTAGTCTCGTAGTTTGTTTTCGTAACTTTTTTCAACTCATCTAATTATTATAATTTTTTTAGTTCCCACACATAATAAAATAAATAATTTAATTTTTACAAATCTTAAAATAAAAATAATATTAAAAAATATATATTCTAACAATATTTTATTCAATTTTTAATTTTAATTTCAATTCAATTTATTACAAAAACAAACGAGGCCAACGTGCTAGCAAAGTAAATAAGTCGAGCCACTTTCTCTCCATTTAATTGCCAATCGAGGCTAAATATTAATATAAGAGTAATATTACCTACCAACCCTTGAACTATTATATATTTCCTTATTGATCGATCAATGATGTGATATTTAATCATTAGAGACTGTTTGTTACCTTTTACATGTGGGCTAATAATTTAATGTTACATTAATATATATGTCGAGATTATGATTACAAAACTGATGATAAATAGAATTTCTCATATTAATTAATATGTCTAGACCGAAATTAATGCATTATAAATCAACGTAGGCAGTTTTAGCATTATAAATTTGTTCATGTGATGATCTTACAGCTGACACCATGACGTTATGAGTCAGTTGGCAAATTTGGGCTTGCTTAAGTACTTCTCCAAATAAATGTTATGAAAAATTTGGTTGTAAGTGATTCTGCATATTAATACGTGCATGTATCTAACGTGATTGGTCAGAAGGTCAGATTTTAATGAAAATGATACTAATTTAAATTCTGAATATGAAGGCAGTAATAATATTGATACGTAGATCAATACACGAATTTGTTTGTATGTAGCAAAGCTCTAAATGTTATTGTTTAAACTTTAAAACAGTTTTAAAATCTAAAAATATTAGAGGTCAGCTGGATCAATCAATTTTAATTTGTTGATTTTACTTTATTTACTCACAATAGCCCATTTGGCATTTTTTTTAACCCATAATTTGCATGTAATTGTATTTATCACGAGGAACATTAATCTTTTCCTCTTTTATTTTCTTTAATTTTTTTTCCAAGGCAGTCAAATTAAAGTCTTACGGATTGTGGAATTAATGTGATCAAAAGCAAGTATGAAAGTTTGCCATATTTGTCGAGTGGCAATCTTTTCGGTTGTGGTACTGTTGAATTAGCATTATTTCCTAAAGGAAAATGTTAGTTTGCTCCCTGAATTTGCTCCTGAGTTTGAACGCTAGTTTATCTTAATTTTTCTTTGTTTTTTTAAATGTTTAAAAAAGTTACAACTAGTGAATTTGTGTATTTTTTTAAAAACAATTGTTTACAAAATATTATTTGAAAAAAGTGATATTGCATTAGCGGATACGCCAAGCGGTAAGAGCCAGGTGGCACAATAGAAGCGTCCTTTCTAAAAACCACTGTATTTTTTCAATGCTATTATAAAATAGAACTAGCATAGCCTGCATGTGCAAGGCACGTGCCTAGCACTATATGCCTAATTCTTCGTAGTTGTGTCATCTATAGAAAGTGGATTTAAGTATGGGTATTAAAATTAGAGGAAATCTGAAATAGATAATGGATTTATGTTGACATCAAAGAAGAAACAGAAGTAAAAAGAAACAAAATGGAGAGATAAACCAACAGCTAACTGCCTCCACATAAGCATCCCACATTTCATTCTTTTGATCAACGAGAAACCAAAAAAATAAAGAAAGTAAAAATGGTTCCTAAAATTCACGCCCATCATAGATCACAAAAACAAAATTGAAGAAGAGATGGAAAGGAGGTAACAAATAAAAAAAAGGAGCCAAAGAAAGATTGTACGACGTAACTATTTATAATATGATTGTAATTATAATACGCACCAAATGTATGTATATATATATATAAGTAAATACAATATCCATACAAACACAATATATCATTTACTTATAATTAATAGAAATATATATATATATATATATATATATTTAACTTTTAATTAGCTAGCAAGTTTATTTCAAAGTACAAGCAGGAAGATTCTGTCTGCCCAAAATAGTAGGATTAACATTAGTATATTGAGATTAGGGGTGTGCATTCGGACCAGATTTTTTTCTCAGTCCGGTCCGGCAATCTGGATCCGGGTGAACCCGGGCGGTTGTTATAAACCCGGATCCGGTTATAGATCTGGTTTTATAACCCGGTAATCCGTAACCGGGTTATATACTCGCTTGTTTTTATTGTTTTGCTGAAAACGACACTGTTTCCTTCTTTATTTGTTTTCCTCTTAGTTCTCTCGAATGAATCGCAGAACCTCTCTCACTCTTCAGTCTTCTCTCAAAGCCGTCTCTCAACCCTAGCCCGTGGTGATTTCGATTGCGATTGTGAATCTCTGTCTCTGTCTCGAAGCCTACGGTATGTTAATCTCTCTCTCTCTCTTGGTTTGGTTGGATTTTTTTTTTTTTTTGGGTTTGTATTGGATTTTCGCTTAGGTCTGTTTGGGTTTATGTTTGATTTTCTGGGTTTAGTATTTTGTGAAGCTGATGTTTATATTATGCTTTATATCTCTTCCATTTTTCATACTTTTGGTCTCTCTGTCTCTGTCTCTCTCTCGGTTTAGTTAGATTTTTTTTCCTGGGTTTGTATTTGATTTCCCTTCTGTTTGGGTTTGTGTTTGATTTTCTAGATTTAGTATTTTGTGAAGCTGATGGTTCGATTATAGAATGGAAAAAAGGAAAAAAGAAGAAGAAGAGGATTTTGACAGTGGGTTAATATGTCCAATATTAAAGGAGACTTTAGCTAAAATGTTCATGTTACTGGAAATTAACATTCTTGAAAATTAACAAGCACGATCTGCAGGTGCAAGGCACTTGCTTTGTGCTATATGCCTAGTTCTTTTGTAGTTGTGTCCTCCATGGAAAGTGGATTTAAGTATATGAGTCTTTAAAAGAGGAAATAGAGAGTTGGTTTATGTTGACATAAAACAAACAGGCCGCCTTCACATAATTAAGCGCATCCCTCATTTCATTCTTTTGAACGAGAAACCAAAAAATGAAAGAAAAAAGAAAGTAAAATGGTTTCTAAAATTAACGCCCATCATAGACATAAAACAAAAATTAAAAAGAGATGAAAAGAAGATAACAATAATAAAAAAAAAAATATCCAAAACAAAAATTATAATCTGGTTATGTATATGTAGATAGGGTGATAAACTCTGCACCAAATGTGTATTTATATATATATATAAAAGTACATACAATGTCATTGTTTTGGTGCTGATGAATTCAAACAGCTTTTCCAAGAGTAAATACAGTGTCCATAAAATCACAATCACTTTATAGCTTACAATAGAAATATGGATATTTAACTTTTAATTAGCTAGCTAGCAATTAAGCTTATTTCAAAGTACAAGCAGGAGGATTTTGTCTGCCTGAAATGGTGGGATTAACATTAGTACATTGGGATGTTGCAGGACCATCGCTTCCCTGGTATGCAAGGTCTATGTCACTAATCTCCACATTCTCACATGGTATTGCCTTGCTACAAAGAAGCTTGACAGCCTCCTTAGTTTGAGAGGTGCCTCGTATGTTCTTGAAGCTAACCTTGCTGATCTTAATCTTCGAGGGAATCTAGAATCAAGAAACACAATAAAAATGCATACAATATAAGTAATATTTCTTCAACTTTGAAGATGAAGATAATAAATTGAAACTAGTTTTATATTATATAATTACCTGTGCTTTGCACTGGTTCCATGGGCAATACACTTGATCTATGATGATGGGATTGCTGACATTTTTCATGTAAATGTTCTCGAAATGCATATCAGAGGCAATGCCGGAAAGGGAAGCAGGCCATGTTTTGATTCTTACACCATTCATCGTATTTCTTAGTTTGCAATCAAGAACTTTGACCCCAACCACAGGTTCTTCATTCTCATACCTACCAAGACTTCCTATGCTGATCCCATGACCAGGTCCACAGGCTACTTTCTGGATAAGTATATCTTGGTTTCCATCACCAAGAGAGATACAATCATCGCCGGTTCCGATTTTGGAATCTATTACACGGATTCCAGTCGATCGCCCCATGTGGATTCCATCAGTGTTGAGGCTATCTCCAGGTGCTCTGATATTTAAGTGCAATAGGGTAACGTTTTTGCATGCAAAAACATGCAAATGGAACTGTTTGCTGTCCAACGACGTTATGCCCCGAATAATTGAATTGGTGATGAAGTCAAACCTTATGTTCTGTTCATTTTTCAAACATTATCAAACTCCACAAAATTAGAGTGTATATATTTCTTAGGGGTAAGTTTTATGAGAATGGCATATAATTGTATATTAGGCAAAGATTAGTTAAAGATAGAAGTCATGAACTTACAATTGGGAGGGCACCGCTGTATTTACCCCAAACAGATTTTCCTTGGCCATCAAAAGTTCCATTGCCTGATAAAGTTAATTGGTCGACACGTAAAAAACTAACCCAACTGCCCCACTTGAAGAAACTAAGGTCTCCTGGGGCCTGTAAGGTGCCTCTAACTTTAAGCTCAATTGGGCTTTTACATGGACCGTTTAACTGTACTGGGCCCAACCTGTATGTCCCAGCTGGTACCACAACTATAGTTCGGCCCTGCGTTGCACACGCATCCTTCCATGCATTTGTCAAAGGCTACATGCAGAATGTATCATGAAAGTTAGTTTAATTAGAACATGAAGAAATTACGAGAAAACATGTACTTTTTAGATCTAAAGTAACAAGTATATTGGGATTCATGCTTACATACCAAGGTGATATCTTCATTAACCTTTCCTCCGTACTTTTTCACAACATTAAAGACAGTCGGTTGGGCATTGGCAGCCGATGTTATGAAAACAAAAAGTACCAATAGGGTTGCAATATTCAACTTCAAACCCATATTGGCTATGATCTGCTACTAATTTATACAAAATATTTGTTTCGTCTGATGTTGTATGGGCCGGAGATCCGTGCTGAGTTCTTCCTACGATATTTTGGTTTTGTTTGGTTTGATAAATATATAGTGGAGTGCACAGAGCTCAACACCATTAAAATTTGAAACCAATTACTTGATGATGGTTATGCAATCTCTCCAAAGGATGCACGGTTTCACCTAATTCTGTTCCATCGTTAACCTTCTAAGTTGTCCTCCTAGTGCACGGTTTCACCTAGCTAGTGCCGCCGTCTGATGTTGCTAGATATATAGATATATATATATATATATATATATATATATATGTCGAATAAATTGTGTCAGCTTTTAATGTGGTGAAAAGAAATAGAAAACCACATTAACTCATGTGTCTTTTATTAAGAGATAAAATGCAGGGCTGAGATTTTTCTTGCGAAGACAAGCCCGAATTAGCTAGCTAGCTAGCTAGTACCGTATTAGGGCAATATTGGCATGCGTAAAGTACGTCACAACCAATGAAGTTTGGAAACTGTTCAAAATGAATGCCACGTCGTTAGCAACAAATTATATAAATTATAATAATATTGAATAAAAAATAAAATAAATAACAACGAATCTGAAAAATAACTTGTATTGAAAACATGTACGAGGGATGGTTGTCAATTTCT
The DNA here is from genome assembly GCA_011037825.1 of Carya cathayensis. Classification (NCBI taxonomy): domain Eukaryota; kingdom Viridiplantae; phylum Streptophyta; class Magnoliopsida; order Fagales; family Juglandaceae; genus Carya; species Carya cathayensis. Next base: position 261,259 of record QGSO01000362.1, on the reverse strand, counting down.
TTTGTCTTTCCTATTAATGTAGTTGGAGAAATTTTCGTGTTTTCATGGCCTTCGAGGACAGACACAATGCATGCAGGGGAAAGATTGAAATGCAGAACGAAGTGTATGAAGTTGAGTCAAAAGATTCATGCATGCGGGTGATCGAGGAGGGTGTACGTACTTATCATCAACACAAGCAATACTAGTACTGTAATTTTCACTAGCTCGAGTTCATGAAATTATGGTATAACGAGATCTCGGACTGCCTTGTTAACACCCATGCTGATTTATTGCATGCGCTTCTATCACTTGGACGTCTAACATGAGAAGAGGGAAGGAAAAAGAAATAAAAAAAACCTGACATTATTCAAAAAGTGGGATCCAATTTCACTAAAAAAAACAATTATATGTGACAAAAATAACTATTAAGTTAATAATTAATATTTAATAATTTGTATATATAAATTATAATGCATATTTTGCGGGGAAGAGTAATATAGAAAGATTAATAAACGTACTTCAAGATGAGAGTACTTAAATAGTGAGATTGAATGATTAAAAACTAGCATGGTTTTTTCAAAAGTTGAGTCTTAATTTGGAGCTCCATTACACACCTTGATGCCCCGAATCAAAGGTCGTCGCTTAGCATTTTGAAGAAGAGCAAATAAGCCCTCATCACACAAAACAAATAGATAAGACGATAAAAAGCCACCTTGTTGAAGACCTCTTAGAGCAGTAAACGAAGGTGTAGGACACCCCATTAACAAGCATTTTGTAGGAGACAGAAGTTAAATAAGACAATACTAAAGCCACCCATCTTTGGTCAAAGCCCAATTTCAATATAACTGTTTTAATGAAACTTTATTCTACCCTATCATAGACTTTGCTCATATTAAGTTTTACCGACATTCATTATTTATTAATTTATCATTATTTTTCATCTCATTTTTTATACTTTTTATTACTATTCACTACTATTTAATATTTTATCGTTATTTTTCACTACTATTCATAGATCACCTGAGATTACTTCACTACACAAACATACACTTAAGTCCCTCACAATATGCCAATATTTTTGGTAGAAAATATGACGCATACCATCATGTCATGGTGCTTTCATAGGTTGCATTAGAAACAAATCAAGTTGAACTTGCCCCTCTGGGATGTAAAATATATCTTTTCTCACTATCTCCATAGTGTATGATACAAATGTATGCATTTCGATTAGGGTCGTATTCTATGGTTACGATTCTACCATATATGTCTTTTCATTCCGTCGAAAATCGATTTTACGGTATAGACGCTTATGACCTCCCCCTCTATGCCCTGCGGTAATGATTCGTCTAGAATTACGATCTTTGCCACAATGATGTTGTCCATAGACCAAATTATTTCATGGATTGGATTTCACTTGACTGTCTATGGCTCCATTGCATGTGCTCGGGGTAGAAGTTTTGTATAAATGTATCGCCATGCTATTAAGTATTTTGATTTAAATCCGCCTTAAAAGATCAGCATTGATAGATGCTGTAACCTTTGGCTGCAAAATATCAATCACCTGAAACCAACAACTCGGGTTTGAAGTGGTAAACTCTGAAAAAATATGCCAAAGCAATAGCTAGGCTCCATTTCCAAACCCTCTCTCCTAACACCCAAATCATCCCTCAAGTGAGAAATAAAATTCCTAGTCCCTCATTGTGATTCTTTCTGATGAAAGAACTTTGAGTTTTGATCCCATGAATGCAACCATAAAGCCTAGACCTCTCTTGCCACATCAATTCTTCTCATTCCAGTAGTAAATTAAAGAAGGTAAGAGGGGCCTGGCATTAGTTTACTCAATTCTCTTCATTTTCATACAATTGAGTCCTAATATTTCCAAATTGATCTACTTTCTACACTCCCATGCACAACTACGATGAGCAGTAATACTATGCAAATTCTAAACACCAAGAGAATTCCCCACTAAATTCCGTAAATTAGAAATAACCCCTTTACACCCATTAGCCCTGACCCACATGGTTTTAAATCGAAAATGCTTCTTTCATCTCCATTGATGGCTAATAGATTCAAGTGTATTAAGGATTAGGGGATGTTGCTTGGGGAATGAGATGATATGAGATAAGAACTTTGTGAATAGTTAGTAAGATAGTTTATAAATAGTAGTAAGACAGTTTAAGTTATAAGTATTTATTAGATTTTGGGAAAGAAGAAAGAAAAAGTTTAATATAATTTTTGTTTTAAATTTAATATAAGTAATTTTGTTAATATATAAAAAGCAAAAATTTTATAACAATATTACAAAATTAAAATATTGTTATAATATAATTTTTTTTTTTTTTTTTAAAGAGGACGGTATTCTAATTTTATTGAGAGTATTCACTTATCATGTAGAGAAATACCGTGGTTACAACCAAATACCTGGAGGTCACATATAATCATAAAATCCAAACTAGGTATTAACAATAGTAATAATAAAAGGCTAAACAGTACACAAAGTCCTGGGAGTTATATATATTATTTTAATTTGTTTTGAGATTTGAAAAAGTTGAATTGTTTTTTTTTTAATTGAGATTTTGTTGTAATGATTAGTTTGAAAGTATTTGTATTTGAATGATGTTTGGAAATGAAATGAGATGAGATAAAATGAAATGAGATGCAATTATGATCAGAGTACTAGATGCACAGATAATTACATTATGATCAGAGTACGAGATGCACAGATAATTACTGACCTTGGTACGGTGCCAACCATTCTGGATTTGTTACAAATCTATCAGGCCGCTCCTGGATGTTAGTAACCCCTTGACGCATATTACTCCATGTCAAAAAGATTCATTCAAAGCTCACCCTTTAAATGATAATAATCCAACACATCTCGGAAAGCTTGCATCTGCCATTCTGGATGTGCACTACCTCCCCTAATTCGAAATGGGCTCATTAAAATCCCCAAAGCATAACCAAAGACCAACGACCAAGCTATCAAGATATTTCAACAACATCCAAATTTTTTTCCTATGCCGTAGTTCAGGATGACCATAGATTGTAGTGATTCTCCATTTACAACCTTTATTAACATCAATGACTCAAGCATCAAAGTGATACAACAAGAGAAATCAAAAGAAAATTTCAACTTTTCCAAACGACAAGCTATAGATTCGGTTTCCATAACAAAAAACAAAGCAAAATCTTTCCTTCAGACTAAATCACGAAGAAAACAAACTCCTATTGAGTTTCCAAGTCCACAAGAGTTCCAGCTCAAAATTTTAATGGCTGCAAGTCCTTATTTAGCAACCACATATCACAATCTCGATGAGCATGACCCAATTTACCACAACAGTAACCGAAATTTGAGAGTTTTCTATATTACAACTTGGAACAAATGGTTTTTGACTCCCCTAGATATATTTGTTTAAAACATGGTAATGGATTACTTATATTCAATCAGACTCGCACCCTAGAAAATTACCCACAGCCAAGAGATTCTTCCGATGAGTCAACATGTTCAACCTCACCAATAGATTCCTCAATCATACAAACAACTCTACCAACCATTCCTTTCAAGGAAGATCATACAATGGAATCTACAAAGAAGCCAAAGTCATGAGGATCTTAGAGGACTGAAAGTTTCCTTTCCACTCTTGCAATGGAAGAAGATATCGAGCAAAGAACTAAGGACCATTGTAAAAAACACTTTTTTTTTTCTTTTAATCAAGTTTGTGAGCAAACTGTGCTAAAAAGAAATTATCCCCCAACTCAAAGAATTTAACCCCTTTTACCGGATTCCACGCATTCTACATCATAGTCTTGAAAACCTCGTTATTGAAAAACTTGACAGTTAAAAGCTTTAAAAGAAGACAATTGTCAGTATGGAGCAAATTAAGACAAATCCGCAGCTATATCCCCTGGATATTAACTCTAAATCACCATTAATTCTTAATTAAATCCCAAACCTGGAAAAGGCTGAAGGATGAGTACTATATATAATTAATTTGGCATTGAATATTAATAAAATTTGATTGCCTATGACTCAATCTTTGTTATAAATGGAATGTAGAATCTGAATGATTTTGTAATTTTATTCTGACAATGAAGCTACTACATTAACTCTCTTCCTTTACCATGAAGTTCATGAACTCCACTTAAATGATAGTCATCAAGGGTATCCATGGCACGCTTCTATAAATACAGCTTACACCTACACTACTACTCCAAAGCAAGTTCATATCTGCAGGCTAAGCAATAGAGTAGGAACACTTTGAGCTGTGCAAGATCAAGTCCGAAGTTGAAGAGAGATCAATGGAGGAGAAAAGAATGCGGTGGTCTGTATTAGCTTTTGGGATGGTGATTACGGCATTGGGTGCAAGCCTTTCAGTTGCCGAAATCTCATGCACTGAGGCCCTGAGATCTTTGATTACCTGCACCCCGTTTTTGGTGGGTTTTGGCTCTGAGGCACCAGACACTGTTTGCTGCATGGGTGTTCAGCATGTGTTCGAACAGGCAAACACTACCGCAACTCGTAGAGATCTCTGTCAATGTTTTCAAAATTTTGCATCAGAGATTGGTGCGTTGCCTGAGAGGATTAAAGAGCTTCCCCAGTTCTGCAATATACATCATGTTACCCTGCCCATTGACGCCAATGTTAATTGCAGCAGGTATAATCTCTCTCTCTCTCTCTCTCTCTCTCAAATCATCTGTCCCCAAAAGCATGGTTATAATGTTTCTAATTCTATCTAATTTTAGTATTTATAGCGGTTTGATTAATTAAATTATATATTGTTAGTGGACAATTATAAATACTACAAGACTCACTTTATGTGCCTTTTATTTTTATTTTTATTCTTAACCCTAAAATTTGAAATTTTAATCCATCGTATTGTGTTTCACTGACTTTATTTGGTATCAATAATGTTTGTACAAATCCTATACAAGCGCACATGCATTTTGTTAAAAAGTGAATCTCATCGTAAAAAAATTTCTTTTTAAAGAGGATTCACTTTTAAATAAAAGAAATATTTTAGCTACAAACGGATTATATAAAAATAAACCCATAAACTGATGTGGCTTGATAGAGTACGTCAGATTATAAAGTTACTTTTATTGTTGAGTAGATCTAACGGATCATATGAAACTACATTAATTTATGGGTTTATTTTTTATATATTCTTTTTGTGTATGTAACATTTCACTTTTCAATAAAGACCTATACGACGTTGCACAACTAAGACCCGTACCTGGAGTGGCGGACCCATGTTATACTCATGCCCCCCATCCCTCCAAAATTTTTTGAAAATATAAAATTCCCCCTAAATTTTATACCTAATTCTATAAATATAGAAAATGGCCCAGCCCCCCTCAAATATTTTGAAAATATAATATGTCCCCTGTATGCTTTCTAAAATCTTTTAAATTTTGAATATAACTAGAAATGTCTCTCTCCAATTTTTTTTCTTATAGTCCTAAAATTTTGTTTAATTTTTATATATTATCTATTTTTAAGGGTGTGGCCTCTCCAAAATTAAAATTAAAACGAAGTTTAAGAGAAATAATACACTTATTAATATGGATCTCAAAGTTTTTTGTTATATAATATTGAGTTTCTTAATATGGAATTCAAAGTAAAAATATAAGAAAAATTATTTAAGGTCGATGATTTATATGAAAAATAGTTTGTAGTTATATTCTTATGATTTTTCAATCTCTTTTTAATTTACATAAAAGAAATTATGTTTGCAGTCAAAGGATATTGTGCAAACCCCACTCACTGTCTTTGAAAAAAATAGATAAATCTAGGACTCACATAAAAAAATTATTTTGTAATGGTGGGTCCCACTTTTTTCTTCAAATGGAATTCGTAGAACTTGCACACCTCCTAAGACTATATCTAGTATTATTCTTTACATAAATATGTTATACAGTAGAAAAATGAATGTGTAAAGCTTGCATAACCTAAAATTGTATTTAACATTACTCTTTATATAAATTGGCCCCCCTCAACACAATTGTTAGTTCAGCCACTGTATACTTGGTATTACTCGTGCTTCGAAACTAAACCTAATGATTCTGATCCATTTGACCACTAAAAATTATTCATAAGATAGGCCATCTTTCAGTATTAATTCCATTCCTTCCATGCACGCAAAGCCATATATCCTAGTACTTCCATATAAACAGAGGATGATCGCATTTCTTTAAAACGTTGTGGAGACAGGACATTACTAAATTTGTTGAATTCTCTATGGTATTAATGCGTTTTCATTCTGTGACATGCAGAATTCAGTAATGGAGTGCAAAAGATGATCAGGAATAATGGCAATAGATATGCAAAAAGTTTCCGAGGAAATCTTGTGTTTAGAGCTTGTTTCCTTTCTTCTATATTCTCATGATCATGATGATATATGCATGTGAGGAGAAATTATATGAATGTAAGGATCTCATGTTCTTTTTTCGCTCGAAAAGTAATGCTATGTCATATTTATAAAGAATAATAGACCTTGTTGATAATTTATCAAACCCCGGCCTTGATATGCTTTAGACGCAAACAAAAATGGAAATTCAATTTGCTGTAGGCTTTAATTCAGATCCATATATATATATATAAGCACGATCGATCGATTTATCAAGTCTCAATCCATGCGAAGCGTTAGACTATAAATTAAATGATTAAATTTGTTTGATCTACCAACCAACGTACTTATATATGTTATGCTATTTCTAACTATTATGGAAAAACTCCTAATTTTCCCATTGAGTTTTTGTAGCGAAATTTGAGACTTTTTCCGATTCAGCAAAATATACTCGTAACAAAAAGTAATATTTACGACCACCTCAAAAATTCAACAAAAAATTCAACAAAAGAGTATTTTTTTATATTTTACGACAACACAATTGTACGTGGGTCACCGTTGGTGAACTTTTTCTTGTTGGAAATGAATTTTTCTGTGATTTTTAGTACTTTCTGGACACGATCGACTTCTTGTCGCCGGAAAAATCAAATTTTTATTTTTTATTTTTTGCAATGATATATAATATGAGATCATTGCAGTGGATTTTTTGACCACATAACTTTCTGAATTAAGTAATTGTCTACAGCAATTTAATTATCCCGGTAGAAGATCGTTACATCCCACATATAATTAACACGCCAATAATTTTTTTCTTGGCATATATCAAGATCATCGACACCGGCCATTAGTTGTTCATGCCATTATCTACAAGAAATATGGCCTTTCCCCAAAGGCGAAATTCATGGCAAAAAGCAGAGTTTTTGTGAGAAAAACTATTTCCCCACAAAGTCTCACTGTGGAAAGCTCGTGGCATAAAACTCGCCGCAAAAAATATTATAGTCCACGAAAGGTTTAATTCGTGGACAATACCTATGTTTTCTCATGACATATCTCGTGGCAAGAGTTGATGAAGTTTATCGCAAAAGTAGGTCCATTTTCGGTAATGTAGGAATAGGAGAAATTACCATGAGATGTATTGGTGGGGTATTAGTATTACCCACTACAACATTTGTGGGAAAAAACTTTTACCGGTAAAAAACAGAATTTGCCGCGAGTTGTCTTCGCGGCAAATGCTAAAAGAATTCAGAAAAAAAAAATTGTAAAAGCAAAAACAGATGGGACTAGGCCAAAAATGATCATAAATAATTGTCTAATATAAGCTAAAAAATTAAATACAAACCAATGCAACCATAAAATGCAATAAACCACCATCCATTAAAATTCAATACACAACAACCAACACAACAATAAAATGCAAAAAAACCACTTTCAACAAAGTCTGTCCAGTTGTTAATATCAATCTACAAATGTTCTTTCAAACTTCATGCACACCAACAATAATCCCAACCAACATATCACTTCAATATTTAGTACCAATTCACTTCATTCCACTTCACACTCCCATATATATAACTTAATATGTTGTACTCCAAGTATATCAACATGTTCGCTGCCCATGTAATCCAATCCAACACAAATGTAGATATTTTCAATAGAATAACACTTGAGTTCAACACAATAAATAACACTTGAGTTCATACCTCTACTCTGGACTTCCTTGTCAATCTTCACAAACTCAAGCAACCAACGCACGTGGCAAAGCTTGAAGCCACTCCACTCAACCAAATCCATGGGGCATTGCACCCAACACATGATTCAACAAATGCTCTCGTGTAAAAATGGTTGAGGTTTGCTTTCCATACCACACCAAATGCCATTAAAACCCAAACAAACTGAGCCAAAGTTTTTTTGATAGGTAAAAGAAAATTCAATCTCTTGGAGCCATAATTCAATCTACAGTCAGCTTGGGTACATGGACATGATAATTGAACACAAATAAGAAGAGCTAGATTTAAGAAAACCTTCTTGTATCCACTCCACTAATTTTTATTCCAAAATAATTGAGAGAAAATAATAGGAGCAATATGTAAAGTATTGGAACAATGTGCAAACATCCTGAGATATGACTCGATCTTACTTTTTTGACTTGTTAGATTCACTTGCAAACAAAAAAGAGCACTCCAAAGGCACTAGCATGAAAAGATAACCAAAGAAATATACTTAGTTGTTTGAATTGTAAAAGTTCAGACATGTGGGTTTGAAAAAATATACTTAGAAATAAACAGATGTTCATACATAGGATGTTCAATATACTTGGAGGAAAAAGAAATTTCAAAGTCAAATCATTCCAAAAGAAAATGGAAGAATAGTAAATTATCATCATTCTTAAACAATTTGATGTTTCTGAAATGTGTTCATTACATACAACATAAAGACATGGGCCTATAGACTGTTAATAAGCTCATAAGTCAGTATTTGTGATAATATTAGTCAGCTATAGACTTACTCTATGGCCTATTTCCAGCAAAGGTTGCAAACTGACTGCATACTGACTTACTCTATGGCCTATTTCCAGCAAAGGTTGCAAACTGACTGTAGATTGACTTACTCTATGGCCTATTTCCAGAAAAAAAAAGAAAGCATGCATACCAAATACATAACAAAACCAATTAAAAGGAACAAAACACAAACTTGTTGAGCCTAAATCCAAAACCTTAAGCTATCTAATTTTGAAGTGGTTGCCATTAGACTCTCCACTTACCCAAGAATTAATGCTTCTAAAACATGGAAAGAAAGGCATAGGATGTTTGAAAGCTATCCATGGTAAACCAAAAATCTGTGAATCAATCAAGTGAAAAATCATAGTCAACTTCAATAAAAGTTATAAAAGAAGCATAGTCGAACTTCATAAATAGCCCATTATACTGCCAATATTTTCAATAGCTAAAGTGAGTCCAAGTTGGCCTGATTTCCCATTTACTACACACAAGATAATTAAATTAAATGAAGTCTAACATTTTTACATGGTATAAAGTTTACAACAAATAAATACATGCATATACTTATTGAATCAAACCCACCATAGTATGCACAAGATCTTCTATTCCCGTCCACTGGATTGAAAATTTATCTCATTTCCCATTGTAGGGGACATCACTACTGTAACAGCCCGCTAAAAATTCAATGGTAGAATTTCTATAGACATTAGAAATCTCGTAAAAACCCCTTAAGTTTTCACGAATCGGCTAATCGCAAAGGTTTTAGTCTGCCAACATAGTAAGTGTTATCACTCACTATGATGCCAGAAATGCGATTTTAATTGTTTGAGGTAGTTAGAAGTGTCAGATTACGTTATAGTTTACGCCACTAGACTCAGTTGAATATTTAGGATTTTTCAGTACTAAGTTTATTATGCGTTTTTTCGGAGTGAATAGTAACCTCGATAAGCGTACTAAGTGCAGTGTTTTCAAAATCACAGTGTGAAATGTCCAAATTAGGTTAGAGAAGTTTGGACACTTGGCAAGATCTTAAACACACATAATGAATAGTATTAGATACTTGGCACAAAGTGAAACCATTAGATGGATTTGTGAAGGAAATCAAGGTGTGAGATCACGTCATCTAAGCAAAACCTTTTTCATCTGATCAACCAAATTGAGCCAGATCAAAGAGAGTTTCAACCCTAGGAAATCCTAAATGGCTGGAATCCATTTGAAACCCCAAAAACTTGGTTGAAACCGAAACCCTAAACGGTTTCCCCAAACCCTAAAGTTGGTCTTCAAACCTTTTTGATCCAATTTCTAGCATTGTGTTTAATCACTTGATTAAATCACTTCCACATGCTATTAATTTCTCAAATTCTTATTATGACATATTTATCCAACATTTTAAACCTTGGAAATTTGATTGAGCCAAGAAAAATTAGATTTGGGCTTGATAGCATCTCAAACCCTAACCAAACCCCCTTTAAACCCCAAATTGAAGCCCACTTGGTTGAGACCCACTAAGGCCCACTAAGGCCCACGAATTTGGTCACCTTGGCAAGGCTTCTTGGAGAAGTTTCCTCCCTCACTTGGCAGATCATTCATTGCCTCAAGCTGCACTCAATAGTATGGAGGAATCCACCCCATCAAACACCATGCCCCATAGCTTTTGTCCTTCATGTCACATGCCTCAACTTTATATCACATGTCTACACCTTCACTCAATGATCATTAAGGTCCAAATATTCCCCCTACAGAAGTCTTGAGTCGTGCAAGATATACTTACTTCACTTTAATCATTTCTTTACCCCGTTCTTAGAGAGAAACCCAAAAGAGCTCTCTCGGGCAGATTTCTGGGTCTTTTTGCGTGGAGCTTTTCAACCCTTTGTAAGTATTTTCACACAATGACTCATTCATACAAGTTGTTCATCTTTGAGTCTAGTTTCTGTTGATTTATTTTTCGTATCATTCCATGGTTATTTGGTCAGTCGAAAGTATTTTTAACCATGGAAAGGTCATTCTGGGCGTGAATCTGGAGAGTATGTTATGTTTTGGAGTTTTTGACCAAGCTAATGGACATATCTTGGTCCGAAAATTTTATGGAGTGTTATTAGCATGTGTTTAAGAGTTTTCATTGAATTTTTGTTGCATGAATAAAACTTTTGATGATAGATGTTCTTAGATCTAGAAACTTGAAAACTGGAAGTGGAAAAACAGTTTTTATTTGGAGAAAGTTTGAATATTTCGTGGTTTGATCTTACTCTAATGGCTTTGATATTTTTATATGATAATCCTAAGTCTCTTATTTTCATATTAGGATGTTATTTTGGAGATATTTAGCATTAGTTTCAAAGATATGATTTTTCTATGCAAGAGAATTTCGGTTAGGCCTAAGATTTGATGTTTTTAGGTTAGATCCATGTTTTATTGAGTTTTAGCCATGTGATTTTAATTTTGATGGTTGGATATTCTTTAGGACACGTTTATAAACCATGTGATGCTTTATTTCAAAGATCTCACCTTCTTAAGCCATTGATCAAGAGATTTATCAAAACTAGTTGAGGAAAAAGTTTCTGTTTTTGGACTAAGTGTAAAACCAAAAACTCCAAGTGTTATTTTGTGATTTTGGTGACTTTAGTTTGATGATTTAAAGCATGGTTGATGTTAGGATGATGTTATGAATATGTTAGAAGTAAGATTTGATTTTTGGAATTCTTGGAGATGTTTTGATTTAAGGTCAAAGCTTGTGATTCAAGTGCTTGGATCTTTTTACAAAAAAGTTTGGTGTTGATTATTAGCTTTTTCTAAATGGATGTTTTAAGTATGGTTTTAAACTTAGGATTGGAAGATGTTTGTTGCAAAATTTTGGTTTAAGCATGAGTTTTGAAGTTGGAAGGAATTGCAACAAAAATCAAGAGAAATGGCCTATGGATGTTTCGGCCATAGTGTGTTTTCCATAGTTGTGTTTTGTTTTAAATTTTTCTGAGTTGATATTTGAGTTTAGGACAAAATTTACATGAGGAATGTAAATTTTGAAAATTTTTGGAGTTAGGATGTGAAATCCTTAAGTTAGTGGGTAAAATAGTCGTTTTCCCACATGTAGAGGGTAAAATGATAATTTTACTCTAAGTTAGCTTGTTTTCATGTTTCTAATTGTTAGTAATTAAATTTCTAACTTTTAGAATGACCTTTTACAGTTCCTCGTGTTTCGCGCTTTATTCTCATAGAACGCGACGAACGAGGTAAGTTAGCTTCTAACTTACTATCAGTTTATTGTGTATGTATGATGGGTAAGGGAACTACAATTTATGTATGTATGTTATCATATATGCCATGTCATGCCATGTCATTACATGTTTATCTGTTACGCATGATTTATTCTCTCATGATTATTTATCTGTTACACAATCTTTTCTGTCATGCAATGCTGGATGTTATAAGTATGCCATGTTAAGTATGTCATATGTTACATGTATGCCATGGAATGTTTATGTTTAAATCATATTGTGTCATTTACAAGTATACGCCATGTTACAAAAGTACATGATATTAAATAATATCTCATGCATTAAGAAAGATAAGACATGTTAAGGATGACACGGACCTAAGCGTAGGGGTGGCAATATGTCACACGACCCGTTAACCCAACACGAACATGACACGATAATAGCGGGTTAGGGTTTAACCTTAACGAGTTCGGGTCAAAACGGGTTGACCCGTTAAGACACGATTGCTTAACGGGTTGATAACGGGTCAACCCGTTTTGACCTGTTATGACATGTTAAGTAAGTTAAAGTTACAATTATACCCTTATACCTAAAAATAAAATTGTTAGAATTTCAATTTCAATATTTTTATTATTTGGATTGTAGTTTTGGACTTATAATTAGTTTTATAATTTTTATAGATATTGTGATTTTAACATTTATATAAAATTATGCTAAATTTAATCAGGTTAAAAAGGTTAATTTCGGACCTATTTAACCCATTTACATAAATAGTTTAAAATGAGTTGTATTGTGTCATATTAACCTATTTCGTAATATTTTCTTAATTTTTTTATTTACTTATAAAAAAAAACATATTTCTTAATATTCATTAATGGGTCAAAACAGGTTGACACGACACGACCCGTTATGTTAATGGGTTGTGTTAGGGTTTGAGATTTTGACACGATAAGCTTAACGGGTCGGGTTAGGGTTGACCTATATGACCCGTTAACACGATTTGACACCCCTACCTAAGCGTGTTCATCACAAGTTATGATTAAGGATAACACAGACCTAAGCGTGTTCATCACAAGTTATGTTAAGGATGACACGGACCTAAGAGCGTGTTCATCACAAGATATGTTAAGGATGACACGGACCTAAACGTGTTCAACACAAGTTATGTTAAGGGTGACACGGATCTAAGCGTGTTCACCACAAGTTATGTTATGCGGTGCCACGGACTCAAGCGTGGTTCACCTTATGTAAAGTTCATATAAGTTTCAGATCATATGTTCAAGTTAAGTTATTCATGTCAATCACGACCCTAAATGCTAGGATGGGGTAATATCCTAGTGGAACTCCTTTGTTCACGCTGGAGTGTCTAAATAGGTGTGAAATTCCCTGGGTTGACGAAGTACAGTCAACAGGTTGCGAATGGGGCCTAAGTAACTGGTCACCGGAGCGCGCCAGCACTAACGCCGATGGTGCCATATTTTTATGTTACGTGTATTCATGGGGCCACAACAACTGTGGAGCATGAAGTATGGGGCCACAACAACTGTGGAGCATACACTACGTGAGACACAGCAATTGTGACACGTAGAATACGTGGGGCCACAACAACTGTGGAGTACGTATTAACGCACTCACAGCTGGTCTAGATACCTGTGTTGTGATGCGGTAATCGGCAGGGACACACGGCTCTAGGGGACCCGTGTAGCACCCATATGGTCACGTTATTAATCAAGACAATTGAATAAGATTCCAAGTTTATGTTAAGTCAAGTTTCAGATCAAGTCATGATAAGTCAAGTTTCAGATCAAGTTCATGTTATGTTATGCTCACAGTACATGTTATGTTCATGTTCATGTTATGTTCCAAGTTCATGTTCACATCATGTTATGTTCACGTTTATGATATGTTCAAGCTCACGTTCATGTTATGTTATGTTCACGTTCACATTATGTCTCAAGTTCACGTTTATGTCATGTTATGCTCAAGTTTATGTTATTTTCAAGTTCATATTTATGTTATGCATGTTTACGTTCATGCTATATTTCAAGTCCATGTTATGTTTCAAGTTTCACGTTCATGTTATGTTGCTAGTCCATGTTATGTTTTAAGCTCAAGTTCATGTCATGTTAAGTCAAGTTCAGTTCACGTTTAAGTTCAGGTTATGTCATGCTATATGTCAAGTTATGCTATGCTTAGTACGACTTTACTTTATGCATTTATGCTTTTACTGCCATGCATGCATCTTTAACCTGTGTGGGAGTTTCTTGTTAACTTACTGAGATTTGTAATCAAATCTCACCGTGGTAGTCCCAACTACCATTCCCCCTGAATGGTAGGCGATGTGTCAGGATCAGAGCAGGGAGAAGACGTTCGTAGACTGAAAGAGGTTGACTAGACGCCACAGACACGACGCGGAGCTTACAACTTCCATAGTTAGTTTTTGGACAGTTTTCTGGCCTCGTTAGTCAAGTTACGTGAGTTACTCGACGAACTTCCTCAATAGTGTATTATGGTAATGTAAATATGGAGTTTGGTCTCCCATGTTTTTGAGGTTATAGTCTTCTAAGACTCATACTGAAATCGTGGATGTTTAATTTGTTAAGCATGCTTGGATTACGATTTAACTATTTGGGATATTATAAGTTTGGTGCATAGTATTGCTCAAGAAAAGAAAAAAAAAATTATCCGCTACGAATATTGCATAATGCTAGATGCATGTTAGGAACATTGCATCTTATATGTCATGAACGAGGGCAGGTAACCATGTGTTGCATGTCCCGACTCTTCAGATGTCCGTTCAATCCCAAGTGGAATTTGGGGGCATCACAACTACTTTGTCTTTACCTACTCCATATGAAGTTAAGTCTCTGCTTCATTTTTACAAACACTTGTTGTGCATATTGTAATTCATTTCATTCATCATCAGCAACCATACGCACATCTATCCTTTCTTACAATCAGCACTCAACACAATTTCTACATGCATCTATACACACATATAATACCAGAGTCATAACATGGAAAATAATCCACTTTAATAACTTGAGAAAAATACCCCAAATTTCATCTCCTTTCATTTTCACAAATTTTCATCTCCTTTAATTAAGAAAAAAAAAAACGGCTGGAGGAAGACCATCGGAGGGAGAGAAGCTTATCGGCAGCATGTGGCGTCGCTGGTGGCGTTGTGCCGTGAGGAGAGAAACTGAGGGGGAAGCGAGAGAGCGACAAGGGGAGTGAGCTTCGGTGGAGAGAAAATAGAGCACGATAGAGAGAGGGATGATCGGAATGGGCTTTGAACCTGCGTGATGCGGCGATGGAGGTGGAGCTGTCGACATCGGTGGCGTGGCCTGGTTGGGAGGTAACCTGTGAAGTTTTGGTTGGGGGGGATGGCGTAATGGAGAGCGGGTGTCGGGCTGGGGACGAAAGAAATGAGAGGGACGGCGTAATGGAGAGCGGGTGTCGGGCTGGGGACGAAAGAAATGAGGGGGAAAAGTGGATTTTAGTATTTAAAACTATTTGCAGCAATTTATTATCGCCGTAACATCTCACGGTAACTCACCACAAATAACAAATAATTAATATACGGTATATAATCTTGTTGATTTATTTGCGGCGACATGAAGTCGCCTCAAAAATTCGTTTCTTTGCCGCAACAAATTGCTTTTACCACAAATTCTGACTCGTCAGGCGTAATCTCGTGAAAAATAGCATATTTTTTTCCCAGGGAGAGTTTTCGTGTCATAAACTAAGTATTTCCCACACATGTAGAGCTTGGAAAAAAAATTTCATGCTAAAAAGCTAAATTTCTTGTAGTGTTAATACTACTGCAAATTAAATGTCCATGACCTTCATGTACGCTAGACTACATGACTATATGGTTGATCGATCGAGTCTCACATGGCAATGCATGACTACATGCAATCCGAGAAATTGATACATTAATTATATAGGGGTTCTTAACCTACCAAAAAGACGCACAGATCATAGAATTGGGAGGTAAAATATGAATTTTTCTTTTTCCTTTATTAATTTATTTTTTATTCAGTAGAGGTTAATTAATTAGGTCTCTACGATAAACATGGGTTGGAGATAATCTCCAATAAATTTCTATTCAACAGTACTACATGACATGATGAACCTGATCAGATGCACACAAATCCAAAATACATATATAATTAATTAATGTGGCATATTATATTAAAGACAAAACAGATTTTACTTGATGTTTTAAGGAACGTCTTAATTAGTTTTAAAGCAAAAGCTAGCTTTAACATGCCATTAATGTTCAACTTCATGTTGAAATTGAATAATATCGACGGTTTATATATATATATATATATATATATATATATATATATATATATATATATAGGAAGTGCTTTTATTCGGCTCAATGGTAGCCATAAGGGCATTCTTGGCACCGGATTAAATATTAGTGGTTGTTTGTAAGCTCTAAAGCAAGTTCATTCCTCTAGCCAATGGGAAAATAATGCATAGTTCTTAAAAAAAAGGGGAGAAGCAAATCGTGGGTATTTCTGTATTGCCTCAGCTTGGAGATGGTGATTTTTGGTTTGCCCTTCGCATGCCGGCCGTAACGCGCGTACATGCCCTGAAGGCATGCATGCACAACGAGTAGACGCGGTTGTTGGCAGGTGATGACCTTATTTTGTTGTAATTAATTATATGTGCATCAATGAAGATCATGAGTCAAAAGGAATTGATCTAGTTTCAAATCTCTTACAAGCGTGTCTACTTTTCGCCATATCAGTCCCATAATGATACTTTGGTTAAACCCACTAAGTTAAAGTGATCATTATGAGATTTATTGCACCTTAGTAAAATAAGATTATATCCTATTTAAAAATGTGGTTTATTGTATCTAGGCCTAGAAGTTCAAGGGTCTTATCTTTTTTTTTTTAAACCCATTGGGATTTGGAGTTTTTAATGGGAGGACTCCACATAAGGCTTCTATATATATGGCTAGGTCCCCTCTCCTCTGTGTGTGTGTTTATTGGCTTGCCCCATTGATAGCTAATACTTTTGTGAGGAGAAGGAGATGAAGATTTGGCCGCTAATATTATTCGTGGGATTTCAATATTGCTTTCAAGATCATGGCTTCCGCAGGTATGATTTCTATATTTTATAATCTTTTGGCCATTAAGATTCTTCTCTCTAGCATGTGTTTCTAGTGATTTATATTTGGTATCAAAGCCGGTCATGATAGGATTAGAATCTTTCGTATATATTATTCATCAGATATTACCATTTTGTCGTTTCGTTTGTTCCGAATCAATATTTTACGAAAGCAATATTATTTGTATATTACTTTGCTTCTTCGTGGGTTTTCATTTTCATATTCGGTCGATCAAAAAGTCAAATGATATCACAATGATTCTTCTTTTTCTTATTACTCCTGTCGCTGTTATTATTGTTGCTTTTTTTAAAAACAACTAAGGTTATACCGATTACATTTGATTTGTAATTTTTTTTTTTAAAGGTTGATACCCATTATTTTAAAACACTATATATGTGTTTTTCGGGTATTCATTTTTGTTTCCCCTAAATTAATTTTATTTTTTGATCCAAGAATTACAAGAAATGGAGAAAAATCCATTTGAAAACCCTTTAACCCGAATTTCAGACCCACGACCTGATTATGACCCAGCTGGAGGTAGAAGATGAATTCTCCTCCAGCCTTGACAATGCCCACTCGCACCAAGTGGTGCGTGCGGTACATGAGGACCCAGAAATAGTGTTTTTTGCTCGTTTATTTTTCCAGTATTCATTCACTCGCCTTATTTTTTTTTCTATATTGTTTGAAATTTTTTTGTACAACCATAAGACACTGTTTTATAATTTAGAGCATTATTTACACGTTTTTCGAGGGGCTACAGTGTGTTGAAAATTGTGATATATTTTCTAGTGAATGTGCAATGCCTTATAAGATCTATGTATATGTGTACTCTCTCTAAGCATGGATGTGGATGCATGTTAATTTGTAATATTTGATAAACATTATTTTGTGAATATATGCTTTTCAAGTTTATATTTAATTTTAGACATATCTACTGTCTTATATGCTTGATCTGTTTATATTGCTTTTGTCTATCAATCACATTTGAATTCTGACTTTGATTATGTCAAGTTGATGCTTATGATCATCATTTTGTGATTGAATTCTCATGGGCATTATGATTATCCTTGTTTTTTCTTTAAGAAAAATCCTTTGAATTTTTTGTGGGTGGTAGCCGCCAAAGTGGTACACTCATTGATATGTAAAAAAAAAAAAAAAAAGATATTTTTGTTTTCTAATTTATTGCACATAATATCTTGCTTAAATGTGTTATTGTGTGTGATATTTTAGAAAATTGTGAGAAGTAGTTAATGAGATTGCATTAGTCTAGAAATTTCCTTCTGCCTAAAGGTGATGGTATTGCAAAAACTGATTTGATTTTATTAATTTGCTTCATGATATGTTTTAAGAGTACTTATAGCAAGTTGTTTAGTTAGCCCAAATGTGACTTTACAATGATGCACCAAGGCTCTTACCGATATGTTTTAAGAGTACCTTATAGTATGTTGTTTAGTCAGCCCAAATGTGACTTTACAATGGTACACCAAGGCTCTTATCGTAATGAAGCTCATATGGTTCCGAGCTTATTTTCGAGTTGTCTAATTAATAACCCATATTAATTAGATAGATTTGTTATCATCCATTGACTGCATGCTTTAAGGTTTGGATTATATTTAAATAATATGTATTATTTCATGTTTTCACTGTTTTGAGTGCCTCATCTATTTCACGTCAACTATCTGCTATTGAAACTTTGACTGGAAATAATTATGTGAGATGGAAAAGAGACGTAGAAATTGCACTTGGTCTTTTGGGTTTGGATTTTGCCTTGGAAGAGCAGCCTTCAAAACCTACTAATAAGAGCATTGCTGAATACGTGGTTGAGTATCAAAAGTGGGAAAGAGCTAATAGGCTTTGTTTAAAAATCATCAAATGTTCTATATCTAATTCCATTATGGGAGCTATTCCGGACAATGACAATGCTAAAAACTTTTTGGGTACCATAGGACAAAGGTTTGTTGAATCTGATAAAGCTGAAACTGGAGACCTGATGGACTGATGAGTATGAAATATGATGCTTCAAGTGGAGTTAGGGAATACATTATGAAAATGATACATATATCCTCTAAGCTAGAAGCCCTTAAAATTCCCATTGTAGAGCCTTTTCTGGTTTATCATGTTCTCAATAGCCTGGTTTAGCCAATTTAATCAGTTAAAGGTTGCTTATAATGCTCAGCGGGATAAACGAGATTTAAATGATTTAATTGTGGTATGTGCCCAAGAGGAGTATGATGCGTCGTGAGACTGTTGAAACTGTGCAATTGGCTTTTCAGCCACAACAAAACAAGGGTTCTTCTCATAATCATAAGCCTAAGTTTCAAAAAGGTAATAAGTTACACCGAAATGAGTACAATAAGAGGTTTGGAGGTCAGACTAAGAAATTATAATGAAAAATAATTACTGCAAGTTTTGTAAAAAGAAATGTCATTGGCAAAAAGATTGTTTTAAGGCATGGCTAGAAAAAAAGAAGAAGAAGAACTCGGCAGGTATCTCCTTGGCCTTAGTTTGTTTTGAGTCTTCTTTGGTTGATGTACCTTTAAATTCTTGGTGGATAGACTCAGGTGCAAGTATTCATATTACGAATTCGTTACAAGGGTTCATAAGCAAAATGAGGCCAAGTTAGAATGAAGTGAGCTTGTGTGTTGGGAATGGACTTCATGTGAAGGTCGAGTTTATAGGAGTAATAAAATTATCTTTAAATTCTGGTTTTTCTCTTGTTTAGGAGAACACATTTTTTGTACCGACAATGAGATGGAATTTAATTTCTATATCAAAACTTGATGATTCTTGTTTTTCTTTTAAGTTTGGCAATGAAAAAGTTGAATTGTTTTATGATTCTCGTCTGGTTGGAAATGGTATCTTATGTGATGGTTTATATAGAATGTCTTTGAATTCTTTTGGTGAAGTCTCTTGTGTTACCAATGTAGCGAAGAAAAAGCCTTTAATCCGTGAATTATCTTCTATGTTGTGGCACAAGAGATTAGGGCACATTTCAAAGGATAGAATGGAGAGATTGATAAAAGCTTACATACTTCCCTCTCTAGATTTTTCAGATTTTAACACTTGTGTGGACTGTATAAGAGGAAAGTTGACTAAATCCACAATAAAGGGTTCTACTAGGAGTGACAGTATTTTGGACTTAATACATACTGATATCAGTGGACCTTTACCTTCTACCATATGTGAAAATAAGTACTTCATAACTTTTATTGATGATTTCTCTTGATATGAATATGTTTATCTGATTAATGATAAATCTCTTGCTCTTGAAAAATTTAAAATATTCAAAATAGAAGTAGAGAAACAATGTGGGAAAAGTATCAAAGTTGTAAGATCTGATCGTGGTGGTGAATATTATGGGAAGTATGATGAATCTGGTTAAAATATGGGTGATTTTGTAAAATTTTTACAAGGATGTGGAATAGTGCCCCAATACATTATGCCTGGGACACCCGAGCAGAATGATATTTCTGAAAGATGTAATTGGACTCTAAAGGATATGGTTAGGAGTATGATGAGTAGAACAAATTTACCAGAATATCTATGGGGTGAAGCCTTGAAAACTGCCATGTAAATTTTAAACAGGGTTTCCAGTAAAGCAGTTTCAAAAACTCCTTTTGAATTGTGGACGTAACCCAAGTTTAGCTCATTTCAGAGTTTGGGAATGTCTAGCTGAGATTAGGATTTATAATCCTCTTGAAAAGAAATTAGACTCAAAATCTACCCTTGGTTATTTTGTTGGGTATCCTGATAGATCAAAAGAATATAAGTTCTATTGTCCTAATCGTGGTACCAGAATTGTTGAGTCCATTATTGCTAAATTTTTGGAGAATGATGTTGGTAATAGTGGGATTTCTATGTTGAAAGAACTTTTTATTGAACCAGATCCAGTTATTGTTCCAGTTCCTGTTATACAGGAAAGAGTTGTTTCTCAGCTGGTTGAAATTGTTAGTGAAGAATTTGGGCAACAAGAAGAACTTCCAACAGTGATTGAATCAGTTTTTGAGCCACAAGTGAGAAGATCGCAAAGGGAAAGAAGGTCTGCATTGCCTATTGATTACATTGTATTTTTGTCAGAAAGTGATTTTAATATTGGGAATATAGTTGATCTTGTTACTTTTAAGCAAGCCTTGACATGTCCTGAGTCAGATAAATGGTTAAGTGCTATGGAAGATGAAATGAATTCTATGGAGAAAAATAGAGTTTGGGAACTTGTTGAACTTCCTCCAGATGCTAAGGCTATAGACAATAAGTAAATTTTTAAAAGTAAACTGGACTCAAAAGGGAATGTTGAATGAAAGAATGCAAGGTTAGTTGCAAAACGATTTACTCAGCGAGAGGGCATTGACTATACTAAAACATTTTCACCAGTTTCATCAAAGGATTCTTTTAGAATTATTATGGCACTTGTGGCACATTATGATTTGGAGATTCATCAGATAGATGTGAAGACAACATTTTTGAATTGAGATCTTTATGAAGAGGTTTATATGAGACAACCTGAAGGTTTTATTGAGAAGGGAAAAGAAAACTTGGTATGTAAGTTAAATAAGTCCTTATATGGTCTCAAGCAAGCATCTCGACAGTGGTATTTGAAGTTTGATGAGATTATAACTTCTCTCGATTTTGTTGAAAATAAAGTTTACCAGTACATATATCGAAAGACCAATGGGAGAAATTTTATTTTTCTCATTCTATATGTTGATGATATTTTACTTGTTAGCAGTAACTTGGGATTACTTCATGAAACAAAGAAAATATTATATGCTAATTTTGAAATGAAATATCTTGGAGAAGCTTCTTTTGTGCTTGGCATTGCAATTTGTCGTGATAGACCTCGTGGTTTGTTGAGACTTTATCAGAAAGCTTATATACGGCGTATATTACAGAGGTTTGAAATGCAAAATTGTGCACCTAGTGATGTACCCATCATAAAAGGAGATAAGTTTAACAAAACTCAATGTCCTAGAAATGAGCTTGAAAGGGAATCTATGAAGAATATTCTGTATGCTAGTGATGTAGGGAGTTTGATGTATGCTCAAGTTTGCACTAGACCAGATATTGCCTATGCAGTTAGTGTTCTTAGTAGGTTTCAGTCAAATCCAAGGCAAGAGTATTGGAAAGCAACTAAGAAAGTTATGAGATACTTGAAGAAGACTAAATGTTATATGCTTACTTTCCAGCGTTCAAATCACCTTGAGGTGGTAGGCTACTCAAATTTTGATTTTGCTGGATGTCAAGATGATTTGAAATCAATCTCTGGTTATGTTTTTATGTTAGCTGGGGGTGCTATTTCTTGGAAAAGTGTTAAGCAAACTCTGGTGGCATCTTCTACTATGCAAGCTGAATTTGTAGCATGTTATGGAGCTACTATCCAAGCTGTTTGATTAAGAAATTTTATTTCTGAACTGAATGTTGTTGATTCCATCTCGAGACCTATTGCTATTTATTGTGATAATAGTGCAGCAGTGTTCTTTTCAAAGAATAATAAGAGCTATAATGGGTCCAAGCACATTGACATCAAGTATTTGGTGATCAGAGATAGAGTTAAAGAAGGATAGACAAAGATAGAGCATATAAATACAGAGGCGATGATTGCAGAACCTTTGACTAAGGGACTTACTCCTAAAGTTTTTAAAACACATGTTGCTAATATGGGTATTGTGGAAACATTTGATGTTCTTGGTTAGTGGGAGTTACTTATATAAAAAGAACTACGTTTTGGCTTAATCCCTTTATGGGGTATGTAGGCAACCCATATGTTATTTGGGTACAGCTTCTTTCAATAATAATATATATCTCCCCTATCCATAAACTATGTTTTGAGCATGCATATGGCTTATGTCTTTTATTATGATATTATTGAAATCTCGAGATACTATGGATAATGACATAAGATGAGTCTCTTTAAGAAACATGTGGCTTCATTTTTGAAGCATTATGAGAACTGATATGAATTAGCACAACTTTTGATCACATTGGTGCTGTGCAACCCAAGGTTTTAAGTTTCGTGTAATTATAAATTTACACATAGATTTTGATGATAACAAATGAATTCAAAGAATAAAGGAGTTTCAAGCTCAAGTTGTCCACACAATGGAATCAAGCACATCAAGGAACCAAGCATGAGCAAGAAGGGAACAAGTTCACATTAAAGTCATAGAGTAATGTTGTAAATCTCTTAAAAATTCGAAATTAGGATTAAGGTTCAAAATTAATATTTTATCATAAAGCATTAAAATACATTTTCCACATGTGCATGAATTTTTTGAAAATTAAATTTGAAAATTTTGAAAGATGATTGATAGTCATCTTTTACATGTGCATGACATGATTAAAGGTTTGAACTTTGAAAATATTAAGATGATTGATTGTCATCTTTCACATGTGAATGTTTTATTTGAATTTTTTCAAAAGTGATTGATGTTTTTCTTGACTTATGTAAAAGGTAGATGTTTTTGTTTGAAAAATTTGAAAAATAAAGTTTGCTCCTTTTGTCATATGCAAAAAGTAAAAGATTAGGTTTGAAATTTTTGAAAAGAAAAGTATGCTCCTTTTGTCATATGCAAAAAGTAAAAAAATTAGGTTTGAAATTTTTAAAAAGTGAATGATGTTGTCTCTGACATGTGAATCTTTTTAAATTTGAATATGAAGTCTCATATGCTTATAAATAGATCATTTGAGAGGTTCACATTCACAACACCAAAAGCATACAACATTCATTCAAAACTTTCATTCTCTCTTCTCTAAGCATTGAGCCTTAACCCTTGTTCATTTTGAGAGATATAGTTTGCACTGTATTGTTCTTATTTTATTTATTGAGGAGTGTTTTATGATAACCTACCCACTATCAATTCTTGTATCAGTAAAAGGGTGTGTATAACCCTTATGCATGTAGAAAGTGTTCTACACAGAGAATAGTTGAATCACCACGTGTAAGGTGATTGCAAGTGTAGATGGGTTTCTACACGGATCATTTTTAGCGGTGTTGTTCAAAGGTGTAATAGGTTTCCATCTCCACCTAAAGGAGGTTGAATAGTGAATTCGGGGATCGTCTAGGGGTAGCTTGAGGCAAGGTCGTAGGCAGTGGGGCCGAACCTCGTTAACATACTGAGTTTGCTTCTCTTACCCTTACTCTTTATATTTATTGTTGTTTTATATTTTTTTATATATTTTATATTGTATATTTGATTTATAATTGCTATTTTTTTTAAATACAACTCAATTTACCCCTCATTTTGTGTTAGTCATCTGGGCAACAGGTGCTAAGTTCATACTACATACTACCACATTTGGTCGGAGGATGGGGATCCATGTCGATGAGAATATTAGCATTTGTAACTGTGGAGTGGTCTTACATCATTTAAGTGGTGTAACGACTTCCATGTTCAATGTTGATATTCTTGTTGGACCGGATTATGTTTTCTAAGGTGCTATCATTTGAACTATTTTTGTGGCCACCTATGTTGTCTAACCCGAGAGTCTTTTTCAAAACAAGTTTTTATTTTATAGCAATCAATATTCGCCTAAGTGGGAGAATGCTAGAATAATTTCAAATATGAGCTACTATTAATTGCATGCTTTATAAAAACAGGTTAGATATAAATAGCTCATAATGGTACTTTAGTTAAACCCACTAAGTTAAAGTGATCATTATGAGGTTTATTGCACCTTGGTAAAATAGGAATATTATATCCTATTTAAAAATATGGTTTATTGTATGTAGGCCTAGAAGTTCAAGGGTCTTATTCTTTTTTTTTAGACCCATTGGGATTTGGAATTTTTAATGGGAAGACTCCACATAAGACTTCTATATATATGGCTAAGTTCCCTCTCCTCTCTGTATATGTCTATTGGCTTACTCCATTGATAGCTAATACTTTTGTGAGGAGAAGGAGAGGAAGATTTGGCTACTAATATTATTCGTGGGATTTCAATATTGCTTTCAAAATGGTTTCTGTAGGTATGATTTCTATATTTTATAATCTTGTCCATTAAGATTCTTCTCTCTAGCATGTGTTTCTAGTGATTTACATGTTTCTGGCTTTTTTACTTTAAATGAAGATAAGATAGTTTAAATGAAGTATCACACGTCATGATCCGGCCATAATAATAAATCCTTACTTGACAATTAAAGCATTATTAAGACATTGTTAAGTTTTGCTCTCTTGGAAATGGTAAGCGCCTGCTGCTTTAATGATGTTGACCTTCGAAGAGGAAGGGAGCAATTAACCCATTCTTTACGAGAAGAAGTGTCTTAACTCTAGACTTTAATGATGGGCACAAGGGCATAATTTATTCATGGCTCATCCCTATAAATAGAGCAGGAACGTACACTCTGAGCTGTGCAGAAGTCCGAGGTCCAAAAGAGATCAATGGAAAAGAAAAGGATGGATTGGTCTGCATTAATGGCTTTTGGGATGGTGATTATGGCATTGGGTGCAAGCATTTCAGATGCCGAAATCTCATGCACTGAGGCCCTGAGATCTTTGATTCCCTGCACGCCGTTTTTGGTGGGTTTTGGCTCATCGGCACCAAACGTCGTTTGCTGCATAGGTGTTCAATATGTGTTCGAACAGGCAAACACCACCGCAACTCATAGAGATCTCTGTCAATGTTTTCAAAATGCTGCATCACAGATTGGTGCTTTGCCTGAGAGGGTTAAAGAGCTTCCCCAGTTCTGCAATATACATGTTACCCTGCCCATTGACGCCAATGTGAATTGCAGCAGGTAATCTCTCTCTCTCTCTCTGGTGACTCATCGATCTGTCCCCAAAAGCATAATAATGTTTGTACAAGTACCATACAAGACTCACAACCATCATGAATTTTTTTTTTTTAAAAAAAAGTCATTCTTTTAGCGGGATCTAGTTTTTTACAAGAGATCTATGTGAGAGTTGCTCAACTAATTAGACTCGTAGCTAATATTACTCTTACTTCAAAACTAAACCTTATGATTCTGATCCATTTGACGACTAAATATTATTCATAAGACAAGCCATCTTTTAGTATTGATTCCTTTCCTTCCATGCACGCAAAGCCATATCCTAGTACTTCTATATAAACAGACGATGATCTCATTTCTTTAAAATCGTGTGGAGAACGTAATTAAAGCACTANGTTGATGCTTATGATCATCATTTTGTGATTGAATTCTCATGGGCATTATGATTATCCTTGTTTTTTCTTTAAGAAAAATCCTTTGAATTTTTTGTGGGTGGTAGCCGCCAAAGTGGTACACTCATTGATATGTAAAAAAAAAAAAAAGAGGATATTTTTGTTTTCTAATTTATTGCACATAATATCTTGCTTAAATGTGTTATTGTGTGTGATATTTTAGAAAATTGTGAGAAGTAGTTAATGAGATTGCATTAGTCTAGAAATTTCCTTCTGCCTAAAGGTGATGGTATTGCAAAAACTGATGTGATTTTATTAATTTGCTTCATGATATGTTTTAAGAGTACTTATAGCAAGTTGTTTAGTTAGCCCAAATGTGACTTTACAATGATGCACCAAGGCTCTTACCGATATGTTTTAAGAGTACCTTATAGTATGTTGTTTAGTCAGCCCAAATGTGACTTTACAATGGTACACCAAGGCTCTTATCGTAATGAAGCTCATATGGTTCCGAGCTTATTTTCGAGTTGTCTAATTAATAACCCATATTAATTAGATAGATTTGTTATCATCCATTGACTGCATGCTTTAAGGTTTGGATTATATTTAAATAATATGTATTATTTCATGTTTTCACTGTTTTGAGTGCCTCATCTATTTCACGTCAACTATCTGCTATTGAAACTTTGACTGGAAATAATTATGTGAGATGGAAAAGAGACGTAGAAATTGCACTTGGTCTTTTGGGTTTGGATTTTGCCTTGGAAGAGCAGCCTTCAAAACCTACTAATAAGAGCATTGCTGAATACGTGGTTGAGTATCAAAAGTGGGAAAGAGCTAATAGGCTTTGTTTAAAAATCATCAAATGTTCTATATCTAATTCCATTATGGGAGCTATTCCGGACAATGACAATGCTAAAAACTTTTTGGGTACCATAGGACAAAGGTTTGTTGAATCTGATAAAGCTGAAACTGGAGACCTGATGGACTGATGAGTATGAAATATGATGCTTCAAGTGGAGTTAGGGAATACATTATGAAAATGATACATATATCCTCTAAGCTAGAAGCCCTTAAAATTCCCATTGTAGAGCCTTTTCTGGTTTATCATGTTCTCAATAGCCTGGTTTAGCCAATTTAATCAGTTAAAGGTTGCTTATAATGCTCAGCGGGATAAACAAGATTTAAATGATTTAATTGTGGTATGTGCCCAAGAGGAGTATGATGCGTCGTGAGACTGTTGAAACTGTGCAATTGGCTTTTCAGCCACAACAAAACAAGGGTTCTTCTCATAATCATAAGCCTAAGTTTCAAAAAGGTAATAAGTTACACCGAAATGAGTACAATAAGAGGTTTGGAGGTCAGACTAAGAAATTATAATGAAAAATAATTACTGCAAGTTTTGTAAAAAGAAATGTCATTGGCAAAAAGATTGTTTTAAGGCATGGCTAGAAAAAAAGAAGAAGAAGAACTCGGCAGGTATCTCCTTGGCCTTAGTTTGTTTTGAGTCTTCTTTGGTTGATGTACCTTTAAATTCTTGGTGGATAGACTCAGGTGCAAGTATTCATATTACGAATTCGTTACAAGGGTTCATAAGCAAAATGAGGCCAAGTTAGAATGAAGTGAGCTTGTGTGTTGGGAATGGACTTCATGTGAAGGTCGAGTTTATAGGAGTAATAAAATTATCTTTAAATTCTGGTTTTTCTCTTGTTTAGGAGAACACATTTTTTGTACCGACAATGAGATGGAATTTAATTTCTATATCAAAACTTGATGATTCTTGTTTTTCTTTTAAGTTTGGCAATGGAAAAGTTGAATTGTTTTATGATTCTCGTCTGGTTGGAAATGGTCTCTTATGTGATGGTTTATATAGAATGTCTTTGAATTCTTTTGGTGAAGTCTCTTGTGTTACCAATGTAGCGAAGAAAAGGCCTTTAATCCGTGAATTATCTTCTATGTTGTGGCACAAGAGTTTAGGGCACATTTCAAAGGATAGAATGGAGAGATTGATAAAAGCTTACATACTTCTCTCTCTAGATTTTTAAGATTTTAACACTTGCGTGGACTGTATAAGAGGAAAGTTGACTAAATCCACAATGAAGGGTTCTACTAGGAGTGACAGTATTTTGGACTTAATACATACTGATATTAGTGGACCTTTACCTTCTACCATATGTGGAAATAAGTACTTCATAACTTTTATTGATGATTTCTCTTGATATGAATATGTTTATCTGATTAATGATAAATCTCTTGCTCTTGAGAAATTTAAGATATTCAAAATAGAAGTAGAGAACCAATGTGGGAAAAGTATCAAAGTTGTAAGATTTGACCGTGGTGGTGAATATTATGGAAAGTATGATGAATCTGGTCAAAATATGTGTGATTTTGTAAAATTTTTACAAGGATGTGGAATAGTGCCCCAATACACTATGCCTGGGAGACCCGAGCAGAACGATATTTCTGAAAGATGTAATCGGACTCTGAAGGATATGGTTAGGAGTATGATGAGTAGAACAAATTTACCAGAATATCTATAGGGTGAAGCCTTGAAAACTGCCATGTACATTTTAAACAGGGTTCCCAGTAAAGCAGTTTCAAAAACTCCTTTTGAATTGTGGACGTAACCCAAGTTTAGCTCATTTAAGAGTTTGAGAATGTCTAGCTGAGATTAGGATTTATAATCCTCTTCAAAAGAAATTAGACCCAAAATCTACCCCTGGTTATTTTGTTGGGTATCCTAATAGATCAAAAGGATATAAGTTCTATTGTCCTAATCGTGGTACCATAATTGTTGAGTCCATTATTGCTAAATTTTTGGAGAATAATGTTGGTGATAGTGGGAGTTCTATGTTGAAAGAACTTTTTATTGAACCAGATCCAGTTATTGTTCCAGTTCCTGTTATACAGGAAAGAGTTGTTTCTCAGCTGGTTGAAATTGTTAGTGAAGAATTTGGGCAACAAGAAGAACTTCCAACAATGATTGAATCAGTTTCTGAGCCACAAGTGAGAAGATCGCAAAGGGAAAGAAGGTCTGCATTGCCTATTGATTACATTGTATATTTGTCAGAAAGTGATTTTAATATTGGGAATATAGTTGATCCTGTTACTTTTAAGCAAGCCTTGACATGTCCTGAGTCAGATAAATGGTTAAGTGCTATGGAAGATGAAATGAATTCTATGGAGAAGAATAGAATCTGGGAACTTGTTGAACTTCCTCCAGATGCTAAGGCTATAGACAATAAGTAAATTTTCAAAAGTAAACTGGACTCAAAAGGGAATGTTGAATGAAAGAATGCAAGGTTAGTTGCAAAACGATTTACTCAGCGAGAGGGCATTGACTATACTAAAACATTTTCACCAGTTTCATCAAAGGATTCTTTTAGAATTATTATGGCACTTGTGGCACATTATGATTTGGAGATTCATCAGATAGATGTGAAGACAACATTTTTGAATTGAGATCTTTATGAAGAGGTTTATATGAGACAACTTGAAGGTTTTATTGAGAAGGGAAAAGAAAACTTGGTATGTAAGTTAAATAAGTCCTTATATGGTCTCAAGCAAGCATCTCAACAGTGGTATTTGAAGTTTGATGAGATTGTAACTTCTCTCGATTTTGTTGAAAATAAAGTTTACCAGTGCATATATCGAAAGACCAGTGGGAGAAATTTTATTTTTCTCATTCTATATGTTGATGATATTTTGCTTGTTAGCAGTAACTTGGGATTACTTCATGAAACAAAGAAAATGTTATATGCTAATTTTGAAATGAAATATCTTGGAGAAGCTTCTTTTGTGCTTGGCATTGCAATTTGCTGTGATAAAGCTCGTGGTTTGTTGGGACTTTATCAGAAAGCTTATATACGACGTATATTACAGAGGTTTGAAATGCAAAACTGTGCACCTAGTGATGTACCCATCATAAAAGGAGATAAGTTTAACAAAACTCAATGTCCTAGAAATGAGCTTGGAAGGGAATCTATGAAGAATATTCCGTATGCTAGTGATGTAGGGAGTTTGATGTATGCTCAAGTTTGCACTAGACCAGATATTGCCTATGCAGTTAGTGTTCTTAGTAGGTTTCAGTCAAATCCAGGGCAAGAGCATTGGAAAGCAGCTAAGAAAGTTATGAGATACTTGAAGAAGACTGAATGTTATATGCTTACTTTCTACCTTTCAAATCACCTTGAGGTGGTAGGCTACTCAAATTTTGATTTTGTTGGATGTC
The DNA here is from genome assembly GCA_011037825.1 of Carya cathayensis. Classification (NCBI taxonomy): domain Eukaryota; kingdom Viridiplantae; phylum Streptophyta; class Magnoliopsida; order Fagales; family Juglandaceae; genus Carya; species Carya cathayensis. Next base: position 230,741 of record QGSO01000362.1, on the reverse strand, counting down.
AAGATGATTTGAAATCAATCTCTGGTTATGTTTTTATGTTAGCTGAGGGTGCTATTTCTTGGAAAAGTGTTAAGCAAACTCTGGTGGCGTCTTCTACCATGCAAACTGAATTTGTAGCATGTTATAGAGCTACTATCCAAGCTGTTTAATTAAGAAATTTTATTTCTGAACTGAATGTTGTTGATTCCATCTCGAGACCTATTGCTATTTATTGTGATAATAGTGCAGCAGTGTTCTTTTCAAAGAATAATAAGAGCTATAATGGGTCCAAGCACATTGACATCAAGTATTTGGTGATCAGAGACAGAGTTAAAGAAGGGCAGACAAAGATAGAGCATATAAATACAGAGGCGATGATTGCAGATCCTTTGACTAAGGGACTTGCTCCTAAAATTTTTAAAACACATGTTGCTAATATGGGTATTGTGGAAACATTTGATGTTCTTGGTTAGTGGGAGTTATTTATATAAAAAGAACTACGTTTTGGCTTGATCACTTTACAGGGTATGTAGGCAACCCATATGTTATTTGGGTACAGCTTCTTTCAATAATAATATATATCTTCCATATCCATAAACTATGTTTTGAGCATGCATATGGCTTATGTCTTTTATTATGATATTATTGAAATCTTGAGATACTATGGATAAAGACATAAGATGAGTCTCTTTAAGAAACATGTGGCTTCATTTTTGAAGCATTATGAGGACTGATATGAATTAGCACAGCTTTTGATAACATTGGTGCTGTGCAACCCAAGGTTTCAAGTTTCGTATAATTATAAATCTAAACATGGATTTTGATGATAACAAATGAATTCAAAGAATAAAGGAATTTCAACCTCAAGTTCTCCACACAATGGAGTCAAGCACATCAAGGAACCAAGCATGAGTAAGAAGGGAACAAGTTCACATTAAAGTCATAGAGTAATGTTGTAAATCTCTTAAAAATTCGAAATTAGGATTAAGATTCAAAATTAATATTTTATCATAAAGCATTAAAATACATTTTCCACATGTGCATGAATTTTTTGAAAATTAAATTTGAAAATTTTGAAAGATGATTGATAGTCATCTTTTACATGTGCATGACATGATTAAAGGTTTGAACTTTGAAAATATTAAGATGATTGATTGTCATATTTCACAAGTGAATGTTTTATTTGAATTTTTTCAAAAGTGATTGATGTTTTTCTTGATTTATGTAAAAGATAGATGTTTTTGTTTGAAAATTTTGAAAAGTAAAGTTTGCTCCTTTTGTCATATGCAAAAAGTAAAAGATTAGGTTTGAAATTTTTGAAAAATAAAGTGTGCTCCTTTTGTGATATGCAAAAAGTAAAAAAATTAGATTTGAAATTTTTGAAAAGTGAATGATGTTGTCTCTGACATGTGAATCTTTTTAAATTTGAATATGAAGTCTCATATGCTTATAAATAGATCATTTGAGAGTTTCACATTCACAACACCAAGAGCATACAACATTCATTCAAAACTTTCATTCTCTCTTCTCTAAGCATTGAGCCTTAACCCTTGTTCATTTTGAGAGATATAGTTTGTACTGTATTGTTCTTATTTCATTCATTTAGGAGTGTTTTATGATAACCTACCCACTATCAATTCTTGTATCAGTAAAATGGGTGTGTATAAACCTTGTGCATGTAGAAAGTGTTCTACACAAAGAATAGTTGAATCACCACGTGTAAGGTGATTGCAAGTATAGATGGGTTTCTACACGGATCCTTTTTAGCGGTGTTGTTCAAAGGTGTAATAGGTTTCCATCTCCACCTAAAGGAGGTTGAATAGTGAATTCGGAGATTCTCAAGGGGTAGCTTGAGGCAAGGACGTAGGCAGTGGGACCGAACCTCGTTAATATACTGAGTTTGCTTCTCTTACCCTTACTCTTTATATTTATTGTTGTTTCATATTTTGTTTATATTTTATATTATATATTTGATTTATAATTACTATTTTTTTAAATACAACTCAATTCACCCCTCATTTTGTGTTAGTCATCTGGGCAACAGGTGCTAAGTTCAAACTACATACTACCACATTTGGTCGGAGGATGGGGATCCATGTCGATGAGAATATTAGCATTTGTAACTGTGGAGTGGTCTTACATCGTTTAAGTGGTGTAACGACTTCCATGTTTAATGTTGATATTCTTGTTGGACCGGATTATGTTTTCTAAGGTGCTATCATTTGAGCTATTTTTGTGGCCACCTATGTTGTCTAACCCGAGAGTTTTTTTTAAAACAAGTTTTTATTTTATAGCAATTAATATTAGCCCAAGTGGGAGAATGTTAGAATAATTTCAAATATGGGCTACTATTGATTGCATGCTTTATAAAAACAGGTTAGATATAAATAGCTCATAATGGTACTTTAGTTAAACCCACTAAGTTAAACTGATCATTATGAGGTTTATTGCACCTTAGTAAAATAGGAATATTATATCCTATTTAAAAATGTGGTTTATTGTATGTAGGCCTAGAAGTTCAAGGGTCTTATTCTTTTTTTTTTAGACCCATTGGGATTTGGAGTTTTTAATGGGAGGACTCCACATAAGACCTCTATATATATGGCTAGGTTCCCTCTCCTCTCTGTGTATGTTTATTGGCTTGCCCTATTGATAGCTAATACTTTTGTGAGGAGAAGGAAAGGAAGATTTGGCTACTAATATTATTCGTGGGATTTCAATATTGTTTTCAAAATGGCTTCGGCAGGTATGATTTCTATATTTTATAATCTTTTGTCCATTAAGATTCTTCTCTCTAGCATGTGTTTCTAGTGATTTACATGTTTCTGCAATATTGTTCTGCTTTTTTACTTTAAATGAAGATAAGATAGTTTAAATGAAGTATCACACGTCATGATCCGGCCATAATAATAAATCCTTACTTGACAATTAAAGCATTATTAAGACATTGTTAAGTTTTGCTCTCTTGGAAATGGTAAGCGCCTGCTGCTTTAATGATGTTGACCTTCGAAGAGGAAGGGAGCAATTAACCCATTCTTTACGAGAAGAAGTGTCTTAACTCTAGACTTTAATGATGGGCACAAGGGCATAATTTATTCATGGCTCATCCCTATAAATAGAGCAGGAACGTACACTCTGAGCTGTGCAGAAGTCCGAGGTCCAAAAGAGATCAATGGAAAAGAAAAGGATGGATTGGTCTGCATTAATGGCTTTTGGGATGGTGATTATGGCATTGGGTGCAAGCATTTCAGATGCCGAAATCTCATGCACTGAGGCCCTGAGATCTTTGATTCCCTGCACGCCGTTTTTGGTGGGTTTTGGCTCATCGGCACCAAACGTCGTTTGCTGCATAGGTGTTCAATATGTGTTCGAACAGGCAAACACCACCGCAACTCATAGAGATCTCTGTCAATGTTTTCAAAATGCTGCATCACAGATTGGTGCTTTGCCTGAGAGGGTTAAAGAGCTTCCCCAGTTCTGCAATATACATGTTACCCTGCCCATTGACGCCAATGTGAATTGCAGCAGGTAATCTCTCTCTCTCTCTCTGGTGACTCATCGATCTGTCCCCAAAAGCATAATAATGTTTGTACAAGTACCATACAAGACTCACAACCATCATGAATTTTTTTTTTTTAAAAAAAAGTCATTCTTTTAGCGGGATCTAGTTTTTTACAAGAGATCTATGTGAGAGTTGCTCAACTAATTAGACTCGTAGCTAATATTACTCTTACTTCAAAACTAAACCTTATGATTCTGATCCATTTGACGACTAAATATTATTCATAAGACAAGCCATCTTTTAGTATTGATTCCTTTCCTTCCATGCACGCAAAGCCATATCCTAGTACTTCTATATAAACAGACGATGATCTCATTTCTTTAAAATCGTGTGGAGAACGTAATTAAAGCACTAGATTTGTTGAATTCTCTCTATGCTAATGCGTTTTCCTTCTGTGATATGCAGAATTAAGTAATGGAGTATTGCAAGAATGAACGTGTGGGGGAGATCAACTAGGAGGAATTGCAATAACGAAAAAGTTTCCGAGAAATCTTGTGTTTAGATCGAGCTTGTTTAAAGGATCTCATGTTCTTTTTCGCTTGAAGATCGATAATGATGTCATGGCATGTTTATGAAGAATAATAGACAGTACTAGTGCTGTTAACAATTTATCAAACCCCCTTGATATGCTTTAGACGCAAACAAAAATGGAAATTCAACCTATGGGAGGCTTTAGTTCAGATTCATAAGCACGAGTCTCAATCTTGTATGCGAAGCGTTAGACTATAAATTAAATGATTAAATTTATCGTTTCTTTTAAGGTAAAACATAGTAGATTTATATAACTGAGAAAAGGACGTTACAACGTGTTTGAACATGCACCAGATTTACTACATCATGATTTAGATGAATAGCCTCTAGTTTTGCTAGAACATGAGCCTCTAGATATTTTTCTAAATCCAATTTCATGGATTCCAGTTTGAAGCATTGTCATTCTTGTACATGGAGGGGCATTTGGGAGGCAAAGAGATGGTTGAGGGAGGGGTGCATTTGGAGGATTGGTGATGGACAAGCTGTCAAACTATGGCATGATCCTTGGGTCCTGGGACATAGGCCGCTGAGTGTTGAGCTGGCTTCTGACATGCAGTCGAGTGATGATGTAGTGGCCTCTATTATGCTTGAAGACAATAGGGTGTGAGACTTATCCAAGCTTAGATCTCTCTTCAATCCAATGTTAGTGGTTGACATTATGAAGGTCATGGTTTTTCCACAGGGTACTGCTGATAAACTGATTTGGAGTCAAGAAAGAAGCAGTCTTTTTTCTATAAAAAGTTGCTATAAACTTATTGTGAATAAGTTTGGAATTAGTACAACCGAATGCTCTTCAACGGGACAATATATGAGATTATGGAAAGCCTTGTGGAGGCTACCAATTCCTAATAAAAATAAAGTATTTGCATAGAGGGCAAGTAAAGATAGTCTACCCTCAAAGGATAAATTGGTGCAAAAATAGGTGATACCAGCCGCTACATGTCGTTTCTGTGTACATTTTGTTGAAGATCTCTTGCATGCATTATTTGGTTGTGGCCGCTTCGGGATTCATGGAGTTAGTACTTCCCTTCTTTGGCAAACCTTTCACCCACCAGTTTTGCGGAATTGGCAATGAATGTTGTTGATGCTAAGAATATTAATCAACTGGCTATTTTTTTTCCTGTCTTGCTTGGGGTTTCTGGTTTAGGCGAAACAAATTGGAGTTTGACAATATTTGCTTAAGTCCTTGTCATGTAATATCTCATTCTTTGGGTTTGTTGCAGAGCTATAAATCTGTTTCTCTTAAATCCTAGCATTAGATTTGAAATCACTTCTGTTGGCAACCCTCTCCTACCGAGGTTCTTAAGCTCAACACAAATGGTGCCATGTTTTCAGATCTTCATAAGGTTGGTATTGGGGTTATATTACGTGATTCGGCTGAAAAGTTATTATGGCTGCCTCTAAACTTGAACTAGTGGTGACTGAACCAGAAGCTGTGGAATTGCTTGCTATTTTCGGAGGGATGCAATTGTGTTCTACTATGGGAATTTCACATATAGAAATTGAGAGTGACTTTTGCTATTAGTCCAAGCTTTACAACAAAATAACATGCTTAATTCTATGCTTGGTAACCTGCTTTCAGAAGTGATGAGACTGTCTAGTTGCTTTCAAAATGTTTCTTTTACTCATGTGTATCGAGAGGGAAATATGGTTGCACATAAACTTGCTAGAAATGCTTGGAGAGTAGAGGATATTGAGATGTGGTGGGATAGTATTCCAGACTTTCTTTCTCAAGCTTATGGTTTGATAATTGTCTGTAATAATTTATCTTCAATGAAGTTGGTTGTTCCTATTAAAAAAAAAAAAAAACTATACTCTAATGCAATAGCAAAAACTAGTTTTTAACTTAGATTGCGTGCTGCATGCATTGATGTGGATTCAAACTGCATGAATATGGCTCATGCATATCGATTTGCCACATTTGAACAATGATGATTTGATTATGGAAAACGGTTCTAGCTGGTGTCTCCTATAAATTGGCTTTATTGGAGACAAATAAACACCTGCCACATAATGGGTTACTCAAGAGTTTGGTTTGGAGGCACAGTAGGGGATCAAGCTCTCCTTCCCTCTCGAACTAGATCTCTCCCCTCCCGAGGTCTGCTCTATCTCGAATTCTCGATCTCTCTCTCCTTCCCTCTCCTTCACGAAAGGCCTCCCTCTCTCTCCTTCTCTCTGGATGCTGACTTCTTGGGCAACCTTACTGGGTTCCCCATTAGAACATTTCCTCTGGCTAAAACTTCAAATATCTAGAGTAGTAACCCAGCACCACAACCACCATTCTTTTCGAAAAAAATTCAACAAAAATGGCTTGTAATCAAGCCTATAAAAGATAAAGACCTTTAAAACAAGGATTATAAGCAAAATTTTAAACCAGCAAGAACCTCAATTTCTAGGAGCGCTTTCTCTCTTTTTCTTTCTAAAACCGACCCACCAACCCATTAGGTCATATGAGGTATATTCAATTTCAGGGTTTGGTGGCACGTATTGAAATCAAGGAAAAAAAAGATAGTTGATAGATTAAGGAACACCCAAGAATCCTTGCGAGCGAGAGAGAGAAAGAGAGGAGAGTCATCTGCTTCAACACCCCCAGCGATCAAGCCTCCCTCACATGTGTGACCCAAGCCTCTCACCATGCTTCGGCTATGGCAACCGCGGCGATTGGAAAGGAAGATATACTTGCGGGGAGGTCTTGGCGTTGGCTCTTTCCGAAGGATTTATGGTGGGAGTCAGAAGAATGGAAGTTGCCCTCCCCATTTTTGCAAGAGCAGTTGCAGAATATGAACATTATTGATGTTGACCCAAAAGGTGGGAGGAGAATCACCTCAATTGGTCAGCGGAATGTCAACCAAGCTACTGTGCAGATCGTGGTTGCCCCTTGATCAATTGACGCCTAAGGTTTGGTGGGATCACTTTTTGTTTGTTGGAGAAATGATGCAACGATTGAGTTAAGACAATTTTTTGTTCCTGCTACTGAGTGTTTCATTAGGATAGAAATGGGTGATGTTTTCTTTTCAAGTTTGGTGCTTTGAGATTACGAACACATCCTCTTGAGTTTGCTCTTATAAATGAAGCACGATGATCGTGAAGGAGAGATAGAGAGAAGTTTTTGTGAAGAAGGGGGAAGGAGAGAGATGGAAGGGGTAGAGAAGCGTTCCTGGGTTAGGGGTGATTTTCTTAGAGGGAAGGAAAGAAAGGAAGGGGAGAGAGGGGGGAGAGAGAGAGTTCTGAAAGGCCTCCCTTTCCCTGTGGATCTCCTGTAGCGCGGCTTTTAGATGTAAAATTATAGCCTTTACGTGTCACTTAATTATTGGACTCCGATAAATAAAGTTGATAGAGAGCACCGGTTTAAAGATATTCATCTTTGATTATGTGTTCAAAAATTGAAACCAACATACTTAAAATACTAACGGCATAATTGTCTACCTCATTATCTCCATATATACCTTCTCCATCATATCTCTGATTCTCCAACAGCTAGCACTCATACCAGAAGAAATACTTGAGCAGAAACAATCCGAGCCTTTGGAGCATTGACCATCAGTTTGAAGAGAGAAAAACTACTGTCGAAATTAATGCCCTGTACTAATCATGAATTGTGTGCAGAATTTTCTGACCACGTTGGATCTGAACCAGAAGTACAAATTTTCAAGAGAACAAAGAAGGCATAAGAATGATTCTCTCAACCCAACCCAACCCCTAGTCGCCACCTGTTTTTGCAGGTCAGAGTCAGTTTCTGAACATCCTTCTTAGAGGACGGTGACGTAAACATAGCATGTTTTCGTGCCACTTGCGTACGTAAATGTGTGTTTTTTTCCTTTTAGATCCTTTTGATTGTGGCGCCCTTGATCCTATTGATCGCGACATTGGAGTGATGGCTATTTGGATCACACACTCATCGCCAAGTGTAAGTGTTTACAGACATGCATATACAATTTATAAATGCTGCGGACAAATCATAAGACAGTCAAAAATTAAGTACTAGAAAATTAAAATACAACCCAACAAGTAGTACTTTATAAGATAATTACAGTCATCCAATTAATAAAAAATAAGAATAAAAATAAAAGTTCATCAATTACAATGGAAATAAACCCTAGGTCATCACTTCTCAGGTGGGGTCGATCCATCATGCTCAAATTGAGCTGTCTTCTGTATCAAAGTTTACAGTTCCATGAAACGGAATAATAGGTGAGAACACCACAATGAGATCTTGCAATCTTAGTAAGTAAAACCACAGATCAACAATTAAGAACTCCAAACATGGATACATACAATAAACATGGACGGTAATAATAAGAGATTATCCAAAAATACCCTTTTTGTAACCTTTAACCAAAATTTTTTTCAATTAGAGCCACTCACGCCAAAAATCACATTTATACACATGTGACATTTATTTAATTACAGTGTGTACCATGGTCTCCCTTATGGACCATCCGTACACTCTGGCTCCCTTCATCACACTACAGGTAACGACTGTACGTATGACTTTGTTCGAGTAATACCCAGCTCTAAGTCTGACGTGTATGCAACTGGACATTCTCTAACCCTCGCTAGCAGATGGGCCATAGAGTCATACAAAGAGCATTATTGTCTTGGCTAAGCCTACTGTTGCCTCGCGATAGCCTAGGAGACGTCATTCAGTTTTACACGCTCCCGACTCCCAAGTAATCAGAAGAGCTTAATTGAGATAATATTCTATCTTGACTTGGGGTCGTGATATGTATGTACCCGCAAAATATATTGTTAATCTTTTTACACCAAAAATAGTTTTCCCGGTTTCACAGCACAACCATAGAACAGAGAAAAATTAATAAAATCATGGTAAGCCATAACAATTAAAATGCAGATTTATGACAGGCAGTTATTAGATGACATGGCAGTAGTACAACACAACTAACAACACAAATTTCATAGTTTTCACAGTTTCAAAGAATCAAAATTTTCACAACTACATGCGATTTCCAGCACTCCATCCGGCCCTCAGCCAACAATCCCAACAACAATTACGATATTATATCCCAACACTTCACGGAGCCCTCAACCACTTAACCAATCACAACTAGACTACAACAGAACATATTTTTTCCAGCATTAGTAATCCAAGGGTTAGTATAGGTTTTACTTACTACATAGAATGACAAATTTTGGATGATCACGAATGCAGTCTAAGATATGTCACGAGTGTGCGTGCGTGAGCGTCGCTACGAGTGGAAACATCTGCCAATAATTAATAACGATGACTAAAATAAAAAATAATAAAATCATAGAGTCACATGGCTTACAAAGGTGGCGGCGCGATGGAGGTAGAGGCAGATTCAGTCAAAACAGGGAGATCCACAACAACAACAAAAAAATCAAAGGAAGGCAGATCTGTCATGACAATGGGTGGATGAGGGGATTTTTATGGTAGAGGGTGGTGGTGCATGGTGGAGCAGATCCGAAAAGGGAGTTCTGGGCTTGGGTTGGGATTCGATCTGAGGGGAAAAAATGCCTAGCAGAGGGGAAGAGATCGAATGACCACTGTGAAGCTGTTGGAAAGGGGGTGGCTTGTTGTGGTGCACAACGGTGATGGGGATAAATCTCTCCTAAAGCTACGAGAAGGAAGATCTGGAGGTGAGGAGGGCGTTGTGGCTATGAATGGAAGGAGGAGAAAGCGTTTGAAGGATGATTTGGGGATGGAGAGACTTGAGCTATTTATAGGCCAAGGGTTAGGGGTTGGAGATCGTAGCCATGGCTGCAATTGGTGGTGCAGTACGGTGGGGGCTTTGCAAGCGTTGCATGTGTGGCATGCTATGAGTAGTGGGCAGTGGCGATGAGTAGCTACCATAACCAAAGGCCTCATAGGTTGTAGAGATCCAACAACGCCAATTGGTGGAAAGGGTGGGCGGTGATAGGCTTAGGCGGTGGCCAGAGAAGAAGCATGGGCCGTGCCAACATGTGGCGATATCTTTAGTGGCGGTGGGGAGCGGTGTTGCAAGTCACGGGTTGAGGGAAGAGGAAGGAAGAAGAAAAGGGAATAAAAAGAAAAGAGAAAAGAAAAAAGAGAGGGGAGTCTCGCGCAACATAAGGGAGAAAAGGATTGTAGGGTTTTTACCCTTTAATCAAAACAACTTCGTTTAGGAGAGGAAGACTAGATTTTAGTCTATGCCTTAAAATGGCGCCATTTCAAGTGGAGGAAGGGATTGGGCTTTCATGCACACGAGCTAACCCTCCCTTGCACCCAAATTATATCAAAATCAACCCAACAACCAAAATAAAAGAATTCACTTAGCACAATTTAGGCTTCAACCCCACTAGACTAATACACACAAAAGATGAACTTGGATTCTAACACTGATACTCTTTCCAGGTCCATGCTAGAGCCACAAAAAAATTCTAACGAATAGTTATGCTGTGTAAAAGTTTTTTTTTTCTTTTTACTTCAAACATTTTTTTAAACTTCCTAGATATTTTAAAAAAAATAAAAATTCATTAAAAATACTTATTTAATTATTAAGAAAAAAGAAAATATTTAAAAAAATCGGTATAAAATGTCGGTGAGTGTTTTCTGTGGATAACAGTGTTTTCCCTCTTGCCGTCCTCGCCACGACCGCGTCTCCATCGTGCGGAAGCAAAGCCTTTTAAAAATTGTAAGACAAAAACAGAAGCAAAGAAAAATACAAGGATAAATATAACATCCTTTTTAATTACTTTGTCTTCCCTCTTTCTACTGCCAGATCCGAAAGCTTTTAGATTCTCATGTCTCTTTATCCTTGAAACTCCTTCGATTCCTGTGGATTCCGTTCCCTTTTTCTTCTTTTCTTTCTCTTTCCTTTTCAAAATTTTAGCGCGAAATCCATGGTTGAGAACTGCGGGGGAGATATGTGTGCCATGACCGAAGCCCCGCCGTCTCCGACTGTTGGGAACTATTTTCCGGTTTCGACGGCTTCGGGCGCCGGATATGACTCCGAAAGGGACGGGGATGAGTTGCTGGTTCCGCCCCTGAACTTCGCGATGGTTGATAATGGCGTTTTCAGGTCTGGTTTCCCAGATTCCGCTAACTTCGGCTTCTTGAAATCCCTTGGGCTCCGTTCCATCATGTGAGTTTGTACTTCTTCTAGAACAATATTTTTTCCCGGGTATTTATTCGTGTTGCTAATGCGAACATTAAAGACTTAATTCGACTTTAAGAGAGCTGTGGTGATTTCATTGTTTGTGCCAGATGTTTATGTCCGGAAACTTATCCGGAGGCGAACAATGATTTTTTGAAGGCTAATGGGATTAAGCTTTTTCAGTTCGGGATCGATAGCTGTAAGGTTGGGTTTTGGATGTGATTCTGTTTGATTAACTGTAGGAGTCGTCCTTGCTCTGTTCGCTGAGTCCGTAAGAAGTTGAACAGATTCATTCTTTCAAATTGATTTGACTTGTTTGTTTCTCGAACAGGATCTCATGATTAAAGTTTATAAAAAGAGACCGTATAATCAAAATAATATTTGACTTTTATTGAGAAACCAAGTATCGATTATTTGTTCTATAATTTTGTTATAAATATGGATCATCTCACTGCAACTATGGTGATTAATCAATAGTTGTGGGCAGGAACCTTTTGTAAACATTCCTGAGGAAACAGTTCGCGGAGCACTGAAAGTAGTCCTCGGTATCACAAACAACTAAGCTTTGCCCATATTCTGGAATAACTTGCTATTTTTGCGATCTCCCACTGATTTTGATTTGTATTTTCCCAGATACGAGGAACCACCCACTTCTAATTCATTGCAAACGAGGAAAGGTACAGTGACCATTCCCTATATATTTTTATTATTATTTTCCTCTGTTTTCTGCTTTCTATGGGGAAATTTAGAAATCTGACAAACAATCTGTGCAGCACCGCACGGGTTGTCTGGTTGGATGCTTAAGGAGATTGCAAAGATGGTGCCTTTCTTCTGTCTTTGACGAGTACCAGAGGTTTGCTGCCGCCAAGGCAAGAGTGTCCGACCAGAGGTTTATAGAATTATTTGATATATCTAGTTTGAAGCACATGCCCATATCATTTTCATGCTCGAAAAGATGAGAAACATGGCATAACAACGGATATGGCATTCCTTCCCCACAAAGGAGGAAAGCTTGAACAGTGCCCACCGATTGAGATAGCACAATAAAAAGCTGAAGTAGTGGATGACATAAAATAATCATTATTTTTGTTGTTTTTATCTTAATCCTTTCCAACTATACCTTAGCTGTCGTTCTTATTAATTTTCCTTATTTCATAGAAAAACATATCCATTTTTCTCTATATGAACACTTTTGGATGAAATGAACATGATCTGGGTCTCCATTAACTAATTTCCATGATCCCCACTCAAGTTGAAAAAAGGATCCCCCTTTTTCTTTCCATTGTTTTCAAGCCCAAATATCAGACGCTCAGCTCAGCTCAGCTCAAACTCTACGATCGTGAAGTTGAAATTGTACCAAAATATCAGAAGCAAAAAGAAAAAATTCTTTTTTTGTTGAAAACACTTGTTGGAGAATGTATAATCTACCAGAGATTGAAAAAAAGAATAAAAGATTAACAGAGAGAAATAAGGACCGCATCTGAAACTGCATCCATCCGCACTGATATATGCTCCGATGGTGCACAGTGAAGAAAAAAAATTGTTTTCTTCTGAATCATTTGAACTCCATTTCAGTCATTCTTAAAAGCTTTCAGATTCAGATTTCTTTAAAAGACAAGGATAAAAAGAAACAATGAAAGTAACAAATGTGGACGAGCAACAATCGAATCGCCAATAAAAAAAGATGACGATCGAAACGATATCTCGGCCATTGATTTTTTTGCTATACCTCATGTTCTTCCGAACGCAGGAGACACAGATCTGTCTCCCCTTTTCTGTTACACCGAACAGAGGCCTTGATTTGAAAAGAAAAACGAAATAAAGTCCAAACTATGAGCAAATATCAGACAAGGTTGAGAGATCCCTAAGCCCCATCGGAAAACCTAACCATTACATTTCAATCGGCTGAAGAGAGAGAACGGAAGCTCAGAAATCTTTGCTAATGAGGAGGCCTTATATATATGGAGAGGCCGACCCTTTCCTCGGCTTCCAGATCTCAATTCGAAACCCTAGCCACCATTCGTCGAGAAGCCAAAATACTATAATGCCCTTTACTGCCACGCGTCACGTTTTAAGCGCCGGCCCCAGCAGAATGGGAAGAAAATCGAATATAAGGATGACTATGAGGAGACCATGCTCTGCAAATCGAACGGTTGAGGATGACTATCAAGATGTAGGCTCCAGCACCGACCATCAAAATCCAATAAGATTCTGATCCTACGATCTAGGGTTTCATCCCAAGTGACTCCGTCTTCCGTTCCCATCTGTTTCTCGTACATTGAGCTCCTAAACATTTCGTCAAATACCCGGTGAGTCCATCTTCTCCCAACCCTTCTTCTGGGGCTCTTTTCTTTGACTCCACGCACTAATAAAATCTTCACAGAAAGCTCCAAATTTTGTGCTTCTCCTTTGTATTTGTAAGTGCCCTTTCTCTCTCTTTATTCATTAACATAAATTCATTTCGCAACTACTGCAAGCTTGCTGCTTTATATCTCGTTGATAGCATTACTTACGAGAGAGAGAGAGGGATAGATTTATAATTTTATATGGGTAAGTCAGGGGGTAGAAAGAAGAAGGGTGCAAACCAAGTAATAGGTGATAATTCTACTCCAAAAGCTAATGGTGGTGTTGATTTGGACTCTTCGGTCTTTTTAAAAAGAGCCCATGAGCTCAAAGAAGAAGGGAACAAGAGTTTTCAAAATAAGGACTATGCGGGTGCTCTTGAGCAGTATGATAATGCTCTCAGACTTACTCCAAAAACCCACCCAGACCGAGCTGTGTTTCACAGCAATAGAGCGGCTTGTTTGATGCAATTGAAGCCCATAGACTATGAAACTGTGATTGCTGAGTGTACTATGGCTCTTCAGGTCCAGCCCCAGTTTTTCCGTGCTCTCCTTCGGAGGGCTCGGGCATTCGAGGCAATAGGGAAGTATGAAATGGCGATGCAGGATATTCAGGTGTTGTTGGGGGCTGAACCCAATCATGGGGACGCATTGGAAATTTCCCGGCGGTTGAGGACAGCATTGGGTCCTCGACTGGAGGCCCAGCAGGACCTCCAGAGCCGCCCATCCCCTGCTGCCCTTGGTGCTTCGGCAGTTCGTGGGGCACCAATTGCTGGATTAGGACCGTGTTTGCCTGCCCGCCCAGTACCAAAGAAGGCAAATACTGCAGCAGGGGGATTAGTATTATCACCTAATAATAAGCCAGAGAAGCCCCAAGCGGTTCTACCCTCTGGAAACGGTCCTGAGTCTAAAGCACAAATGCCAAAACTTGTTTTGAAGCCTTCGAGTGGTACTTCAAAACCTACTAATCCAAGCAAGGATAATCAGAAGGAACAGACATCTACCACATTAGTATCATTGCATGGGCTGGCTCCAGAGACTGCAATCCAATGGAGGCCATTGAAGCTTGTTTATGATCATGACATAAGGCTTGCCCAGATGCCAATGAAATGCAGTTTCAAAGTGTTAAGAGAGATCGTGAGCAAAAGGTTTTCATCATCAAAGTCAGTTTTGATCAAATACAAGGACAATGATGGTGATTTGGTGACCATAACCTGTTCAGGGGAACTCAGATTGGCAGAGTCTTATGTGGATAGCCTCATACCGAAGGATCTGGAAACAGATAAGACAGACACAATTGGGGTACTGAGATTGCATATTGTGGAGGTGAGCCCTGAGCAAGAGCCTCCTATATTGGAAGAAGAGGAGAAGGATATGGAGAGTGAGGGAAACAAGGGAGATGAAATTGGCTCCAATTCGTCACTTGGTGAATCTGTTTTGGAACCTGCTGATGTGGGAATTGATAAGACAGAGAAAGAATATCAGAAGGAGAAACTGGGAGCAGAAAATCCTGCATGCAAGGAAGTGGAGATGGATGATTGGTTGTTTGAATTTGCTCAGCTTTTTCGCACTCATGTAGGTATTGACCCAGATGCTCATATCGACTTACATGAGCTTGGGATGGAGCTTTGTTCCGAGGCACTTGAGGAGACAGTGACAAGTGAAGAAGCCCGGGGTCTCTTTGACAAGGCTGCTGCTAAGTTTCAAGAGGTGGCTGCTTTGGCATTCTTCAACTGGGGAAATGTTCATATGTGTGCAGCAAGGAAACGCATTCCCTTGGATGAATCTGCTGGAAAGGAGGTGGTGGTGGCTGCACAGCTTCAAGCTGCTTATGACTGGGTTAGGGAAAGATATTCTCTGGCCAGAGAGAAGTATGAAGAGGCACTCGTGATCAAACCAGACTTTTATGAGGGTTTGCTTGCTCTGGGGCAGCAGCAATTTGAAATGGCCAAACTTCATTGGTCATTTGCACTTGCTAAGAAGATAGATCTCTCAAGCTGGGACTCTACTGAAACTCTAAAACTTTATGAGAGCGCGGAGGAAAAGATGAAGGCTGCGACTGAGATGTGGGAGAAGCTGGAGGAGCAGAGGGCAAATGAGTTAAAAGATCCAAGTGCGATTAAGAAGGAAGAGTTATTGAAAAGAAGAAAGAAACAAACTGGTAATAATGAAGGTGAGCCCTCTAGCCTTGTCAGTCAGAGCGAAATTTCAGCAGATGAAGCAGCAGAACAAGCAGCTGTGATGAGATCACAGATTCATCTCTTCTGGGGCAACATGCTTTTTGAGCGATCCCAAGTTGAATGCAAATTGGGACTGGTTGGTTGGGAGAAAAACCTGGATGCTGCTGTTGAGCGCTTTAAACTTGCTGGAGCTTCTGAGACTGACATTTCGATGGTTCTGAAGAACCACTGCTCTAATGGAGATGCAGTGGAAGGAGATGTTAAAAGGGTTCCAAAGTCGGATACTGATGTGGCTGGCAAAGCTAAGAATGATGTAGCCAATGAAGTATCGACTAAGTGATTTGGAGTGGTTTTTGTTTTTTGATAATTGTGGAGTGATGTTATCTATCTGCATCAGAGCCTACCTTCTAATTTTCTCATTCAATCATGAGCATGAACTGGAGAAAGGAAATTTTTTTTTCTCATCAAAATGGTGGAATTCTGGAAAATTTTCTTTGGTGATGAAAAATGCGGTGCCAACAGATAATATTTATTCAGAAGATTTGTGTCTCGAGTAATTCATTGTAATTTCCAAGTTGCAATTTTCTTAGCATTGTTTGGACACCGAGAGTTCCAATAAGCAACTAGTTTATTGTTTAGGCTTGTATAATAAGTCGTGTTGCACATTCATAACTTGTTTTCATCGGCTAGTTTCGTTGGTGCGGTTTTCAAAAGATTTGTGTCTTGAGTTCTCCATTGTAAATTTCAAGGTGCAATTTTCTTAACATTGTTTGAATACCGGTTCCAATAATAAATTAGTTAATCGTTTAGACTTGTATAATTAGTTGTATTGCGCGTTCGTAACTTGTTTTCATCAACTAGTTTCATTGGTGCGGTTTAGGCTATAGCACTCAGGATGAGTATTGGTGCGGTTTCATTGGTCACATTTACATTTTAGTTTATAAATTTTTAATTTCACCAAGGGCGTTGATCCATGATCTTATGGTGCATTGCACTTATTGATGATGGCATGGAATACAATATTTTGATAGGACATAATCTATGAAAGTGACTTGTAATATGACTGAATGATGGTTTTTTATTGGTTACATAAATTTTGGTGCGTATTACAGTGGGTGTGCTGTGATATCACTAAAGCAGGAGGGTAGGGTATGTGCCTTTCTCAATCCAGATTTTAGGGATTCTGACATATCCATGTTTCTAGGTGGATTGTGCATCAAACCTAGATGAAGTTCTCAAAAATACCAGTCTAGAAAGTACCAATGGATGATCACTGATGATATTGTTCTGGTTGAAATGTCTAAAATATACAAGCATAACTGATTGAACTTAATGCTCATTTTCATCCAATCATTGACATCCCTAGTCACAGTTGGTAATGCAGCACATCTCAAGAGAATGTCATTTCATTTAAGTGGTTGATCTAATAAGCCATTGAGAATGATAAGATATAGGATAAAAAGTAGCCTTGTTCTTAAAATTGCCAATGTTAATGATATTTTCATTATTACCTTGCAATCCACGTGTATTCCTTTTTTTATGGTGAGTAATTCCGGAGACGTGCAAACGCAACTTGTCAATCTGCTTGTATTCATTTTTACAGTTATCTACACCTATTTGATCGGTCATGTCATATTCGTTTTGAATACTTTGTTCTGCCCACCGGTTAATGGCTTGGGGCCAAGTTCATTGAAACATGATGAGGAATTCATGTTGGGCATGCCATCTATTAGTTGGTCGAGATGATTATTTCTATTTAGGAAATAGAATAGATAGAGCCTCAGTAACATGATTCTACTTTGCTCTAGGAATTTGTTTCCCTGCCTCAGCAGTCTGTCTCCGAATTGTTTGAGATGGAACGAAGAAAGAAGTAGCATACTTTAAAAGCTGTTTTTAGTGCTCACCAGTTTCAAGTAGTTTCCAATCATATGGTTCTGGCAGTGTTGGAGTCTCTGGTTTTCCTCTGTTCAACTAGTCTTACTTTCCAATTCCCAACTTCATTTTTTTCCTGCTCGTGGCTATTTTCGTCCCTACTGTCCCGAAGTCTCTGCATGCTTTAGACTATCTGGTTAACTTTCAGGTACCCTTTTATCAAAACAGGCGATTTTTTTTTTGTTACTGCCTTCCTCTCCGATACTGAGGATGCTTGTTATTTTAAGGATGCTTGTTTGCAACACATTAATTAAGAATGGGATAGTGCATGTTGTATTCCCAACTAATCCAATACTTGGAAAGGACTGTAAATTTAGAGCTATATTCGAGCTGAGGGCTCAGCTCGGCAAAGTAATAAACAATTTTTGTGCCTCCAATGATGCAGTAGCGTTGCTTTATGATGGCCTTGGATGCTGCATCTTTCCGAAGTTTGGCCTTGTATGTGTTTTATTCTTCATCCTGGTTTTATCATCTTCTGTTAAACTAGCTGATGCAACACTTTTTTAGTGATTTTATATGTTATATTTGAAGGAAAAGCTACTTAAAACATGACACATCAGCCAATTTATTTGGGATGATAAAATTTAAGACGAAAAACATTATTTCTCTGAGATAAGAGGTTTAAAAAATGTCTTTGAACTTTTATCTGTTTTTCTAGAGCAGAGATTCTTTGAACTCGATATTTCTACCTTCATGCAAGAAAAATAGAATCAGTTAACGTAGTTGCATTCTTACCCTTTTATAGATGGTCTCACTTCTGGTCTGTAATATTTACTTCCTTTTGAAACGGATGGAGTCTGATTTGGATTCCAAAAATATGTTTTAAAGCATAATACGCCAAACAGAATCTTTAGAGACTTCCTTATCTAAATGGATAAGTTTTTGTCGCTTTCTAAACAGTACATGAGCTTCGACAGCAACAGGACATACATACATACTTATATCACACGACAGCAACTAATGGGAGAACCATAAAGCTTGACCATGAGCCAGACAGTGCACGCCTAAAAACATAATGAGGACTCACTCAGCAAAGAAACGACAAGACCCATTGCTAAGACTATGCTTATCCACAGAAACTGAGAAACAGCATATACACATGTAACCATTTTTGCTTTGTGTCATTAAGAGCTCAGACAGTGGCAATAGAAGCCAAATTAACAGTGGATTCCACTGCCTTCATGGCTTCGAACCTTGGTTCCTTGGCCTGGAACTTCACTCCTGCATACAGCTTCATGTAGTCTTCGAACACAAACTTTGGATAAACTTTGCTTTTCTCTCCTTCTTTCTCCACCAATGTCGGTGCTGGATAGATAACAGCATTGCTGCCCGGGTTGTAGAATGATGCTATGGACATTCCGTTACCATCCGGTTGAGCAGTCACACGGTGCAATACACTCTTATATTTGCCATTGGTAATGACCTGCACAAAGGGAAAATTAAATATAGCAACTGAATTGTCTTTGTTAGATTCCAACAACACTTCAAGTTACTAAAAGGGAACAGAACACGCAGGCTACGGTGAATGAAGATGAAAATGGTCCTTGAAACTTGAAAGTTAGTATGTATATATCGTTGTATATATACCTCAAGTTGGTCGCCAATGTTGATCACAATGGAATGGCGCATTGGGGGCACATCCACCCATTTGCCATCCTTCAGAAGCTGCAGCCCACTGACTTTGTCATCTTGGAAGAGAAGGATGATGCCACCGGCATCTGTGTGCGCCCGGAGGCCCTTGATTAGCTCTGGTTTGGGACAAGGAGGGTAACTGCTGACCTTTGTGCCAAAAGTTGGGCCTTTTGATCCATAGAAGGCATTCTTCAGGTATCCTATCTCCAGCCCAAGATTCTCACACAGCAAGTCCAAGAGTTGCTCGGCTAATTTCTCTAAATCCACTACAAATTCCTTCGTTGCCTTCCTGAACTTGGTCACAGAAAAAGCAGTTGAAATTAATACTAAGTAGCACAAAATTGGTAGCTACTTAGAGAAAAAATAAGCTGTGGTTTGAACCTATAATCTTCATCAAGATCTGGGATTTCTGACATGTTCGAGACAGGAAGGTGGCGCAAGAAGAAGGTGCTTTCCCAGTCCATATCATTTATTTCGGACTGAGCAGCGTCCAGACCCTGACTTTCCACCATTTCCTTGAACCTTTTCTCCATGCACTTTCTGTAATGATCTTTTGTCAGCTTCTGCACAGTGTCCATCAACTCATGGGAAATCCCATGATTCACCAACTTTAAGGAAAAAACAAAAACAGAAGTTAATTAGGCAAAGATTGTGCATATAATTGCTTCAAACAAACTTCACAACAACACTAGCAAATTGTAGTTTTTCATTATTTCAACAATTTTTGTACCTCAAAGAAGCCCCAATTCTCACAGGCATCTTTTATCAAGTCCATGGTCGCTCCTCTCTCTCCACCATTAAGCTTCTCCATGTCAATAACTGGGAAAGTCTCCATACTCTCTTTTCTTCTATTCCTGATCTGATCTTTCGCACCCTTTTGATTTTGTATTGAAGTAAGGTGGTGAGGGTGGCAATTTATAGGCGCTACAGGAGTGGCAAAGAAGTAAAAATAGATGTAAGTGGTGGGGACCTACAAGTAGTACTCCCCCTTCAAAAATCTCCACGTAGAAGAAAACAAAAGTTTTTAATTTTTTTACATTAATTTATGAAGCTTTGAAGACCAAAAAATTGGTATATGTAGCATTATATTTGTTTGAGCAGTGCAGTACGACTTTATATAAGAGCACCTACAATGGGTTTTGTAAAACTCATTGTTATGTAAAATTTAAAGAAAAATAGTCTAAAACATACATCCAACGGATGCTTTATTTTTTTTCTATTTTACATTTGTGTACAGTGTTGCCTCTAGATGTAGAAGCAACTGTACACAAATGTAAAAATATTTTAATTGTTTTCTATCTTTTCTTGTACTTTTTCTTTAAAATTAATTTCTTTTATTGTACTTTTTCTCTTATAAAATATTAAAAAGTATAATATTAAAATGATATGAAGAAAAAATAGATAAGCTGATGTATGATGTATTGTAAAAATCAGTATGTAAAATAGAAAAAGTGAGATTTAATGATGTATTTTAAAGGATAAGATGAAAAATCTATTGGGAGTGCTCTAAGTACGAGAAATTATAGTTGTAGTCATAAATGTATAAGTGTAGTGTAATTATTTTGAAAAAAAATAAATAAATACAGAATTTATATGGAAAGAAATTAATTTTTTAATAGTAGACTCTACTCTTTTTCAAAACGACTGTATGACATTTGCATACTCCATAAATATATATAACATTACTCATTTAACTGTAAATAATAATTTTAAAACCTTTTAAAAAACATGAAGGAGATGGAAATTTTATTTGTTATTTAAAAAAAAAAGGACACAACCAGTCGACCCACTAAAAAACTGAAGATGAAAAGAGTACGAAAATAAATTAATAAAAGTTATTCCGA
Source organism: Carya cathayensis (assembly GCA_011037825.1). Taxonomy (NCBI): domain Eukaryota; kingdom Viridiplantae; phylum Streptophyta; class Magnoliopsida; order Fagales; family Juglandaceae; genus Carya; species Carya cathayensis. The sequence goes on along the minus strand of QGSO01000362.1, from coordinate 209,642 downwards.
ACCCTTATTTTTAAAGCCGATAATTTAATGCAGAAAACTGTGAATAATTATTGATGACTTAAAATGAATTCTAAGCATATTGTTACATTTCTATGTCAAAACTATTCGAACATTACAAAGTAAGAGTTTTATTTCACATCTATAGAGAGTCTTCATCATGAGTTTTATATTGAGAATCGTTGTTATATGGGAGCAAGCTGAATTAGAATTTTCTTTTAAAATTTAATTTAATTTTTTTTTTTAAATTTGTTTTCAAACCAATGTCTTGAGAATACAGGACAAGAAATACTATATTAGATTGAACAAAAAAAGTTAAAAAAAAAAAATTTTCCGAAATAGAGGCAGAGCACATGGCAGAGCACATTTTTAATCAAACAGTGCTCGAATAATTGAAAGAAAGAAAAAAACACCCCAAAAATATGTACTTCAAGTACTCTGAAATAAGCATATATAACTTTGAGACTTTGAATGCATAAATCTGCAATAAATTATTGGTATCTTTGCATTTAACTCTTGGGTCTGGGAAAGCCACATTTGCTTGCAGAATTGTACAACGTTTTGAGGTCGACGGGACAAGGCGAGGCAAGCTGCAATAATTGGTCCTTTTTTATTTCCCAATCAAACACTTGGGTTTGTTCAAGCATTTGTGGTTTGAATAAAAAGCAGAGTGGGAAAAAAGAAAGAATAAAGACAGAAAGAAAGAAGCATCCTTAGGGCTCCTTCAGAAGCCATGTATCTATATATATAAAATATTTTGAATCCAAATTTAGGTAAAAGATCATGAAACAGGACTCGTGGAGCATGAATGTGAGCACTGTCCTGTTGGACCCCTACCCTTTTTTTTACGTACATTGATCAGGGTTTGTGGCCTTTGGTGGAGGGTGGGACCCCACTTGGGTGGTTCTTCAACTCCTTCCTTTCTTGAGACTTGACTGACCCCACAGTTGGCGCGCTGCTACCTTTTCCAGTGAACCAGCCATTTTTCTTTTTCACTTGTTTGGAGTACATTGCTCAACTAAGATGCATGATAACTATGTCGATGATCGGTTGAAATGAAAAAAGAAAGAATATATATATACAATAAGCAGATATTTCGTTGTGCGCAACTGCCTCTTGGTTTGCTTATCAAATCCATCGACATGACTGGCTTAATTATATATAGATCTAGATCTTTCTTCATATTAACATGTCAATGGGGAACATAAAACATAACCTGACTATGAGATGGGTTGGATGAGAATCATACAGTAAAAATGGTTTTTTCGTAAAACTAAGAATATGTTTTATGTACCAAAAAGCTACCAAATTAGTAGCAATCTGTGGACATTAAATTGGCATTATTAAGTTATGGTCGTGTATATATATATATATATATGGATTGTCAAGATAGTGTATAAGATGTAGTAGTAGTACTGCACACAACCTTGTTCAATAAATCATACCCCAAACTGTCGCTGGATCTATATATCCTCGTGTCGATCATGTGACGCCCCCAAATTTCGCTTGGGATTGAACGGACATTTGAAGCGTCGAGACATGCAACACAAGGTTACCTGCCCCCGTTCATGACATATAAGATGCAATGTTCCTAACATGCATCTAGCATTATGCAATATTCGCAGCGGATAATTTTTTCTTTAGCAATACTATGCACCAAACTAAAATATCCCAAATACTTGAAACATAATTCATACATAAAGGCATACTAAAAAGCGTGATCACCACACTAGTCCAAAATGGTTGTGATCAAAAGAATACTTGAGATACAACTCCAAAAGTACAAGTATTAACCTAAGTTAAATACTATACCATCATCAACATCGCACCGTGGCCTAGTCGACCGTATTCAGTTGGTCAGATTCCAATTCTCCTTTGGGTCCTGTAACAAGATCTACCATTCGGGGGGAATGGTAGTTGGGACTACCACAGTGAGATTTGATTACAAATCTCAGTAAGTTAACATAAAACTCACACACAGGTTAAAGATGCATGCATGGCAGTAAAAGCATAAATGCATAAGTATAGTCGTACATAAGCATACATAACTTGACATATAGCATGACTTAACCAGAACCTAAACGTGAATTGAACTTGACTTAACATGGCATGAACTTAAGCTTAAAACATAACATGAACAAACAACATAATATGAACGTGAAACATAACATGGACTTGAAATATAGCATGAACGTAAACATGCATAACATAAATAAGAACTTGAAAATAACATAAACTTGAACAAAACATGACATGAACATAACATATACGTGAGCATAACATAACATGGACTTGATCTAAAACTTGACTTATCATGTATTTGATCTGAAACTGGACTTAACATAAACTTGGAATATTATTCAATTGTCTTGATTAATAACGTGCATTAATACGTACTCCACAGTTGTTGTGGCCCCACGTATTCTACGTGTCACAATTGCTGTGTCTCACGTAGTGTATGCTCCACAGTTGTTGTGGCCCCATACTTCATGCTCCACAGTTGTTGTGGCCCCATGAATACACATAACATAAAATATAATACGTACTCCACAGTTGTTGTGGCCCCACGCATTATAAGTAACATAAAATATAATACGTACTCCACAGTTGTTGTGGCCCCACGCATTATAAGTAACATAAAATATAATACGTACTCCACAGTTGTTGTGGCCCCACGCATTATAAGTAACATAAAATATAATACGTACTCCACAGTTGTTGTGGCCCCACGCATTATAAGTAACATAAAATATAATACGTACTCCACAGTTGTTGTGGCCCCACGCATTATAAGTAACATAAAATATAATACGTACTCCACAGTTGTTGTGGCCCCACGCATTATAAGTAACATAACATGTCTTATCTTTCTTAATGCATGAGATATTATTTAATATCATATACTTTTCTAACATGGCGTATACTTGTAAATGGCACAATATGATTTAATCATAAACATTTCAATGGCATACATGTATCATATGGCATACTTAACATGGCATACTTATAACATACAGCATTGTATGACAGAAAAGATTGTGTAACAGATAAATATTCATGAGAGATTAAATCATACGTAACAGATAAACATGTAATGACATAGCATGACATGGCATATACGATAACATACATACATAAATTGTAGTTCCTTACCCATCACACATACACAATAAACTGATAGTAAGTTAGAGGCTAACTTACCTCGATCGTCGCGTTCTATGAAATAGAGCGCGAAACACGAGGAACTGCACAACAGTTGGAAGAGGAACACTCAAGTCCTTAAGATTTTCTGTGACGCCCCCAAATTCCGCTTGGGATTGAACGGACATTTGAAGCGTCGAGAATGCAACACAAGGTTACCTGCCCCCGTTCATGACATATAAGATGCAATGTTCCTAACATGCATCTAGCATTATGCAATATTCGCAGCGGATAATCTTTTTCTTTAGCAATACTATGCACCAAACTAAATATATCCCAAATACTTGAAATATAATTCATACATAAAGGCATACTAAAAAGCCGTGATCATCACACTAGTCCAAAATGGTTGTGATCAAAAGAATACTTGAGATACAACTCCAAAAGTACAAGTATTAACCTAAGTTAAATACTATACCATCATCAACATCGCACCGTGGCCTAGTCGACCGTATTCAGTTGGTCAGATTCCAATTCTCCTTTGGGTCCTGTAACAAGATCTACCATTCGGGGGGAATGGTAGTTGGGACTACCACAGTGAGATTTGATTACAAATCTCAGTAAGTTAACATAAAACTCACACACAGGTTAAAAATGCATGCATGGCAGTAAAAGCATAAATGCATAAGTATAGTCTACATAAGCATAACATAACTTGACATATAGCATGACTTAACCAGAACTAAACGTGAATGAACTTGACTTAACATGGCATGAACTTAAGCTTAAAACATAACATGAACAAACAACATAAATGAACGTGAAACATAACATGGACTTGAAATATAGCATGAACGTAAACATGCATAACATAAATAAGAACTTGAAAATAACATAAACTTGAACATAACATGACATGAACATAACATATACGTGAGCATAACATAACATGGATTTGATCTAAAACTTGACTTATCATGTATTTGATCTGAAACTGGACTTAACATAAACTTGGAATATTATTCAATTGTCTTGATTAATAACGTGCATTAATACGTACTCCACAGTTGTTGTGGCCCCACGTATTCAATAACATAAAACATAATACGTACTCCACAGTTGTTGTGGCCCCATACTTTATGCTCCACAGTTGTGTCCATGAATACACATAACATAAAAATAATACGTACTCCACAGTTGTTGTGGCCCCACGCATTATAAGTAACATAAAATATAATACGTACTCCACAGTTGTTGTGGCCCCACGCATTATAAGTAACATAAAATATAATACGTACTCCACAGTTGTTGTGGCCCCACGCATTATAAGTAACATAAAATATAATACGTACTCCACAGTTGTTGTGGCCCCACGCATTATAAGTAACATAAAATATAATACGTACTCCACAGTTGTTGTGGCCCCACGCATTATAAGTAACATAAAATATAATACGTACTCCACAGTTGTTGTGGCCCCACGCATTATAGTAACATAACATGTCTTATCTTTCTTAATGCATGAGATATTATTTAATATCATATACTTTTCTAACATGGCGTATACTTGTAAATGGCACAATATGATTTAATCATAAACATTTCAAGGCATACATGTATCAGATGACATACTTAACATGGCATACTTATAACATACAGCATTGTATGACAGAAAAGATTGTGTAACAGATAAATATTCATGAGAGATTAAATCATACGTAACAGATAAACATGTAATGACATAGCATGACATGGCATATACGATAACATACATACATAAATTGTAGTTCCCTTACCCATCACACATACACAATAAACTGATAGTAAGTTAGAGGCTAACTTACCTCGATCGTCGCGTTCTATGATAATAGAGCGCGAAACACGAGGAACTGCACAACAGTTGGAAGAGGAACACTCAAGTCCTTAAGATTTTCTGTGACGCCCCCAAATTCCGCTTGGGATTGAACGGACATTTGAAGCGTCGAGAATGCAACACAAGGTTACCTGCCCCCAGTTCATGACATATAAGATGCAATGTTCCTAACATGCATCTAGCATTATGCAATATTCGCAGCGGATAATCTTTTTCTTTAGCAATACTATGCACCAAACTAAATATATCCCAAATACTTGAAAATAATTCATACATAAAGGCATACTAAAAAGCCGTGATCATCACACTAGTCCAAAATGGTTGTGATCAAAAGAATACTTGAGATACAACTCCAAAAGTACAAGTATTAACCTAAGTTAAATACTATACCATCATCAACATCGCACCGTGGCCTAGTCGACCGTATTCAGTTGGTCAGATTCCAATTCTCCTTTGGGTCCTGTAACAAGATCTACCATTCGGGGGGAATGGTAGTTGGGACTACCACAGTGAGATTTGATTACAAATCTCAGTAAGTTAACATAAAACTCACACACAGGTTAAAGATGCATGCATGGCAGTAAAAGCATAAATGCATAAGTATAGTCGTACATAAGCATAGCATAACTTGACATATAGCATGACTTAACCAGAACCTAAACGTGAATTGAACTTGACTTAACATGGCATGAACTTAAGCTTAAAACATAACATGAACAAACAACATAACATGAACGTGAAACATAACATGGACTTGAAATATAGCATGAACGTAAACATGCATAACATAAATAAGAACTTGAAAATAACATAAACTTGAACAAAACATGACATGAACATAACATATACGTGAGCATAACATAACATGGACTTGATCTAAAACTTGACTTATCATGTATTTGATCTGAAACTGGACTTAACATAAACTTGGAATATTATTCAATTGTCTTGATTAATAACGTGCATTAATACGTACTCCACAGTTGTTGTGGCCCCACGTATTCAAATAACATAAAACATAATACGTACTCCACAGTTGTTGTGGCCCCACGTATTCTACGTGTCACAATTGCTGTGTCTCACGTAGTGTATGCTCCACAGTTGTTGTGGCCCCATACTTCATGCTCCACAGTTGTTGTGGCCCCATGAATACACATAACATAAAAAATAATACGTACTCCACAGTTGTTGTGGCCCCACGCATTATAAGTAACATAAAATATAATACGTACTCCACAGTTGTTGTGGCCCCACGCATTATAAGTAACATAAAATATAATACGTACTCCACAGTTGTTGTGGCCCCACGCATTATAGTAACATAACATGTCTTATCTTTCTTAATGCATGAGATATTATTTAATATCATATACTTTTCTAACATGGCGTATTCTTGTAAATGGCACAATATGATTTAATCATAAACATTTCAAGGCATACATGTATCAATGGCATACTTAACATGGCATACTTATAACATACAAATTGTATGACAGAAAAGATTGTGTAACAGATAAATATTCATAGAGATTAAATCATACGTAACAGATAAACATGTAATGACATAGCATGACATGGCATATACGATAACATACATACATAAATTGTAGTTCCCTTACCCATCACACATACACAATAAACTGATAGTAAGTTAGAGGCTAACTTACCTCGATCGTCGCGTTCTATGATAATAGAGCGCGAAACACGAGGAACTGCACAACAGTTGGAAGAGGAACACTCAAGTCCTTAAGATTTTCTGTGACGCCCCCAAATTCCGCTTGGGATTGAACGGACATTTGAAGCGTCGAGAATGCAACACAAGGTTACTGCCCCCGTTCATGACATATAAGATGCAATGTTCCTAACATGCATCTAGCATTATGCAATATTCGCAGCGGATAATCTTTTTCTTTAGCAATACTATGCACCAAACTAAATATATCCCAAATACTTGAAAATAATTCATACATAAAGCATACTAAAAAGCCGTGATCATCACACTAGTCCAAAATGGTTGTGATCAAAAGAATACTTGAGATACAACTCCAAAAGTACAAGTATTAACCTAAGTTAAATACTATACCATCATCAACATCGCACCGTGGCCTAGTCGACCGTATTCAGTTGGTCAGATTCCAATTCTCCTTTGGGTCCTGTAACAAGATCTACCATTCGGGGGAATGGTAGTTGGGACTACCACAGTGAGATTTGATTACAAATCTCAGTAAGTTAACATAAAACTCACACACAGGTTAAAAATGCATGCATGGCAGTAAAAGCATAAATGCATAATTATAGTCATACATAAACATAGTATAACTTGACATATAGCATGACTTAACCAGAACTTAAGCGTGAACTGAACTTGACTTAACATGGCATGAACTTAAGCTTAAAACATAACATGAACAAACAACATAACATGAACGTGAAACATAACATGGACTTGAAATATAGCATGAACGTAAACCTGCATAACATAAATAAGAACTTGAAAATAAATAAACTTGAACATAACATGTACGTGAGTATAACATAACATGGACTTGATCTAAAACTTGACTTATCATGTATTTGATCTGAAACTGGACTTAACATAAACTTGGAATCTTATTCAATTGTCTTGATTAATAACGTGCGTTAATACGTACTCCACAGTTGTTGTGGCCCCACGTATTCAAGTAACATAAAACATAATACGTACTCCACAGTTGTTGTGGCCCCACGTATTCTACATGTCACAATTGCTGTGTCTCATGTAGTGTATGCTCCACAGTTGTTGTGGCCCCATACTTCATGTAACATAAAATATAATACGTACTCCACAGTTGTTGTGGCCCCACGCATTATAAGTAACATAAATATAATACGTACTCCACAGTTGTTGTGGCCCCACGCATTATAAGTAACATAAATATAATACGTACTCCACAGTTGTTGTGGCCCCACGCATTATAAGTAACATAAATATAATACGTACTCCACAGTTGTTGTGGCCCCACGCATTATAAGTAACATAAAATATAATACGTACTCCACAGTTGTTGTGGCCCCACGCATTATAAGTAACATAAATATAATACGTACTCCACAGTTGTTGTGGCCCCACGCATTATAAGTAACATAAAATATAATACGTACTCCACAGTTGTTGTGGCCCCACGTATTATAAGTAACAATATAAGTATACATTGTCCATATTAATTCATTGCGGTTCGTGTGTACTCCACAGTTGTTGTGGCCCCATATTCAGTAAATAATATACGTTCTGTTGTCCACATATAGTAATAAAATACGACCAAGTTTTCCCGCTAGAACAAAATAATACGTCTCCATGTTGTGCCACGCTTTAGATTATAGCTCCACAGTTGTTGTGGCCCCACGCTTTACAATATAACGATCACTTTCCATTATACGTAACATAAAATATAATACGTACTCCACAGTTGTTGTGGCCCCACGCATTATAAGTAACATAAAATATAATACGTACTCCACAGTTGTTGTGGCCCGCTTGACAATATAACGTACTCCATTTCCACTATTATAGTAACATAAATATAATACGTACTCCACAGTTGTTGTGGCCGCTCATTCCATGCTATTATGCCAGGTGTCCCATACTAGTAACATAAAATATAATACGTACTCCACAGTTGTTGTGGCCCCACGCATTATAAGTAACATAAATATAATACGTACTCCACAGTTGTTGTGGCCCCACGCATTATAAGTAACATAAAATATAATACGTACTCCACAGTTGTTGTGGCCCCACGCATTATAAGTAACATAAAATATAATACGTACTCCACAGTTGTTGTGGCCCCACGCATTATAAGTAACATAAAATATAATACGTACTCCACAGTTGTTGTGGCCCCACGTATTATACGTAACATAAAATATAATACGTACTCCACAGTTGTTGTGGCCCCACGTATTNCGGAGTGGGAGGTGGGGTCCGGCGGCCGGAGGTGGCGCCGGCTGGAGCTTCAAACCGAACGGCAATGGTGGAGTTCCTCCATTCCGTCGGCCAAGAGAGAGAGAGGGAGAGAAAAAGAAAAAAAAAGAAAAAAAAAGTGAAGAGAAAAAAAGGTAGGGCCAGAGTATATCGCTTCAATTCTACATTTCGGGATCCTCAAATAAACCAACGGTGAGTTAAAACACTGATTAAAAACGCGTAAATGTTTTATTTTAAATAAAACACTTTAAATAAAACACTACGATGAATTAAGGTAGAATATTATTTTATAAACTAAAATTTATAAAATAATATTTCCTCATCATTATATAAAAATGATAAAGTACCGTTAATTAATCGAAGATGATAAAATCATTTAAATTAATAAAACACTTAATTACTACACTGAGAAGAATTAAGATAGAATATTAGTTTATAAACTAAGGTTTATAAAATAATATTTTCTTCATCATTATATAAAATGATAAAGTATCATTAATTAATCAAAGTGCATAAAACACTTAAATTTAAATAAGAATTTTCAACTTAAAAATAAACCTCTTAATATCTTAAAACAATTAAAATATTTAATCTAAATAATTATCCACAATTATAATATTTTCAGAGCTCATTAAATTATTATAATTGTGCTACTTTAAAAACAAGCTTATCTAATACTTTGAAATTCGATGGATAAGATCCGGGAAAACGCCATCGAGGTACAACGCTAAGGATAAAACTGTTCATGATTTTACAGTTGTCGGTGAAGAACAAATTACGTGATTTACGGAATTCCAGTTGAGGGTAAAGACGAGAGAGATGTGATTGCTGTTGGGAAAGAATCCAAAACGGATTGTCTTGCCGTCTACTATGTGTGAAAAGAAAAGAGAAGAGAATGGTACAGAGATAAGAATTAGCGGGCTGTTACAGATCAGTACGACGTTATTCCCTCCAACAGAATTTACATAGTATTTTAGATCATAGATATCGTGAAACTCATGATCATCAGAAAAAACTGTCGTGAGGTATTGATCTCTTCTCCTTGCGGTCATAAGTTCAATATATTGTTTAAAAGAGATGAAGATTAAAGTCATGGACCAGTTTTGTTTCACTTCGTAGCGGTGGATTCCATGCATGGAATAATGCTAAAGTGTTGCCATTTGCACATGAACTAGGCCAGGCTGCATATAAAGGGCTTAATTAATTTTGATTTCCTGACCACTACTGGTTTTGTGCTTATAGTTTGATTTTGCTTATCACTGAACAATGGGCATTAAGTTTCAATTGAGAGATCGATATATCGAAAGCTGCTATGGGCTCACAAAAGGAAAAAAGTGAGAGAAAGCTATACGTAGGGTTTTGAGTCGACGGGAATTTGAGGCTATTCGTTCGTATAATTCCAAATACAAATAAAGAGAAATCTTCAGTCCCATGCATTAATCAGTTGTGTAGTCTTTAATTGGCATGAAGCTAGTGCTAATTGATAAATAATACTGCTGCTGTTCGCTTGATTTTCCTAGAATTTAAAACAATTAATACCCTCAAAACTTGCTAGAAAAGGCCGATGAGCAATGTTGTCTTCATCCTATTTTTGTTCTGACAATAGTCGTTGTTATTGTGCATTTTAAGTAGCTTTATAAGTCAATAAATTAAAATAAAAAATAACATTTCTCAAAACTACTTCTAGTTAGATCATAAAATAATTTCTTTAGATCATTAATATAAAGATGATTCTCTACATTAATTTCTAGAATAATCTATGTTGTTTTAAATTCAGCGGCACTAGGGACAATTTCTAAATCAATAATAGATTACTACTACTAATTACTAGCTATAGGATCCATCAACAAAATTTTATTGATCAATTATCAATTCGTTTGATTACTATTATTAATTCTAGCGTCGTGAAGAGAAATTGTTAATTTCATCAGGCAGCTTGCTGATGATCAATGGTTGCCGGTCCGCGGCCTTGAGCTTGCGAATTAATTAACGCTGTTATAATTTGGTTGTAAGATCATAAAATTTCTTGGCTGGAATTTACGTGAATTTAATCACGCATTAATTTGGATGGTTATGGAGCTTCAAGAAATTATATATTAACCATATTATATAAGGGCGGTTGCATGTGGCTACAAATAGATGGCCGTGACACTACCCGTGCATGCACGTTCGATGCAATCCTCGTGGACTGAGGCACTCCCAGTATCGCCAAATCCTTCATGTTTGATTGCTTTCCTTGCCTTTCTGTGTTCTCAAGATTCTTTGAAAACCCTTTCAAGGAAAACAAATGTTAAAAACCTAGAAAAAAAACTGCTTTAGCTTGGGAATTTAACCCAAATTAACATTCATCAGAGATTTGCAGTAGTGCATGTCTTTCGATCCCCCGGCCTGCTTGTTTTACAGCTCGAGCCTCGATCGAGTCCCTTTTTTTTCTTTTGGTGCAGGCAACACAAAGCTAGCATGTGCAATAGGGACAGAAGGTGACTACAAGAAAAACTACTATTTCCGGCGACTATACAACGCCGCAAAAAGTCTCATTGTCGCCGCAAATATTTATTGTGAGGCTTTCCTATCCCCGCCGGCACTATGCCGCAATAGTTAAGTGAGGAAAAGTTTTTATCGGCGTGGGACAAGCGTGGCCAGAAATACGATTTTTGCGGCGACAAATTGTGGCCGCTAATAGTCAAATATTCGTCGGAAAAAGATTTCACGTAGCCTGTTTTAGGAATAGTGAAATTTAGCTTTTGCGGCGCCTATTAGTCGCCGCAAAAAGTCGTATTTGTCGCCACAAATAGTCTTATCTACTGAATTTCTGTAATTTATAATTATTTACCATTTCAACCTGTTTTTTTTTTTTAAATATCTGTAATCTCCCATTAAATACAATATCCAACGCATGTAATAGATCAATATATTATCTAATAAGCATATAATATCATGAATTAATCGTTTACATGATATAAATGTTTCAAATACCTAACATGTATCGGTATATCATTCATTCATCATAAGAAGTGTTATTTGAAATTCACCCCAACATGCCACATTAATAGACCAATATATGTTTACATGTGTATTCCTCATCTTTATTGTATAGCAAGGATTTCCTAAGCAAGTCTTGATCATCATGGAAGCTGCCTTCTTCATCTCAAAATCCAAAGGTATACCTCTTCATCTGGAAACTGGAAACCTCCTTCATTGATCACAAAGCTGCAAAAATTTAAATTCACAAATATTTCTTTAGTTTCCAAAACCCAACAAAAATTTAAATTGCAACTACAAAATTAGCCACAAGTATTTTAGTGGCTATTTTTTACCGGCTCTATTTTTTCATCTTGCCACAAGTATTTTTCTGAAATATAAAAATATGTTATTTGTGGCTAAATTTGTGCGGCCAGAAATAAATTTAGCCACAAATACTATTTTTTCTTGTAGTGCGTCTTGTCGAGATATATTATATGTTGGTTTAATTTGGATCAAGTTCCAGGTTCTAAGAATCTATCTTTTGTTGCCTTTTGCATGCACGTGTTCTCTCTTTCATTATCGCCAATCTCCAAATAATGCAAGGTTTCTGATGCTTCTCCGCTCATCCATGCAATTAATGATAAGGCAGCTTTCATATTCTGCTCATTTTTTTAGTGGGCTGGGTCTTTATAATCGTTCACTGTTGAAAACTTTATATTTCTTTCACGTAGCAATTACACAACTAAAGATGCAGCACTAGCTAGGATGTAGGACATTCCATTAATAATGTAGGATTATATAAATATATATGCTGAACTGATGTTTGGATACCAGGAAAGAGACTTTCCTGTTTGATTCATACTTCACATGCAATGTTTCGTACGTGGATCACAAGTGGTCTAATATTAATATATGGATCCCACTTCAGTCATCTCTTTTGGCTCTATTTCTACGGGGCCATTGTTGTGAACGATAAGAAAAAAAACTAAAATGGAATCATAAATCATAATCACATACGGCAAACGTGGTTCAGTGTGTGTGTGTGTGTGTGTATATATATATATAATGTGCTTATATCCACAATGCTACAAGCAGAGATTTTACTGTTTCTAATTCGAGATTGACTTAAGAGGCAGCTCTACAAGAGAGAGAGAGAGAGAGAGAGAAAAAAAAAAAAACAAAACCAATAAACCCTAATCCAGGAAAAGAAAATATATTTATATATATATATATGTCCACACAGCGCACAGGTCGGACCTTGAGTCAAAAACGGTTCAAAAAGTTTTACCGAGGCTTCGCCCCCGGCCCATACAAACAAAAAAGCCACAAATTCTTCTCCGGCAACCGGGTGATCATCACCGGGTCACTTACAAACAAAATCGGACTCCACAAAAGACCAACATCCATTATTTGGACCATTATTATGTAATATATAGTAAGAGCAGTCTCATGAGTTGATGCAGCGCAAAGAACAGTACTACATGGTTAGTTACGTACTACATAGTTTACCAACCCTTAGATTTTCCTTTTGAATGGATTGAGTTAATCGAGAATGTTTGATCACGATCTAATTAATTAGAAGGATAGTTCCTTTCGAGATGGAAAAAAGCGTAATGTATTATTATTAGAATTAATAGAGCTCCAATTCAGTAAGATCGATTATATATATATATAAAGAACAGGTCAAAGATGATTGAACGTGAAAGTACGTGCCAGATTGAGATTGGATCAATTGATCATATGTGGGGGGTCCATGCACCCGATCGACGTGCAGGTGCATGTACTTTATGGGAGACTGAATATGAAGCTGATCAAGTGTGTAAAAATATGTGTGTGTGTGTGTGTCTCTCTCTCTCTATATATATATATATATATAACGTACGTCATTAAGTTATTCTCTAATAGAAAGTCACGATGCATGCATATCTCCTCATACAAAGCACAATCTTCTGTACAAGTTAAGTCAGCGGCATAATTTGTAATCTACAAGACTACAAGCAAAACTATGATCAACTACTCTAGCATTCCGGCCGACTAAAACTAGCTAAAAGCCACAGCTAGCCTGCATATATTTGTAACTGCAAAGAAAAGAAAATTGCAGTCTTGTAGAATTGTAGTACTTGATCCTCACAGTACTCTATGATAGGGATGAGGTAAATTGTTGTCCATGGCATGACAAGGGCCGTTAATTATAATAAACAATACAACTCGATAAGCCAATCGAGATAGGCTCGATCAAATTTGTGAACATCATATTATGATAAGTTATTAAACGATATAATTCGTATATATAAGCACTGCTCGACAGCTTGTATAAACTCATATAAACCCGAATAATTAATTCGTATTAATTATTATTTTTCATAGCATTATCTCTATATTTCTAATGAGAATAATTAAAATATTTAAAGAGATTAAAGGTCAATGCTTGTTTGTCAAGATTTGTATAATTTACAGTATAAATAACTTATTTTATCTAAATGAAGTGATGTGCACCAAGGTTGACCAAATTTTAAAGATTCTTTGCAAGTTTAAAACGGGGCAATTACAAGATCGAAAGCTAAAAAGAACAATGAAGCAAGGTAAGGATTGGTACAATCCACTTTGGACGAGTCTAGCAAGAATATAGCCCAAAATTCAATATGGGTTGAAAAGAAGGAGGACCAGCTCTCATCCACGTGATATAAGCAATGAAATAGTGCAACCTAAATTAGGGCTTATTATTATATTTATGTGATTGAAGCAATGTTTTTAATACCGTACTGTATCGGCTACTGGTCCGGTACAGGTATTACTTATATTTCTTACCACTCCAAATACCGGCCGTACCAGTCAATATTTTGGCCTGTACTGGCTCAGATACAGGCCCGTACTGGCCGAATTTCGACCTTTAATTTTTTTTTTTCATTTCTTCAAATTGTAAGCTCATTTTTTAACTCCCAATTCAGATCAGGCTATTTATAATTTATATACCGTTTTTACGTGTATTTTTATTGAAAGAGTATTTTAATTTAATTAAAATATTGGTTCATTTGTTTTAAATTTATCTAATTTTTAATTGGATTTATTTAGTTGTGAAATTTATTTTGTGGTGCTTTCTTAATATTAATTATTGTTTTGAGTTTAAATTGCTGTTTAATTTATTTTAGTTTATTTTTGGATTTAAATTTTGTTGTTAGTTTTTACTAGCTATTTATTATATTTTAGCTAGATATTGTGTTTAAATTATTCTATTCAATTTATAACTTTTAAAGTTACTTTCGTTGAATCAGTTTTTGGACCGCAGAGGTGAGAACTAGACCTCATTAGTCATTTCTTTTTCCCCCATTTTTTTCTTTTCCTCTCTTTCTTTTCTTCTTTCTTTTTTCTTTTCTTTTTCCCCACTTTTCCTCCCCAGTTTCTCGCTCCCCGCGCGCTCTCTCCTTCCTCTCCCTATCGTTGTTCGCTTCTTCAACCCAGGACCACCGCTTGCCGCCGCCATGTGCTACACCACCCATCCCATTTTCTTCCCCTCCAGCCGGTGAATATCCCACCAAATTTCGCTCCCATCCGAGCCGCCGTTAACCACCACGAGCTTCTCCAAGCTACGGCGTTATTTTGCTCCAGCGCTGCTGTCGTTCCACCTTTGGCCACCACTTCTTCACCACTTCATCATTGACCTCTTGCCGACCTAAACCACTCATTTCCAGTTCCGATCCGTCGCCAGAGCAGCCCCACGAGCTCAACTCCGTTTTGGGCTTTTTGGCCTTCCACCGCCGTTTTCTCCACCACCCATGGCCAACCCTCACTTCCACTAGCTTCATAAACACCTCTAAACACTATCAATCCCAAGCTTTGGTTCATCCCCAGTCAAAAGTGGGTATTTTACAACCCACAGCCACAGTGTTTTTACCCTATTACATTGCTTTTCCTTCGTCTTTTGCAGCCCATTGATCCTTCAGAAATTATTATATAGCACTGTAAGTATTTTTTAACCTTCATTTTAGATTTAAATATATTATTGCTTTTATAATAAATTGTGACTAATTGGTTATTCCGGACTGAGTCCGAGGAGTCGAGGGTCGGATGGATTTGAGGATGGAGTTATTTGTTTGTTGTTTGGATGATTTGAATTGTTGGATATTTTGTGTCGTATCATTTGCATTGCATGGTGCATGCATATTCATCTATTGAATATTGAAAACTGGGTTTTCAAGTATGAATGGATTTTTGGATGCGTGTGTATCACGACCCCAAGCCGAGATGGGCATTATCTCGGTGGAGCTCTTCTGGTCACTCGGAAGTGGATAATACTGAGTGAAACCCCTGGGTTGTCGCTGGACGACAACTGGATTGCACGATACGGTAACGTTGTCGTGTAGACTCCGTGGTTCCTCAGCTGGCGAGGACTAGAGGATGCTTGGTCATGGTACCTCGCCCAGTGCGGAGCTGGATATCACTTGTGTAGATGTCACATGCATAGTTGTTACCTGCGGTGTGGCATAGGAGTCAGGGTGTGCGGATGATCCCTATGGGAGATCATGGTGCATGCAATAATTGGAAACTGGTTTTGGATTTTGGATATGGGTCATTTTCTGAGAAAATGACGAGGTTTTATAAGAGGATTATTGTGAACCATTTTTTGGGAAAATGGTGGTTTTCTTGGTTTGGGCCATTATCTGGGATAATGGCGAGGAACTGTTTTAAAAGAATTTATTGTGGGCCAAAAATGGGATTTTGGCATACGTGGAAAAATGTGAATTTTTGGGATACATGCATATGGCATCTTTTCATGCATATTGTTGAGTTTAATATATTTTTTATCTTGTAGTGTTTGGATTATTACTTACCTGCGACACCATTTTTGGTACCGTAGATTTTGATGCAGAGGTTGAGGAAGAGGAGGTTGAGTCTGAGGAGGCGGCTCCGCCAAACTATTGATTTGAAGTTGTTTTACTTTTGAAAATTATTTCACTTGCTTTTATGT
Organism: Carya cathayensis; assembly: GCA_011037825.1. Lineage (NCBI taxonomy): Eukaryota > Viridiplantae > Streptophyta > Magnoliopsida > Fagales > Juglandaceae > Carya > Carya cathayensis. The sequence continues at coordinate 192,737 of QGSO01000362.1, read as the reverse complement.
TATGTAATTTTGATTTGAAACAATGTTGAAACTTGTAATATTTTATTACGCTTGTTTTAAGCAAATTTGTATTTAAACAAAAATTATAGTACTAAGTTGAAAGACTTTTATTAGCACTACGTTATTTTTTTTATTGTACACGTGTTGCTTGTGCACACACTTGACACTTGGTGATGGGATGCATGACCCGTGTTGTCATCATTCCGACGCCTCGATTTTCACGTGTCCATATGTGGGAGTTGGGGGCGTCACATATAATTTATTCATATATCGACTATTTTGAAATGGTACACAAAACAGTATCGGTACCGAAATATTTCGTTCCAGGACCTTGACCGGTACAGCTTCCAGTACGGTATTCAAAACTTTGGATTGAATGACTTACTTGTTTATTTCATTAAAATGACTTACTTTATTAGTTATAGGAATTAGTCTAGAATAATTGGGTTTGAGGATGCTTGGCCCACATATGTTTTATTTTGTTGAATTAGGATTTCAAGAGAATTACTGTAGCCAAGTAACTGTAGCTACGCTACTATAGCCGCGACACTATTCACTAAGGAGTATTTTTGAAAGATGAGGATTTATTTTAGTTAGGGTTTTAATTAGGTTTTAGTTTAAATACTCTTAGTAGCCCGATTTTAAGAAGTTTTATGAAGTTTATGACATTTGATGAATTTTATTCATTATGAGTTGAGTTTATCGTCTTTTGTTCTTGAACAAACTATTGAACTTATCAAAGGTAAATCACAACCTTTGTAGCGTTCCTCCTTTGTAATCTACGTTCTTGAGGCAGGTTCTTTAAAGGGGCTAGATTTTAATATAAATTAGATTCTTGAAACCAGCTCCTCAATGGGTTTAGATTTTTCCATCAATTGACTTGATTTTGGCTTTCTTATGTGAGTTTTAAAATTGATTTTGGGTTCAAAGGATTCTAATTCCACGGGTTCATATCATTTGGCATCAGAGCTCAGTTTCCAACCAGGTCTGATTCTATCTTTTATTTATTGCATCTTTAATTCTAGGGCTTTATTGTTCTAGGGTTGCAAAAATAAAACAAAAAGAAAAAAAGAAAAAAAAGTGCAAAAACAAAGGGGCTGCCAAAGTTGCTTTGTCATTATGGTTTGTTAGGGTGGCCGAAATTTACATCATCTAGGATTTCAAAATTTTAGGGTTTCTTGCGTCTCTAAGTTTGTCAATTGCTTGGAGTGCTTTTTAATTAATTGTCTTCTAATTCCTTGTCAATTTTTGTATGTTTGAATTTAATTATTTGATTTTCACAATTGAATATTGCTGTTTATGATCGAATTAGTGAGAAAATAAAAGAAAGAAAAGAAAAAAGAAAGAAAAAAAAAACTTGAAAAAAAAAATTTGATAGAGCCTTATTATCAAAAGGGCAGAATATATCATTATAGTTGGTATCTTGTTTTGTAATCACCCTTTCCTCATTAATTCCTTAAGTCTCATGTCATTTTATTCCTTATGTGTTTCTCTTGTTCTTGTTTCTTGGATCTAATTACTAGTTGGAATAAAACAATATTGTATTGTCTTGATTTAGTTTAACTAGTTCTTAAAAAATTTGAGCGGGAAAACTCTTGAGGTAAAAGGCAAGAGAGTGTGAGATCGTTATCGGAAAAAAATCAATTAAGAGTGAAACACGAGTAGAGTGCTACTATTTGAGTGTAAACACATAATGGAGTGTGTGAGGTTTTTTTTACCACTAATAGTCCTTTTTGTGCAGCGCATTACGATGTCTCATAAGAGTGATTTATCACTGAAGGGGGTGGCAAATAAATCATTCTTTATGTTGCAGGCCATGCAACAACAATTTGAGCGATTGAATTTGGTGTTGGGGGAAGTAAGGAATAGGATAGATTATCAAGATATAATGAGTAGAAATCTACAAAGTGAGAGATATATGAGGAGACGTGATCCAAGTGTTGAACATGAGTTTGAAAATGAAGGGCATGGTGAGTCTCTTATTGCCAGATATGCTCTCAATACACAAATTTAAATAGATGATATAGAGCAGTATAGAGAGAATATTTTTCATAGTATATGCCACATCAACAATTAGGGCTGTAAAATGAACAAGCTACTCGATAGGCAGTTCGAGTTCGACTCGATTAAACTTGAAATCGACTCGAATCGAATATTAAATGGGTCGTTCGTAAACATAGAATTATGCTCGATTATTAAACGATACAAACTCGTATAAAACTCGACCGACTCGATTAATGTTCATGAACAAACTCGTATGAAACTCGACTCGACTCGTGAGCTCGACTCGTATATATTTATACATATATAATATAAATATATATATATATAATAGCCAAAAGTTAGATATATATAGATACTATATATAAATTTATAATATTAACTTCTAGTCTTATAGAACTAGAAGTTATGATGAATACATGAGGCCAATAAATATGAAAGAGAAACACTTCCCACCGGATTATCCTATAAAATGAGATAAGCGGAGTCCAATGATAACAGGACACGTAATTAACTTTTCAATAAATTCGTAGACTGCACTGCAGGAGATATCTACTGTCCGGACACGCCCCCACCCCCTTCTTTTTCTCTCTCTCTCTTTCTCTCTCACAAAGCCCTCTCATTTTCTCTCTCTCTTTCTCTCACCGAAAAGCCATTTATTTCTCTCGTACTGGAAGTTACGCCAATCAACACCGGCTCAACACCTTTTTGAAGGATTATTTTCCAGCCCCAGTTTCGGTTTTGAAGTGGTGAGTTTTATTTTTTCATTATTTTTCCTTCATTATTTGTATCGGGTTGTTGACAATCAGTCCATACAATTTTATAGATTTGATGTTGAGCTTCTGCATGTTGAGGTCACGGTAGAAGGGTGGTGGTTTTTCGTTCGGAAAAATGATGAGGGGAAGAACCATGAAAGGTGACTTTGGAGTTACAAGTAACCAAGGCCAAGCAAGAAGAGCTGCTAATGAAGCCACGGATTTCTTTTACCCCGATATATAGATCTAGAAACTGTCTTATTTTTTTTATTTTTTGGTAGTTTTTTTTTAGAACTTGATTTTGGTTTTACCATTTTGTTCAGCTCTTGGAATCCTATGCCATGTTCACTGATTCATTCTGAGGTTTGACTTATGAGGATTTTAATTCCCATGCTCACAATGTTTCCACTCTATTGATACAATCAGTCCATACGATTTTATAGTTTGTCTCTCCGTTTGAAGTTGTTTGGACTTTAAATTCCACAAACATCTTGTTAAATGATGGTTTACGGCCGAACGGCGTAATCTGGGTTCGGGGAAGGGAGACGTGGGTTTTGAATAGAGAGAGAGAGAGAGGGGAAGCAGAGAGAGAGAGAAATCGTGTTGCGTACGAGACCACCGTTTACGGCCGAGAGATCCCCTGCGATGAGTTAGACGATTTCGATTTCTGGGTTCGGGGAAGGGAGCAGATCGGTTTTGAATAGAGAGAGAGAGAGAGGGGAAGCACAGAGAGAGAGAAATCGTGTTGCGTACGAGACCACCGTTTACGGCCGAGAGATCCCCTGCGATGAGTTAGACGATTTCGATTTCTGGGTTCGGGGAAGGGAGCAGATCGGTTTTGAATAGAGAGAGAGAGAGAGGGGAAGCACAGAGAGAGAGAAATCGTGTTGCGTACGAGACCACCGTTTACGGCCGAGAGATCCCCTGCGATGAGTTAGACGATTTCGATTTCTGGGTTCGGGGAAGGGAGCAGATCGGTTCTGAATAGAGAGAGAGAGGGGAAGCAGAGAAGAGAGAGAGAGAAATCGTGTTGCTTCGAGACCACCGTTTACGGCCGAGAGATCCCCTGCGATGAGTTAGACGATTTCGATTTCTGGGTTCGGGGAAGGGAATAGATGATCGGTTCTGAATAGAGAGAGAGAGAGAGGGGAAGCAGAGAAGAGAGAGAGAGAGAAATTGTGTTGGCTAAGAGACTGTAATCGACCGAGAGATCCACTGCGATGCGGTTCGTCGAGTTGGTGGTGTACCCCTTACGTGTCATGTTATCATTGGACTCCGTTTATCTCATTTTAAAGGATAATCCGGTGGGAAGATTTTCTCAATATGAAACCCTATAAGTTTACAAGTTATGATTAATACATTAGTTTTATACAAAAATAATATTATACAAAATATTTTATACATAATATATAAAAAGAAAGAAAATCACTCAATTGGTCTTGTTATAACTAATTTACATTCATAATTACATATACTATTACAAATGTATGGTGATATATTAGCATAACATATACTAATATACTAATATTATTATGAAAGAAAGATTGTGGTTTATTAGTATAATATCATATTAGCATATCATATAGTGGTTTATTAGCATCTGTTAAGTTTATTATATTAACATATCATATTAGTACTTGTATTATAGTATATACATATGGTGGTGTATTAATAATTTAATAAATATATAGTATTATAATTAATAACTTACTAGTAGTATAGTCTGGTATAATCTTACATAATATATAACATTATATATTTAATAATATACTTATATACATATGGTGTTGTATTAATAATTTAATAAATATATAATATAATAAATTAATAACTTATTATATTATATAGTGTTAGTATTACAAAATATAATAATACAACACTAAGCTGTTGGACTTTATTTATATATTCGGAGCCATTGGATCTATTTGAAGAAATCGTAGCTGTTAAGTCCTGTGGTATATAAGAGGCTTTTTACAACCCTAGTTCTAACCCTAGCCGCCCATTCCCTTCACTTTGTCCTTCACGCTTTTGCCATTTCACTTTTACTTTCACTGTTTCACTCACATCTCACTTCCTCTCAGTCCTCAGACTCATCGCAATTTGTGATCTGCGATTTCTAAATAACTATATTCACCGTTTATGTTGATTAATCCCAATTCCCTGATACGATTCAATGAAGCCTTGAATCAAGGCTTGATTCTTGAAGGTTCTATGTCTGGGAGTCTGCGATTGCTCAAAACCCTCGCAGATGGAGGCGTCGGCCGATTTTGTTGACTACAATCTCAATCTCAAAGATGTCAGTCAGCCTCAATAGAGGGGTCATTAAATGCTAGCATTTATGACTCCCAACCAACTATGTCTCTGATTTCGTGGTTCATGCTTCTCTGATTCGATGTTTGGTTTGTCTATTAGTCGATTAAGTAGGTTATTTTCATGTTTCTAACGATTTCGTTGGGAAGTTTGGAGATTTGGTCCTTGACTCCTTTAATCCTTTGGAAGTTTGGAGATTTTCATATTTTCCTGTTCCTGTTCATGTTTCTAATTATTAGAGTAATTTTTTAACCTCTAGTTCTCTCTTAACTATTTCACAATTGTAGTATTGTAGATCTAATCATGTTTTTTCATGTTTGTAATTGTATATGTAAACCCTACGCCGAAATCGTGTAACTCCTGACATCTTTACTGTCTCTGTGACTCTGTCCCTGTTTATGACATAAATATATGATATCTATGTATTGTATAGATCTAATCATTTTTTTCATGTTTGTAAATTGTAATTGTATTTGTAAACCCTAGTATGCCGAAATGTTGTGACATCTTGACTGTCTCTGTGACTCTGTCTCTGTTTATGACTTCAAGCCTTACATCTATCTTGATCTTGCTGTTGTTTGCACATTGCACTTGCACTATACTATTTGTTTTGAGAATTATATCTGTCATAATGAAAATTTTCTCAAGTGTTGAGAGAAAAACCTTTTGAAGAAAGAACTTACAAGGCAAACCGTGTCTTGCTTCTGAAAGTTGAAGCAAAACTTGCAGTCCACAACACAGTGAGTAATACTTATTCTTGCTTGATTTGGTTCTTGGTTTATGTCTGCTGCAAATATGTAAACATGTTTTCTTTAACATGTTTATCTAATTATGTGTTTATAATCTGTTCTGTTCTGTGTTTATAAATTGTTATGTTATGTGCTTATGTGTTTATAAAATGTTGTTTTGTGTTTATATGTCTATTTACTATTATGTGTTTATGAAATGTTGTTTTGTGTTTATATGACTATTTACTATTATGTGTTTATAAATTGTTCTGTTATGTAACTTCTGTGTTTATGTGTTTAAGTTCTATTCTATTCTATGTTGATGTATTTATGTTCTGTTTTGTATTTATCTAATATGTTCTATGTTGCTGTGTTTATGTTCTGTTTTGTGTTTATCCAATATGTTCTATGTTGATGTGTTTTTGTTCTGTTATGTGTTTATCCAATATGTGTTGTCTTGGTTGATTAATCTTATTTAACCTGTCCTCTGTTTATGTTCTTACTTCAAGTATTTAAATGTGCTTTCTTGAATCTATTTTGTTCTGTTATGTGTTTATCCAATATGTTCTGTCTTGGTTGATTAATCTTATTCAACCTGTTCTCTGTTTATGTTCTTGCTTCAAGACTTAAAGTATGCTTTCTTGAATCTATTTTGGTTGATTTTAAATTATTAATGGTTCTTGCTTCAACTATTTAATTATGCTATTTTTAACATGATTTGGTTGATTGATCATATTCAACCTGTCCTCTGTTTATGTTCTTGCTTCAAGACTTAAAGTATGCTTGCTTGAATCTGTTTTGGTTTATTTTAAATGATCATATATGGTGATTGCTTCAACTATTTAATTATGTCATCTTTAACATGTCTTGCTTGCTTAATCTTATCCAATTTGCCTTGTGTTTATGTTCTTGCTTCAACTAAAATGTACTAGCGTTTAATATGTTTTGGTTGATAAATTTTATCCAATTTGATCTATGTTTATGTTGTTGAGGTGCCTTGCTTTTGGAGGCACATCAAGCCACTAAGGCAAGATTGTATACTAAAACTGTTCGAGTCAAATTAGTTTGACTTTAACATCTGTTTTAGTTGATATTAATCAACTATATCAGCCTTTTCTTCTGGAGGCACATTGAGCCATCAAGGCAAGATTGTATAACAAAACTGTTGCGCCTAAACTTTAACTCAAATTAAAGAACCAAAATTTAGTGCAGTTTTACCTGCAAGTATACAGGTGTTGTAGTACCTTACAGGATCGAATCCACAGGGATTGACTAATGTGAAAAATTCTCTCAAACAAATGAAAATAAAATACTAAAAGAGATCCGCGATTGAAACTAAAATGAAGTTATTGAGATAATGATTTTTGAAGTAACAAAATAAGACTAAAATGATAAGCTGTGTTGATATGGAAAAAAAAGACTAAGGTTTCGAGGATCCGTTTAATAATTTAAATATTGTTTCCGATTGAATTACTTCAATTAAACTAGAATAATGATTCCGTTTAATTAGAAGATTTAGCATTTACGATCAAGAAAAAAAATTCACTAATGATTTAGCATGAGCGATTGATGATTAAAAAAATTTACAAATCTATTTGGCTATCACAGGGATTTTTCAAGCATTCATTGTATTCGGAAATCACAATAAATCAAGAAAAATATATAGATAACCAAAATATCCAATAATAAAATCATTCAATCGATCAAGTTTGCAAAATAAATTTGTCGTCGATCCGAAAATAATTTTCAAAGCATTAAACTTCACCTCTAACCTTAGTATGAAAATTTAGCCGATCATGTTTAACACAAACGCTATAAAAATTAAATAAACATATTTCATGATGATATTAAAATAGAACATAATAAAACAACATAAAAATGAAGAGAGAGAGCCGAAGAGCCCCAAGATTTGCACCACTAAGAACGAAGAAGTAATGATCAGCCGAATGAAAAAAAAAAAAAAACTAAGACGTAAAAAAAACAATAAAAACATGCAATGAAGAAGCTGCCGACCTCAGGTCTGCTACCCTACAGCAAGCAACTAAAACGTAAGAGAATGACAATAAAATTCCAATAAACACCTCCGATCTAGACGCCGAAAACGCAAGAAAGAAAAAAAAAATTTTGCTGAACTTTGAACGAAAAAGAATTAAAAGCTCCGTCGTCCCTCTGTTTTTACATAAATATCCAGCAGCCTCTCAGTCCGTCCAAAGCTAGAGGAAAACCCCAGACCGAGCCTCCCAGGTGCTCAGTTTCTTTCGGTCAAAAACTGGAGAAAAGGCTCCTCCTAAACGAAGATGAAAGCTGGCCGTCCAAAGCTGTTTTTGTTCCTCTGCTCTAAAAACAGAGCTGAACCTTCAGACCAACGTAAAACTCTCTCCGTTTCCTCTCCTACGTCCAGCAGTTCTCTTCCTTTCTCACTGTATTTTTCTTTTCATCCCTCTCTCCCCTCACTTCCTCCAGCACGTCCCTCTTTATACACGAAAAAGTAGAACCATCCGTGAATGTGCATCATGTGCTTTGGTTTGCTTTATTTTCTGCATGTGGTTTTTCTGCTGCTGGTGTCCACGTTAGTCTACATGTGCGTGTAAGTTCCAGCTGTGATTTTTTCTTTTGATTTCTGCATTTTCTGCTTCATGTACCGTCCTACCGTGTGCTTCATCTTCTGCATGAGTGAGTTGCTGTCCACGTTAGTCTGCAGGTGCACACACAATTGCTTTTGCCGTGGGCTGTCATTGCATGTGCTGAGTTTTTTTATGTATTTCTGCTACTGTCCAAGTTCCAGCCGTGAGTTCCACTTTCCTGCCGTGGGTTGCATTTTCTGCATTGAAGTGCTTGGGTTCCAGCATGTATTTGTCTGCTGCATTCTCCCTTTTCTGCATGTGTGTTGCTGTCCGTGGGTTTCATTCCTACATGTGTTTGAGCTGTGTGAGTTGCTACAAGTGTTTTAGCTTTAAGTGCCGCCCGTTGGTTTTCCTGCATGTGTTTCTTCAACTTTAAAGTGTGAGTGATGCTGCAGTAAGCTGCTGTTCGAATTCATCCTTGCATTTTCTTTCTCTTCTGTTTTTTTAGCTTCTGTCAGTAGCTACTTTCCAAGGAAACAACTCGCTTCTTTTCTTTTCTTTCCCCCAACGTCCAGCTCTCCTTTCCGTAAGAATTGACCGCAAGTGTTCCGTGAGTCGAAATAAATCCACCGCTTTGAAAAACTCATATAGCATGCGCTGTGGCTCAGAATCGAATCTCCTTTGAATTTTATTTGAACTGAAAAAAATAACACTCGAAATAAATTAAAAGGAAAATAAATTATTAAATATGTGAGGAAATATTTTCTAATTAAATCATAGTTATAAAATTAAGCATAAACATTATATTAATCAAATAAAAATCACAACTCGAATTTATGCTTATTAACTATTTTTCATCTAAAACCAATAATAATGTCACGAACTAGTTGAAATAAATTGGTTTTAAACAGCTAAAATATGTAATTTTTCAGCTCAAACAAAAACTATTGGAGTCATATTATTTTGACTTTAACATCTATTGGAGGCACCTTGAGCCACCAAGACAAGGTTATTTTGATTTTTGGTCGATGTCTTTATGCTTATTGTATGTTTTTGGTTTTGTGTTTACAAAATATTAGATCCTAGCAAATGGGTGATCCAGTGAATGAAGTTCATCCAGTAGAAGAGTATGAAAATGAAAACTCGATTTGGATTAGCTTAGTAGAGCCCATATATGATAATGATGGTGACATTGCAAATACTCAGGCCCCTAATACTGTGTCTACTGAGGGCCCTTCCATAGAACTGCAAACAGTAGCCTATGAAAGAAAAAAAAGAAAGATGACTTCTTATGTATGGAATGATTTGGTCGAGGTTGATAGAGATGGGGTTAAACAGCCTCAATGTAAGTGGTGTAAAACGTTGTTTAAAGCTTCTCGATCAAGTTCTACGACTACACTACATAGGCATTTACTAACATGTTTGCCATACATGAGGTCTAAGAAAAAACAAAAAGTCTTAGCAATTGAGTATAAGGAGGCAGATGGAAACTTCATTGTCTCAAACTTTACCTATGATCATAGTAGGGTCTGAGAGCTTGCCGCTCATATGAGGACTTCTTATGAAAGAAAAAAAAAAGAAAGAGGACTTCTTATGTATGAAATGATTTTGTCGAGGTTGATAGAGATGGGGTTAAACAGCCTCAATGTAAGTGGTGTAAAACATTGTTTAAAACTTCTCGATCAAGTTCTACGACTACACTACATAGGCACTTACTAACATGTTTGCCATACATGAGGTCTAAGAAAAAACAAAAAGTCTTAGCAATTGAGTATAAGGAGGCAAATGGAAACTTCACTGTCTCAAACTTTACCTATGATCATAGTAGGGTCTGAGAACTTGCCGCTCATATGATACTTTAGCATGAATATCCATTCTCTTTAATGGAGCATGTGGTATTTAATAAATTCATGAGTGCAAACACTCCATAATGGGAAAAAATGTCATGGGCTGTTGCAAAGAAAGAATGCATGAGAACTTATGAGAATTAAAAGTCAAAGTTAAGGGCTTTGCTTAAACACGTGAATAAAGTTCATATCACAACTGACATGTGGACTTCCTGTGAAAAACTTTCATATGTGGTAGTGACATGTCATTTTATAGATGCTGATTGGCATCTTCAGAGGCATGTGTTGAACGTTTGTAATATGCCACCTCCACATACTAGCCTTCTTATTGCTGATGCTTTAGTAAAAGTGTTTCCAAACTTGGGGGATTGAGAATAAAATTAGTTCAATTACTGTTGACAATGCTAATTCTAATGATGTTGCCATTCAGATCTTAAAAGATGATTTTAGGTTGAAGAAAACATTGACTGTAGGTGGGAAACTATTTTATGTACGTTGTTGTGTGCATATAACAAATTTACTTGTACAATATGAACTAGGGGAGATTGGGGATATTGTTGATTGTGTAAGAGATGGTATAAAATATTTGGTAACATTAGAGAATAGGCTAAAACAGTTTAGTGAAATTGCAAAACAACTGCAATTGCTTTCAAAGAAACTGATTTTAAATGTGCCTACAAGATGGAACAACACTTGTTTAATGTTGGATGCTGCAATTCAGTTCAAAGAAGTTTTTCCTAGATATGGTGATAGAGATAGATGTTTTGAATGGGTTCCAACTGTTGGAGAGTGGGGGCAAGTTGAAAATGTTTGTCAACTACTAACTATTTTCAATGAAGTCACCAATATTGTATCCGGAAGTGATTAACCAACAGCAAACTTATTTCTTTCTGAAGGTTGGAGAATAAAAGACATCTTATGTAAGAAGAGTAGAGATGAGAATGAGTACATGAAATCAATGGTAAGGAAAATGAGTTCTAAGTTTGACAAATATTGAGGGGAGTGTAATCTATTGATGTCAATAGCTGCGGTGTTAGACCCTAGATTCAAAATGGTTCTAATCCAGTTTTTTTTCCCTTAATTTATCATGTGCTGGACGTTGCTAAGAATATTAATCATGTCTCTCAAGTGTTGCATGAGTTATATGATGAGTATGTTCATGAATACAATTCAACTCTTGAAGCACAAAGAGAGTAGGATAATGCTCGAATGAATGTATATGGTTCTTCCTCAAGTGTTGGGACTAGGAGAAGCATGTAGAGTGGCCAGTCATTATTTAAAATCTTTTGTTAGAAGTGTTAATACCGTGCAGCCTAGTAAATCAGAACTAGACAATGATTTAGAGGAGACTATATATATTTGTGAAGAGGGTTCAGATGCAAGTTTCGATGCCTTGGATTGGTGGAAAACAAATAGTCTTAAATTTCAGACTTTGTCCAAATTGACCCGAGATATATTAGCTACCCCAATTACCAGAGTTAGCTCAGAATCAACATTCAGCATAGGAGGCAGAGTCATTGATCCTCATCGAGCGTCATTGTCAACTAAAACTGTCCAGATGTTGTTATGTAGGTCTGATTGCGTTAGAGCATTATATGGGCTTAAAATATCATCAACAAATTCTGTAAGTGTAATATATTTATTTTAACTGCCTATTGCTATTTTATTATTTTATACTTACTATTATTAATTTATTTACAACAATACTAACTACTATTTTTTTCTTGTCAATAGAAGGATGTTCCATCAGAAACTCAGATTCTCTTGCCATAGCCATAGACCTATACAGACTCAGATTCTGTTTTTGGCATGTTTAATCTATGGAGCATTTGGGCAGTTTTCTAGTTTTATCTGGTCTGTTTTGGTTAATCTATATGATTTGCTATATGATATTTGGACAGTTTACTTTGTAATATTTGGATAGTTTGGCTGTTCTATCTGATATGAGTAATGAGAGTTCAGATAATTTCTAAGTTCTAACTCTTCACCATTTAGATTTTCTAAATTTCTTTAAATGGAAAATTAAATTTTGCATTGCAAATATCCCTTGACAATATTATTAAGTTAAAAGTACTTGAGTAATTTTGCAAGGGAATAAATATTATATTAATATTTTTTACATGTATTAGTGTGTGCAAGTTGTCCTATGGTGATTTTGTTCAAGTTTGGGAAATTGTTTACTTCTGTCATGGTGAACTCAGATTTTGTATAAGTTTGGTAACTTCTAGTCATTGTGATTTTGTTAGTAACTAAGGTAATTTTGTTTAACAAAAATTAGTGAACTTTTGTATGCCTATTGCTACTGCAGCCTGCTGCTTTATATATCTTGTGTCATGTTGATTTTGTTTAGGTAACTGCATGAGAACTTATTAGTGTATGCCTTTTGTTTTATGAGAACTTGTTTTGATAACTGCATGAGAATATCTTGTGTGACTTGTGTCATGCTCTTTTGGTTGTTTTGGTAACTTGGTTCAATTTATCTTGCTTGTTTGATTGTCTTGGCAAATTCTTTGGCAAGTGCCTGTGGTATTACAGTTCAGATGAGATCTTTTGTTGAGCTGCTTGCTAATTGGCAGATTCAATTCTTCTTGTGTGACTTGTGCCATGCTGTTTTGGTAACTTGCTTCAACCTGTTTGAAATATGATTTTGTTGTCGACTTGTCTGGCTGTTTTGGTAAAGTTTTTGATAGCTGCCTGTTTGCCTGTAGTATTGTAGTTTGCTAATTCTAATGCTACTACCTGCTTCAACCTGTTTTGGTAACTTGTTTAATTACAATGATTTTGGTATTGGTGTACCGTGTATCTAATATCTGTAGAGATATGCCATTTATTTTTCTTGCAAATNCTCTTAATATCTTAAAACAATTAAAATATTTAATCTAAATAAATATCCACAATTATAATATTTTCAGAGCTCATTAAATTATTATAATTGTGCTACTTTAAAAACAAGCTTATCTAATACTTTGAAATTCGATGGATAAGATCCGGGAAAACGTCATCGAGGTACAACGCTTAGGATAAAATTGTTCATGATTTTACAGCTGTCGGTGAAGAACAAATTACGTGATTTACGGAAAAGATAATCTATACGCGTGATTCCAGATGAGGGTAAAGACGAGAGAGATGTGATTGCTGTCGGGAAATAATCCAAAACGGATTGTCTTGCCGTCTACTATGTGTGAAAAGAAAAGAGAAGAGAATGGTATAGAGATAAGAATTAGCGGGCTGTTACAAAAGAGGGGATAAATTTCAGAATCTAGAAAGCAATTCCTCACCCTTTATTCCATAAATTGAAACTAATTAGCAGAACTTCCAAAACGCTGAACCTCAAAAACAAATGCAAAACTTTAAACCAACCCATATATGCAGTCCCTATCGCATCAGACCAAAATTAAAGGAGAAGTTAGAAATTGGAAGTGTGCTTTTCTTTTATTGATCAAACTGCTGATGCATGAGAAGTCAAATTGGAATTAAGGACCGGAGGATCGAAGCAAAAGAAGCTTTCCCTAAAGTTGAGTTTGGCAAATCGAACTCACTCCACCTCCACTATCTCATCTCACTCATCCTACAAAAAAGAATATGCTTTTTCATTCCATGCCATTGCTGATACCTTGCACGCAGCGATAAAACATCCATTTCAAACTCACTCTCAATCATATGGCATGGAATTTCACTTCCCAGAGAGTAAAAACCCAAAGAAAAAAGAGCTTTCGAAAGAGCATCAAAGCATCAAACAGGTTAAGCTGTGGGGGACACTTTAAAGGGAGTACACGGGACATTTACACTCAAAAACTATATCAAATATGATATGAATCCCAAACTGGCAAATCCCAGATAAACCCAGGCTGAACTTCATCATGGGTTAGACTCACTTCCAGCTCAAATATTGGCCCAGTCGTCTACTAACGGCCCAATTAATAGCGGATATGTTAAGCCCAAAAACGTACTCTCCGGACTGATTGTATCAAAAGTTGGAAACCCATTGTCCGTTAGGCATCTATCAGAGGGACTCTGTCTATGTGGGGTCGTGAGTTGAATATCTGTGCATTTGCCTCTCTTATTCATTGCAAGTTTCTTCTTTTCAGCTAATGTTGTTGTCAACTTAGCAAAACAAACTCCATAAAAAGCCGGATCTATGCTCCTGAAATCCTTTACCCAAAATGTAGAAAATTTAGGTAAGAGAGGGACAAGTGATCTCGGACGCATACCCAAGCAAGTGGCACCGGGCCCTCTCTCACTAATCGCTAACCCAGTTTTCTACCATTCGAGCAATGAATTTCAAGAGGCCTCTAAACTAGAAAATAAATGATATTTATAGTCCTGAAATGCACAGGAGCTGGATAATCTCTTTGAAAAAAATTAGTAAACAAAAAACACTTATAATAAAAAAATAATTTTTTTAACAGAGAACTCTATACTTTTTCAAAATAATTGTGCGGCGCTCGCGCACTCTATAACTGTACGTAGTATTACTCATACTTGTATATATATGTATGATGAGGAAAATCTTATAATTATCAAAAACCACAAATTTTAGAGGAGTAATACTAGATACTATCATTGGTCGAGTAAGCGTCACACATTCCTTTTGAAAAATAGTATAGTTTATTATTAAAAAATAAATTTTTTTCATATAGATCCTGTATTTACTCATCTTTTTCAAAATGAATGCTCGGCGCTTGCGCACTCATTGATTACAAATATAATTTCTCATTTTAGAGTCATTATATTCTTAAGCCAGTATACAGAGCACATCATCCACATCACTTAAATGGTATATTTGATTTGTAAGATTCAAATTTCATTTATCTTTCAAATCAGATTATGTTATATAAGCACTTTACTAGATGTATTTTTTTTTTTTATAAAATAATATCATCAATTATCATAACCAATAGTAACAACCATTACAAATAAGCGTTGTCCAGCCATATATCCGGAGCAACACAATCTGGGACATCATTCCACTACATTGCAATATTCTCAACTTGCCACGCATATCATGCTAGACGATGTGCCGCCTCTTTTCCCATCCTTTGTACATGTTAAACCTTGTATTTAGTAAAGAAATGTAGCAGAGATTGCATTTCATACATTAGATTCCCAAGGTATGCAAAAGAGACTTCATTCTCTTGTAAAGCTCGCACCATCAACAAACTATCACTTTCAAGAATCATATTAGAAAATTCCAAGTGAGCACATAGTTGTAAACCTCTAAACATTGCAAGTAGGTTGATAGATTTAGGATCAAAGACTTCATCTGCAATTTTACTAGTAGCCATCACCACATTTCCATGCTTATCTCTTAAAATTCCTCCCACACCTACCTTATGTAGATCAAAGAACATCGCATCATCCACATTTAGTTTGAAAAAAAATAAAGGGAGGGGGTTGCCAACAGAGTATATTCTCCGCTCTTGCATGGGGTACTGCAGTCAAACTCTGATGAGCTTGTTATAAAGAAAAAGCATGCTCAATGACTTGATGTGGTTCCAAGTATAGCTGCTCTACAATCATTTTATTTCTCTTATGCCATAAAACCCATGCTACTAAGAAGAAAGTGGTAAAAACCTCTTTATCAATCTTACTCAATAGTAGTATAGCTATGTTCTTAATTGGCATTCCTTCTATATTTCTCATAGCAGCAATATGCTTAGTCCACACTTCTCTAATTGAGGGACAATAAATGAGAGCATGTGACAAATCTTCTAGCTCATTTTTCCAAAACACACAAGTAGGCTAAATCTCCATGTTTCTCCTCCTTGGATTTTCTCTGGTAGGTAGACCTTCTCGGCAAGCTCTCTATGCAAAGATTATGATTTTATTAGGGACTCTTATATGCCAAATTCCTTTCCACACAACTTGATTATGATTGTAAACATGAGACCCCTCCTCTTTTCTCTTGTTGAAATTGTTTCGAAAAGTCTGTAAGCACTTTTTACACTAAAAGTGTCATTTCTTTCATACTCTCATTTATTGTCCCTCAACTAATGGCTATAGTTTGCTATCATTTGCATAATATCATCCATACTGCTACCACTAGACCCCTCATGCCAAGAATATCTGATAATTTGTTCACAATCATCCACACCAGCCCACATATCTTCAAATCTAAATGGTCTCTTAACATTTCTTGGTCTAAAAATTCCTTTTGTATTTAACCATATAGTGTGGTGATTCGAGTAAATTGTAGCTCCATGATACACTATAGCCTTTGGAAAGTATTGACACCACTGAGAATTTGCCAAATATCTGTCCAACCTCTCATGGATTCGATTTGCATCATCTCTTCTATTACACCATGTGAATTTTGAGCCTACAAACCCCATATCCTTAAGAGCACAATCATTAAGAATAGCTCTAAAATCCAACATATGTTTCTCTAGCCTATCCCTTCCTCCCCACTTCTCCACAGGGTCTAAAATTTTATTAAAATCCCCAAATACTAACCAAGTCTGCCCATTCAAATGAGCTAGAGACCTAATCAAATTCCATGTCTCACATCTATAATTCGTATCAGGGTGGCCATAGGCTTCCATTAGATACCATTCTTGTGAAAACTCAACCTCAGTTATAATTATAGCATGAACATGGTCTTTTGAATAATTGAGTACAATTAGATTAATATCTTCCTTCTACAATAAAGCCAAACCTCCACTCTTACCAGTATTATCAATAGCTAAACAATGCACAAAACCAAGACAGAACTTGCAGAATTCCATAGCTATTGCTTTCGGTTTGGTATCATGTAAGAAAATGATATCGGAATCTTCCTTCTTGACAATGTCTCGAAGGGTGCGAATTCCTCATGGCTTCCCAAGCCCACAGGAATCCCAACTCAGTGTTTTCATGGCTCCTGGTGGGGCTGAGAGTCATCCACCGCCAATATCTGTAAAATGTGCTCAACAGAAAGAGCACCCTTTGACTCCAAAGCACTTCATTTTTTAAACCTCTAGGAACCATCTTCTAAAGTTATACCTCCCCATTTGTTCTTTGCAGATACAGTTGCTGCAATGGCTTCCTCATGATGAACGTTTGCAGGTATTATAGATACTACATCGACTTTATGGGCTTTCTTATAACTACTTTTAGTCTGTTATTTTCCTTTTTCATACCTAATCCATTAAGAATGGTCACAATGTCAACAATTGGGCCTTCTGCCACATTAGGACTCTTTGAACTCAGTCCATAAACTCCTCCACCTTCCCTTTACCCTCCCATCTCCAACCTTGCACTCTTCAGAATTACAATGTAATATACCGTATTTACGTGTATTTTTAATGAAGAATTATTTAAATTATTATAATTAACGGCTCTTTTATTTTAAATTTAACGTGTTAATCGTTAGATTTATTTTATGATTTATAATGTGAAATTTATTTTAGTGTGCTTTTTTTATATTAATTGTTGTTTTGCATTTAAATTACTCTTTGTTTTAATTATTTTATTGTTGGGGTTTAAATATTTTATTTTATTAATGTTGAGTTGTAGTGCTTTTATTTATTTTATTGTGTTCTTTTCCTTGTTGGACCCTCCTATTTTCAGACTGGGCTCTTCTTTGTGCTTTTTCCCTTTGTTTTTGGGCCCAAGCCTAGTCGGTTTCAGCCAAGCCAATGGGCTTTGTAGCCCAACCCTTCCCTTGCCCCATACAGCGCAGTTTAGTCCCTTAACCTTTAGGGTTTCTTTTCTTTTTCCTCTCCTCTACTGTGCCGTTCACTTCTTTCTCCTCTTCATTTCATTTTTGTTTTTTCTTCCCTTGCAGCTGACACCTTCTTCTTCCCTTTCATTCCATTTCATTTTCCTTCTTTCTCTCTAGTAAAGTAGAGTGTGCTTCTTCCTCTTCCTTTCATTTTGATTTTCTTCTCCTCTAGCCGTGCCACCTGCTTCTCTCCTTCCCTCGGTATGTTTTCATTTCTCTTTTGGTTCTTTTCTCTTCTATTTTCTTGCTGTTAGATCGTGTTCCTCTTTTCTCTCTTTAGCTTTATTTTTCATCTGTGTTGACTAATTTTGCAGGTCTGAAGGTGAGCCTTCATGCTTGGTTTCTCTAACTTCTTTCCTTGGTATTTTCGTGGGTTCATGCTTGTGATTTATTCCCTTACATTTTCACTTTGTTTGGTGTTTTTCCTTGCTCTGTTTTGCCCTTTGTCGTGCCCTATTTTGGTCTAAAAGCATGGGTTTCATTTTATGCTCTTGTTGATTTTTTTTGGATTGCCGTGAACCTCTCAATTTCCTGCCCTTATTTTCTAGCTTTTATATTGTAAATTAGCCCTTTATTTCCCTTCAAATTTACTTGTTTTCGAAACCCATTTCTGTCTCAAATTTGGTGATTTATTTTTTAGCTAGCTTTTGGGCGTTTAATCGGGTGTGTGATGTGACACCCCCAAATTCCGCTTGGGATTGAACGAACATTTGAAGCGTCGAGACATGCAACACAAGGTTACCTGCCCCCGTTCATGACATATAAGATGCAATGTTCCTAACATGCATATAGCATTATGCAATATTCGCAGCGGATAATTTTTTTCTTTAGCAATACTATGCACCAAACTAAAAATATCTCAAATACTTGAAACATATTTCATACATAAAGGCATACTAAAAAGCCGTGATCACCATACTAGTCTAAAATGGTGGTGATCAAAAGAATACTTGAGATACAAATCCAAAAGTACAAGTATTAACTTAAGTTATATACTATACCATCATCAACATCGCACCTTAGCCTAGATGACCGTATTCAGTTGGTCAGATTCCAATTCTCCTTTGGGTCCTGTAACAAGATCTACCATTCGGGGGGAATGGTAGTTGGGACTACCACAGTGAGATTTGATTACAAATCTCAGTAAGTTAACATAAAACTCACACACAGGTTAAAAATGCATGCATGGCAGTAAAAGCATAAATGCATAAGTATAGTCATACATAA